>OZ024693.1:1770363-2370363 GCA_964016905.1 Perithous albicinctus
CGACTAGTGGGTTGACATATTGGGAAGGCAGAGGATCGCAATCCGAGGCTCTGGCCGAGACAATCCGTGGTAGTTACACAGTGACACCCATTTGGGGGATCTGTTTGCATACATATGACGGTCCGTCAGTCAGAAGACCGGTCAACTTACGTCCGCAACTCGATGTCTACTGGACAGTGATGCGCACATAATGTCAACACAAACCGACAAACCGAAATGTGAAAAATGTAAGAAAAGTGTGGCCACAATTGTTTATATATGTGAACATTGTGGCAAATATTACCACAGAGGTTGCGAAAAGGTCCACACGTGCTACCCAGGCAACGAGAAAGTTGCGAACACCGCGGCGGCAAGTACTATCAGCTGTTGCGTGGAGGACGAGGGAACGCCGGAATTGAACCGAGAACACAACAGCAGTAGTGCAGATCCCACAGCGAACTCAAAGCGAACGAGAGACGAGATGGAAGACGAGGATGGAGACAACGAACAAACAAGCAAGAAAGAAAAAAAGGAAATGACACTAGAGCAGAAAATCGAACAAATCGCAAAAGACGTTGGTAATATTGATAAGAAAATTGTTGTTAGTGACAGAGTGAAGAAAGACATCGAAGAAATTGTAAATTCTGAGCTAGTAAAATTTAAAAAGCAGTTTGTAAAGGAATGTGTGACTGAAATAAAAGGAAAGTTATTGGAAGAGATGAGAAAAGAATCGAGCGCAGTAAGACGAGAGTTAAACGAAATAAAAACTAAATTAGATGAAGCAAAAAAAATTTCTCAGGGCGAAGAGAAAGAAAAACGTACACGAGATAGCGTAAATAATAGGGATAACAGAGTGACATATGCGAATAAAGTAGGTAACTGTAATGAATGCGTCGTGGTAGAACCGACAGTCCAGCAAACAAGCAAACTAACAAAAGAGAAAATAAGAGATCACGTAGATGTTCTGCGTTTGGGAGTAGGTGTAGTGGGGATGAATAACGGGTCGAAAGGAAAAGTGATATTGAACACACAGAAGGGAAAGGACAAGGAAAAACTGTCAAAAGAATTGAGGAAAAATATGGGCGAGAATTATAAAGTGTACGAACCGAGGAAAAAACTGCCAAAAATTAAGGTAATAGGAATAGAAGAGAATGTAGATAGACTAGAGGAATCGGAACTAATGGAAAAAATATGTGAACAGAACGGAATAGACGCAGGCAGAGAGAATTTCAGCATGAAAGTAGTGAAAAAGATTAAAAAAGATGATGGTCAGACGAGTCTGATTCTCGAAATCGATCCGGACACGTACAAAACGCTAACGGAGTCAGGCAAACTCAATATTGGATACCAAAGGTGTAAGTTTTATGATCATGGGAATGTATTGCGCTGCTTTAAATGCTATGGGTATAGCCACTTTGCAAAAGATTGTGAAAATAATATGAGCTGTAGGAAATGTGGTGAATCGCACAACGAAAAAGACTGCACAAGCGAGGTAATAAAATGTGTAAACTGCGTCAAAATGTGTAAAAAATATAATGCCGGGGAAACAGGAACGGACCATGTCGCTACGTACTATGGGTGTCCAGTGTACCAAAGATTAATTGAAAAAGCGAATAGAAATGTCCAATATCATAACGAATAGCAATCAAATAATAGGAAGACGGGACCGACTAGATTATTACGCGGCATTTTAGTGCTAAATGCACAAGGACTGTATAAACGTTTCGATCAAGTTGTACAGTTAATTCGTGTTAATAAACCAATTGTTGCGTGTCTAACCGAAACTCACATCGGTGCGGAGATTGCTGATGAGGAAATAAAAATCCCGGGATATAATATTGTAAGGTGCAATAGTGAGTCAAAGTGGACGGGTGGTGTGATAATATATATACAAAAAGAGATAAAATATAAAATAATTGAAAATAGAGTACACGAACGTAACTTATGGATTCTAACAGTAAATTGCGTTATTTATAAATCGAGGCAGAGCATTACAACGCTCTATCATTCACCTAGTTCTAGCGACGCGGACCTAATAAAATATTTGACTGACTTATGTGAACAAATAGTAGTACAAAACAAAAGTATAGTGGTAGGTGATTTTAATATCGACTTGATAAGAGATAGTGTATATAAAACAAGAATAACAGAGATCATGCAGGGACTGGGATATAAACAGTACGTGCAATTACCAACACGAATTACGGAAACATCACGAACGATCATAGATCATGTTTATTCGAATGAGGAACTGTCATGTGAAGTACTTTACACGCCTGTAATCTCAGATCATGCAATAATCAGTATTAACATAGAAAGTAATAGATGTGCCAAAGGGTTCAAAACAATCACAAAACGAAATTATCGAGAAATAGATAGGGAGGTTTACGGGGAATTACTACGGAAGACGGTAAAAGTAGAATCTAATATAGATAGTGATAGTAGAACGGTTGTAAACACCCATGCAAATTGGTTTGTCGACACACTTGTTAAGGCATTAGACGAACTGGCCCCGGTAGAAACCAAAAAAATATCGTTAAAATGGGAAACAAAAAAATGGTTTACTTATGAAATTTTACAAGCTATGAAAATACGAGATGAGAAGTATACCGAGGCGAAACATGAAAATGAAAATGAAAATAAAGCACATGCATGGGCAGAATTTAAAAGACTGAGGAACTATGTGGTTAGTCTAATTCGGGAACGGAAACAAGCTTACTACTTCGAGAAAATTGATAAATATAAGAAAGACCCGTACAACCTGTGGAAAACACTAAAGACTGATATAGTAAAAAATATACGTGATAATGATGCGAATAATGGAATTATTATAAATGATATTTTATACAATGACGATAGAGAAATAGCGAATAAATTAAATGAATATTTTATAAACAGTGTACATGACATAATTAATGGAATAGAGACTAATGATGTAAATTTTAAGGAATCAATGACTTATAAACCACAGACTAGAATGACCAATTTTCGCGAAGTTAATAAGAAGGAACTAGATATAATTATAGATAAATTAGAAGATAAAAAGGGAACTGACGAAGGGATTACCACAATGATACTAAGATATGGATATAAATATCTGGGCCCAGACCTACTAAACACTCTAAACAGGTCGATAACCAACGGCGTGTTTCCGACAGAATGGAAAATTTCAATGATAAGTGCTATACCAAAAGTTATAGGATCAAACGATGCCAAAGATTTAAGACCAATAAATGTTTTGCCAATCTACGAGAAAGTTCTGGAAAAAATAGTAAAAACACAGTTGGATGATTATTGTGAAAGAAATATTACATTTACTCTCTCTCTCTCTCTCTCTCTCTCTCTCTCTCTCTCTCTCTCTCTCAGTAGTTATCGGTCACGATTTCGGTGATAATGATAATAATGGCTTTCGATGATTCCTGTAGACAAATTAGTCTACCGAGAGCTGTCCTCGAGGCTACTCGGACTTCTTCTCGTGCTCCCGTGTTATTGTGGTTTTCGGCCCTTTCGTTCTCGCGCTCGGTTGAGAGATATACGCTGTCTCTCTCGTGCTCATGGTATATCCTACCTGTCATGAGTGTTCGCTTTCGCGTCTGCTTTTCGTTCGGCTCGTGGATAATCATGTGTCGTTCTCGTGAGAATTCTTTAAGAATTCTTCTTTGATTCGGTGCCTTGTGGGATGCATTAATTAATGCTCCAAGTGCTGCAGTGATCAAGTGTAGTTTTCGTGGTATCGTAAGATACGGATCCCGTCGAGTTATTTGGAATATCTTCTGCTGTTTCGGTGAGTTATTCTTTTAAAGATAATTTATCAATCGTGCGGAGAGATACGTTCTCGTTATGCTCGCCTGGATCTTCCGATCGGCTGAGCAGTTTTCGATGCAATTAGATGCGATTCCGTGACTTTTAAGTCAACATAAGCTAATTATTCTGGTTCAGAATAATTTTTCTCGATGTCGTGTGCGTTCTCGTTAGTTATTTTATTGGCGAGAGGATCGCGACCCTTCTACCATAATCTGCATCCTGAGCAACCGTGCATTTCCGCAACCGTTTGCGCTCGCAAGTGCCTTCGATGATTAGTTTTAGGTTTTCGTGTCTGTTTCGTGTTTGCGGAGGTCGGCCGGTTCCACCGATCTCCAGTTTTAGTCCGGTTAGTTAATACCGGCGAAATAAAAATTGACTGGCGCCCCCGGGATCTCGTTGCATTCGCGGATGCATACGGCCGAAGGTGGCGTAAGTTTCGGTTTCGTGTTTTCTTTTCTTTGCTTTTTGTTCTCCCTTTCGGTTCGAGCTTAAGTTTGGTTCCGGTTCCATTTTATTTTTGTTTTTTTTTGGTTGAATTATTTTGTTACTTTTAAACTCGCGGTATCGAGATAAAGAAAAATACGTCACAAGCCATACGTTTAGAAATACCATGAAACGTGGACATATGTTGGTCCCGGGCTGATTGGACCATTGTTCCACAACTCGAAAAATACCGAGATGATATAAGTACTTGTGGTCTGAAAATTGAAATTCCAGTTATCGATGCCATATGCTTAGAAATGCCTTGAAACGTGGACATTACTTGGTCCCGGGCTGATTGAGGAATTTTTTCATGACGCGAAAAATTCCGAGCTGATATAAGTAATTGGGTTCTGAAACTTGAGATTCCAGTTGTCGACGCGATTTTTTTAGAAATCCTATGAACCGTGGACATTTGTTAGTCCCGGGCTGTTTGGACCTTTTTTCACAATACCAAAAATACCGTGTTAATATAATTACTTGTGGTCTGAAAATTGAGATTCCAGTTATCGACGCCATACGTTCAGTAATACCATGAAACGTGGACATTTCTTGGTCCCGGGCTGTTTGGACCTTTTTTTCACAATACCAAAAATACCGAGTTAATATAATTACTTGTGGTCTGAAAATTGCGATTCCAGTTATCGTCACCGTTCCTTTAGAAACGCCATGAAACGTGGACATTTGTTCGTCCACGGCAGTTTGAATCTTATTTTCTCAAAGCGAAAAATACGGAGCTGATATAAGTACTTGGGATCTGAAAATTGAAATTCCATTTATCGACGCCACATGCTAAGAAATGCCATGAAACGTGGACATTTGTTGGTCCCGGGCTGATTGGACCATTTTTCCATAACTCGAAAAATACCGAGATGATATAAGTACTTGTGGTCTGAAAATTGAAATTCCAGTTATCGATGCCATATGCTTAGAAATACCATGAAACGTGGACATTTCTTGGTCCCGGGCTGATTGGACCATTGTTACACAACTCGAAAGATACCGGGATGATATAAGTACTTGTGATCTGAAAATTCAGATTCCAGTTGTCAACGCAACACATTCAGAAATGCCATGAAACGTGGACATTTGTTGGTCCGGTGCTGAATGGGGAATTTTTTCACGACGCGAAAAATTCCGAGCTAATATAAGTAATTGGGTTCTGAAACTTGTGATTCCAGTTGTCGACGCGATTTTTTTAGAAATGCCATGAACCGTGGACATATGTTGGTCCCGGGCTGAAGGAATTTTTTCACGGCGCGAAAAACTCCAAGTTGATATAAGTACTTGTGGTCTGAAAATTGAAATTCCAGTTATCGATGCCATATGCTTAGAAATGCCATCTAACGTGGACATTTGTTGGTCCCGGGCTGATTGGACCATTGTTTCACAACACATAAAATACGGGATAAAATACGGAGCTGATATACGTACACGGGATGTGAAACTTGATATTTCATTTATCGACGCCATATGCTTAGAAATGCCATGAAACGTGGACATTTGTTGTTCCCGGGCTGATTGGACCATTGTTCCACAACTCGAAAAATACCGAGATGATATAAGTACTTGTGGTCTGAAAATTGAAATTCCAGTTATCGATGCCATATGCTTAGAAATGCGATGAAACGTGGACATTTGCTGGTTCCGGGCTGATTGGACCAATGTTTCGCAAAACGTAAAATACGGAGCTGATTTACGTACTTGAGATGTGAAAATTGATATTTCATTTATCGATGCCATATTCTTAGAAATGCCTTGAAACGTGGTCATTACTTGGTCCCGGGCTGTTTGGACCTTTTTTTCACAATACCAAAAATACCGAGTTAATATAATTACTTGTGGTCTGAAAATTGCGATTCCAGTTATCGACACCGTTCCTTTAGAAACGCCATGAAACGTGGACATTTGTTCGTACAGGGCAGTTTGAATCTTTTTTTCACAAAGCGAAAAATACAGAGCTGATATAAGTACTTGGGATCTGAAAATTGAGATTCCATTTATCGACGGCATATGCTAAGAAATGCCATGAAATGTGGACATTTGTTGGTCCCGGGCTGATTGGACCATTTTTCCACAACTCGAAAAATACCGAGATGATATAAGTACTTGTGGTCTGAAAATTGAAATTCCAGTTATCGATGCCATATGCTTAGAAATGCGATGAAACGTGGACATTTGTTGGTTCCGGGCTGATTGGACCAATGTTTCGCAAAACGTAAAATACGGAGCTGATTTACGTACTTGAGATGTGAAAATTGATATTTCATTTATCGATGCCATATGCTTAGAAATGCCATGAAACGTGTACATTTCTTGGTCCCGGGCTGTTTGGACCTTTTTTTCACAATACCAAAAATACCGAGTTAATATAATTACTTGTGGTCTGAAAATTGCGATTCCAGTTATCGACACCGTTCCTTTCGAAACGCCATGAAACGTGGACATTTGTTCGTCCAGGGCAGTTTGAATCTTTTTTTCACAAAGCGAAAAATACGGAGCTAATATAAGTACTTGGGATCTGAGAATTGAGATTCCATTTATCGACGGCATATGCTAAGAAATGCCATGAAACGTGGACATTTGTTGGTCCCGGGCTGATTGGACCATTTCTCACAATATGAAAAATACCGAGCTGATATAAGTACTTGTGGTCTCAAAATTAAAATTCCAGTTTTCGATGCCATATGGTTAGAAATGCCATGAAACGTGGACATTTCTTGGTCCCGAGCTGATTGAGGAATTTTTTCATGACGCGAAAATTTTCGAGCTGATATAAGTACTTGCGATCTGAAAATTCAGATTCCAGTTGTCAACGCAACACATTTAGAAATGCCATGAAACGTGTATATTTTTTGGTCCCGAGCTGATATAAGTACTTGTGATCTGAAAATTCGGATTCCAGTCATGAACGCAACACATTTAGAAATGCCATGAAACGTGGTCATTTCTTGGTCCCGAGCTGATTGAGGAATTTTTTCACGGCGCGAAAAATTCCCAGTTGATATTAGTACTTGTGGTCTGAAAATTTAAATTCCAGTTATCGATGCCATATGGTTAGAAATGCCATGAAACGTGGACATTTGTTGGTCCCGGTCTGATTGGACCATTGTTTCACAACACATAAAATACGGGATAAAATACGGGATAAAATACGGAGCTGATATACGAACTTGGGATGTGAAACTTGATATTTCATTTATCGACGCCATATGCTTAGAAATGCCATGAAACGTGGACATTTGTTGGTCCCGGGCTGATTGAACCATTTTTCACAATATGAGAAATACCGAGCTGATATAAGTACTTGTGTTCTCAAAATTAAAATTCCAGTTATCGATGCCATATGCTTTGAAATGCCATGAAACGTGGACATTTCTTGGTCCCGAGCTGATTGAGGAATTTTTTCATGACGCGAAAATTTTCGAGCTGATATAAGTACTTGCGATCTGAAAATTCAGATTCCAGTTGTCAACGCAACACATTTAGAAATGCCATGAAACGTGTATATATTTTGGTCCCGGGTAGATTGGAGCATTTGTTCAAAACACGAAAAATTCTTAGCTGATATAAGTACTTGTGGTCTGAAAATTGAGATTTCAGTTATCAAAGCCATACGTTTAGAAATACCATGAAACGTGGACATTTGTTGGTCCCGGTCTGATTGAACCGTTTTTCACAATATGAAAAATACCGAGCTGATATAAGTACTTGTGGTCTCAAAACTAAAATTCTAGTTATCGATGCCATATGCTTAGAAATGCCATGAAACGTGGACATTTGTTGGTTCTGGGCTGAGTGAGGAATTTTAGCATGACGCGAAAAATTCCGAGTTGATATAAGTACTTGTGATCTGAAAGTTCAGATTCCAGTTGCCAACGCAACAAATTTAGAAATGCCATGAAACGTGTATATTTTTTGGTCCCGGGTAGATTGGGGCATTTTTTCAAAACATGGAAAATTCTTAGCTGATATAAGTACTTCGGATCGGAAAATTGAGATTCAGTTATCGTCGCCATACGTTTAGAAATACCATGAAACGTGGACATTCGTTGGTCCCGGGCTGATTGAACCATTTGTCATAACACGAAAAATATCGAGTTGATATAAGTACTTGTGTTCTGAAAACTGATATTCCAGTTATCGATGCCATATGCTTAGAAATGCCATGAAACGTGGACATTTGTTGGTCCCGGGCTGATTGGACCATTGTTTAACAACACGTAAAATACGGAGCTGATATACGTACTTGGGATGTGAAAATTGATATTTCATTTATCGACGCCATATGCTTAGAAATGCCATGAAACATGGACATTTCTTGGTCCCGAGCTGATTGAGGAATTTTTTCATGATGCGAAAATTTTCGAGCTGATATAAGTACTTGCGATCTGAAAATTCAGATTCCAGTTGTCAACGCAACACATTTAGAAATGCCATGAAACGTGTATATTTCTTGTTCCCGGGCTGATTGGGCAATTTTTTCACGACGTGAAAAATTCCGAGCTGATATAAGTACTTGGGATCTGAAAATTGACTTTTCAATTATCGACGCTATACGTTTAGAAATACCATGAAACGTGGACATTTCTTGGTCCCGGGCTGATTGGACCATTGTTACACAACTCGAAAGATACCGGGATGATATAAGTACTTGTGATCTGAAAATTCAGATTCCAGTTGTCAACGCAACACATTCAGAAATGCCATGAAACGTGGACATTTGTTGGTCCGGTGCTGAATGGGGAATTTTTTCACGACGCGAAAAATTCCGAGCTAATATAAGTAATTGGGTTCTGAAACTTGTGATTCCAGTTGTCGACGCGATTTTTTTAGAAATGCCATGAACCGTGGACATATGTTGGTCCCGGGCTGAAGGAATTTTTTCACGGCGCGAAAAACTCCAAGTTGATATAAGTACTTGTGGTCTGAAAATTGAAATTCCAGTTATCGATGCCATATGCTTAGAAATGCCATCTAACGTGGACATTTGTTGGTCCCGGGCTGATTGGACCATTGTTTCACAAGACATAAAATACGGGATAAAATACGGAGCTGATATACGTACACGGGATGTGAAACTTGATATTTCATTTATCGACGCCATATGCTTAGAAATGCCATGAAACGTGGACATTTGTTGTTCCCGGGCTGATTGGACCATTGTTCCACAACTCGAAAAATACCGAGATGATATAAGTACTTGTGGTCTGAAAATTGAAATTCCAGTTATCGATGCCATATGCTTAGAAATGCGATGAAACGTGGACATTTGTTGGTTCCGGGCTGATTGGACCAATGTTTCGCAAAACGTAAAATACGGAGCTGATTTACGTACTTGAGATGTGAAAATTGATATTTCATTTATCGATGCCATATTCTTAGAAATGCCTTGAAACGTGGTCATTACTTGGTCCCGGGCTGTTTGGACCTTTTTTTCACAATACCAAAAATACCGAGTTAATATAATTACTTGTGGTCTGAAAATTGCGATTCCAGTTATCGACACCGTTCCTTTAGAAACGCCATGAAACGTGGACATTTGTTCGTACAGGGCAGTTTGAATCTTTTTTTCACAAAGCGAAAAATACAGAGCTGATATAAGTACTTGGGATCTGAAAATTGAGATTCCATTTATCGACGGCATATGCTAAGAAATGCCATGAAATGTGGACATTTGTTGGTCCCGGGCTGATTGGACCATTTTTCCACAACTCGAAAAATACCGAGATGATATAAGTACTTGTGGTCTGAAAATTGAAATTCCAGTTATCGATGCCATATGCTTAGAAATGCGATGAAACGTGGACATTTGTTGGTTCCGGGCTGATTGGACCAATGTTTCGCAAAACGTAAAATACGGAGCTGATTTACGTACTTGAGATGTGAAAATTGATATTTCATTTATCGATGCCATATGCTTAGAAATGCCATGAAACGTGTACATTTCTTGGTCCCGGGCTGTTTGGACCTTTTTTTCACAATACCAAAAATACCGAGTTAATATAATTACTTGTGGTCTGAAAATTGCGATTCCAGTTATCGACACCGTTCCTTTCGAAACGCCATGAAACGTGGACATTTGTTCGTCCAGGGCAGTTTGAATCTTTTTTTCACAAAGCGAAAAATACGGAGCTAATATAAGTACTTGGGATCTGAGAATTGAGATTCCATTTATCGACGGCATCTGCTAAGAAATGCCATGAAACGTGGACATTTGTTGGTCCCGGGCTGATTGGACCATTTCTCACAATATGAAAAATACCGAGCTGATATAAGTACTTGTGGTCTCAAAATTAAAATTCCAGTTTTCGATGCCATATGCTTAGAAATGCCATGAAACATGGACATTTCTTGGTCCCGAGCTGATTGAGGAATTTTTTCATGATGCGAAAATTTTCGAGCTGATATAAGTACTTGCGATCTGAAAATTCAGATTCCAGTTGTCAACGCAACACATTTAGAAATGCCATGAAACGTGTATATTTCTTGTTCCCGGGCTGATTGGGCAATTTTTTCACGACGTGAAAAATTCCGAGCTGATATAAGTACTTGGGATCTGAAAATTGACTTTTCAATTATCGACGCTATACGTTTAGAAATACCATGAAACGTGGACATTTCTTGGTCCCGGGCTGATTGGACCATTGTTACACAACTCGAAAGATACCGGGATGATATAAGTACTTGTGATCTGAAAATTCAGATTCCAGTTGTCAACGCAACACATTCAGAAATGCCATGAAACGTGGACATTTGTTGGTCCGGTGCTGAATGGGGAATTTTTTCACGACGCGAAAAATTCCGAGCTAATATAAGTAATTGGGTTCTGAAACTTGTGATTCCAGTTGTCGACGCGATTTTTTTAGAAATGCCATGAACCGTGGACATATGTTGGTCCCGGGCTGAAGGAATTTTTTCACGGCGCGAAAAACTCCAAGTTGATATAAGTACTTGTGGTCTGAAAATTGAAATTCCAGTTATCGATGCCATATGCTTAGAAATGCCATCTAACGTGGACATTTGTTGGTCCCGGGCTGATTGGACCATTGTTTCACAACACATAAAATACGGGATAAAATACGGAGCTGATATACGTACACGGGATGTGAAACTTGATATTTCATTTATCGACGCCATATGCTTAGAAATGCCATGAAACGTGGACATTTGTTGTTCCCGGGCTGATTGGACCATTGTTCCACAACTCGAAAAATACCGAGATGATATAAGTACTTGTGGTCTGAAAATTGAAATTCCAGTTATCGATGCCATATGCTTAGAAATGCGATGAAACGTGGACATTTGTTGGTTCCGGGCTGATTGGACCAATGTTTCGCAAAACGTAAAATACGGAGCTGATTTACGTACTTGAGATGTGAAAATTGATATTTCATTTATCGATGCCATATTCTTAGAAATGCCTTGAAACGTGGTCATTACTTGGTCCCGGGCTGTTTGGACCTTTTTTTCACAATACCAAAAATACCGAGTTAATATAATTACTTGTGGTCTGAAAATTGCGATTCCAGTTATCGACACCGTTCCTTTAGAAACGCCATGAAACGTGGACATTTGTTCGTACAGGGCAGTTTGAATCTTTTTTTCACAAAGCGAAAAATACAGAGCTGATATAAGTACTTGGGATCTGAAAATTGAGATTCCATTTATCGACGGCATATGCTAAGAAATGCCATGAAATGTGGACATTTGTTGGTCCCGGGCTGATTGGACCATTTTTCCACAACTCGAAAAATACCGAGATGATATAAGTACTTGTGGTCTGAAAATTGAAATTCCAGTTATCGATGCCATATGCTTAGAAATGCGATGAAACGTGGACATTTGTTGGTTCCGGGCTGA
Source organism: Perithous albicinctus (assembly GCA_964016905.1). NCBI lineage: Eukaryota > Metazoa > Arthropoda > Insecta > Hymenoptera > Ichneumonidae > Perithous > Perithous albicinctus. The sequence continues at coordinate 1,782,490 of OZ024693.1, forward strand.
TTGGACCAATGTTTCGCAAAACGTAAAATACGGAGCTGATTTACGTACTTGAGATGTGAAAATTGATATTTCATTTATCGATGCCATATGCTTAGAAATGCCATGAAACGTGTACATTTCTTGGTCCCGGGCTGTTTGGACCTTTTTTTCACAATACCAAAAATACCGATTTAATATAATTACTTGTGGTCTGAAAATTGCGATTCCAGTTATCGACACCGTTCCTTTCGAAACGCCATGAAACGTGGACATTTGTTCGTCCAGGGCAGTTTGAATCTTTTTTTCACAAAGCGAAAAATACGGAGCTAATATAAGTACTTGGGATCTGAGAATTGAGATTCCATTTATCGACGGCATATGCTAAGAAATGCCATGAAACGTGGACATTTGTTGGTCCCGGGCTGATTGGACCATTTCTCACAATATGAAAAATACCGAGCTGATATAAGTACTTGTGGTCTCAAAATTAAAATTCCAGTTTTCGATGCCATATGGTTAGAAATGCCATGAAACGTGGACATTTCTTGGTCCCGAGCTGATTGAGGAATTTTTTCATGACGCGAAAATTTTCGAGCTGATATAAGTACTTGCGATCTGAAAATTCAGATTCCAGTTGTCAACGCAACACATTTAGAAATGCCATGAAACGTGTATATTTTTTGGTCCCGAGCTGATATAAGTACTTGTGATCTGAAAATTCGGATTCCAGTCATGAACGCAACACATTTAGAAATGCCATGAAACGTGGTCATTTCTTGGTCCCGAGCTGATTGAGGAATTTTTTCACGGCGCGAAAAATTCCCAGTTGATATTAGTACTTGTGGTCTGAAAATTTAAATTCCAGTTATCGATGCCATATGGTTAGAAATGCCATGAAACGTGGACATTTGTTGGTCCCGGTCTGATTGGACCATTGTTTCACAACACATAAAATACGGGATAAAATACGGGATAAAATACGGAGCTGATATACGAACTTGGGATGTGAAACTTGATATTTCATTTATCGACGCCATATGCTTAGAAATGCCATGAAACGTGGACATTTGTTGGTCCCGGGCTGATTGAACCATTTTTCACAATATGAGAAATACCGAGCTGATATAAGTACTTGTGTTCTCAAAATTAAAATTCCAGTTATCGATGCCATATGCTTTGAAATGCCATGAAACGTGGACATTTCTTGGTCCCGAGCTGATTGAGGAATTTTTTCATGACGCGAAAATTTTCGAGCTGATATAAGTACTTGCGATCTGAAAATTCAGATTCCAGTTGTCAACGCAACACATTTAGAAATGCCATGAAACGTGTATATATTTTGGTCCCGGGTAGATTGGAGCATTTGTTCAAAACACGAAAAATTCTTAGCTGATATAAGTACTTGTGGTCTGAAAATTGAGATTTCAGTTATCAAAGCCATACGTTTAGAAATACCATGAAACGTGGACATTTGTTGGTCCCGGTCTGATTGAACCGTTTTTCACAATATGAAAAATACCGAGCTGATATAAGTACTTGTGGTCTCAAAACTAAAATTCTAGTTATCGATGCCATATGCTTAGAAATGCCATGAAACGTGGACATTTGTTGGTTCTGGGCTGAGTGAGGAATTTTAGCATGACGCGAAAAATTCCGAGTTGATATAAGTACTTGTGATCTGAAAGTTCAGATTCCAGTTGCCAACGCAACAAATTTAGAAATGCCATGAAACGTGTATATTTTTTGGTCCCGGGTAGATTGGGGCATTTTTTCAAAACATGGAAAATTCTTAGCTGATATAAGTACTTCGGATCGGAAAATTGAGATTCAGTTATCGTCGCCATACGTTTAGAAATACCATGAAACGTGGACATTCGTTGGTCCCGGGCTGATTGAACCATTTGTCATAACACGAAAAATATCGAGTTGATATAAGTACTTGTGTTCTGAAAACTGATATTCCAGTTATCGATGCCATATGCTTAGAAATGCCATGAAACGTGGACATTTGTTGGTCCCGGGCTGATTGGACCATTGTTTAACAACACGTAAAATACGGAGCTGATATACGTACTTGGGATGTGAAAATTGATATTTCATTTATCGACGCCATATGCTTAGAAATGCCATGAAACATGGACATTTCTTGGTCCCGAGCTGATTGAGGAATTTTTTCATGATGCGAAAATTTTCGAGCTGATATAAGTACTTGCGATCTGAAAATTCAGATTCCAGTTGTCAACGCAACACATTTAGAAATGCCATGAAACGTGTATATTTCTTGTTCCCGGGCTGATTGGGCAATTTTTTCACGACGTGAAAAATTCCGAGCTGATATAAGTACTTGGGATCTGAAAATTGACTTTTCAATTATCGACGCTATACGTTTAGAAATACCATGAAACGTGGACATTTCTTGGTCCCGGGCTGATTGGACCATTGTTACACAACTCGAAAGATACCGGGATGATATAAGTACTTGTGATCTGAAAATTCAGATTCCAGTTGTCAACGCAACACATTCAGAAATGCCATGAAACGTGGACATTTGTTGGTCCGGTGCTGAATGGGGAATTTTTTCACGACGCGAAAAATTCCGAGCTAATATAAGTAATTGGGTTCTGAAACTTGTGATTCCAGTTGTCGACGCGATTTTTTTAGAAATGCCATGAACCGTGGACATATGTTGGTCCCGGGCTGAAGGAATTTTTTCACGGCGCGAAAAACTCCAAGTTGATATAAGTACTTGTGGTCTGAAAATTGAAATTCCAGTTATCGATGCCATATGCTTAGAAATGCCATCTAACGTGGACATTTGTTGGTCCCGGGCTGATTGGACCATTGTTTCACAACACATAAAATACGGGATAAAATACGGAGCTGATATACGTACACGGGATGTGAAACTTGATATTTCATTTATCGACGCCATATGCTTAGAAATGCCATGAAACGTGGACATTTGTTGTTCCCGGGCTGATTGGACCATTGTTCCACAACTCGAAAAATACCGAGATGATATAAGTACTTGTGGTCTGAAAATTGAAATTCCAGTTATCGATGCCATATGCTTAGAAATGCGATGAAACGTGGACATTTGTTGGTTCCGGGCTGATTGGACCAATGTTTCGCAAAACGTAAAATACGGAGCTGATTTACGTACTTGAGATGTGAAAATTGATATTTCATTTATCGATGCCATATTCTTAGAAATGCCTTGAAACGTGGTCATTACTTGGTCCCGGGCTGTTTGGACCTTTTTTTCACAATACCAAAAATACCGAGTTAATATAATTACTTGTGGTCTGAAAATTGCGATTCCAGTTATCGACACCGTTCCTTTAGAAACGCCATGAAACGTGGACATTTGTTCGTACAGGGCAGTTTGAATCTTTTTTTCACAAAGCGAAAAATACAGAGCTGATATAAGTACTTGGGATCTGAAAATTGAGATTCCATTTATCGACGGCATATGCTAAGAAATGCCATGAAATGTGGACATTTGTTGGTCCCGGGCTGATTGGACCATTTTTCCACAACTCGAAAAATACCGAGATGATATAAGTACTTGTGGTCTGAAAATTGAAATTCCAGTTATCGATGCCATATGCTTAGAAATGCGATGAAACGTGGACATTTGTTGGTTCCGGGCTGATTGGACCAATGTTTCGCAAAACGTAAAATACGGAGCTGATTTACGTACTTGAGATGTGAAAATTGATATTTCATTTATCGATGCCATATGCTTAGAAATGCCATGAAACGTGTACATTTCTTGGTCCCGGGCTGTTTGGACCTTTTTTTCACAATACCAAAAATACCGAGTTAATATAATTACTTGTGGTCTGAAAATTGCGATTCCAGTTATCGACACCGTTCCTTTCGAAACGCCATGAAACGTGGACATTTGTTCGTCCAGGGCAGTTTGAATCTTTTTTTCACAAAGCGAAAAATACGGAGCTAATATAAGTACTTGGGATCTGAGAATTGAGATTCCATTTATCGACGGCATATGCTAAGAAATGCCATGAAACGTGGACATTTGTTGGTCCCGGGCTGATTGGACCATTTCTCACAATATGAAAAATACCGAGCTGATATAAGTACTTGTGGTCTCAAAATTAAAATTCCAGTTTTCGATGCCATATGGTTAGAAATGCCATGAAACGTGGACATTTCTTGGTCCCGAGCTGATTGAGGAATTTTTTCATGACGCGAAAATTTTCGAGCTGATATAAGTACTTGCGATCTGAAAATTCAGATTCCAGTTGTCAACGCAACACATTTAGAAATGCCATGAAACGTGTATATTTTTTGGTCCCGAGCTGATATAAGTACTTGTGATCTGAAAATTCGGATTCCAGTCATGAACGCAACACATTTAGAAATGCCATGAAACGTGGTCATTTCTTGGTCCCGAGCTGATTGAGGAATTTTTTCACGGCGCGAAAAATTCCCAGTTGATATTAGTACTTGTGGTCTGAAAATTTAAATTCCAGTTATCGATGCCATATGGTTAGAAATGCCATGAAACGTGGACATTTGTTGGTCCCGGTCTGATTGGACCATTGTTTCACAACACATAAAATACGGGATAAAATACGGGATAAAATACGGAGCTGATATACGAACTTGGGATGTGAAACTTGATATTTCATTTATCGACGCCATATGCTTAGAAATGCCATGAAACGTGGACATTTGTTGGTCCCGGGCTGATTGAACCATTTTTCACAATATGAGAAATACCGAGCTGATATAAGTACTTGTGTTCTCAAAATTAAAATTCCAGTTATCGATGCCATATGCTTTGAAATGCCATGAAACGTGGACATTTCTTGGTCCCGAGCTGATTGAGGAATTTTTTCATGACGCGAAAATTTTCGAGCTGATATAAGTACTTGCGATCTGAAAATTCAGATTCCAGTTGTCAACGCAACACATTTAGAAATGCCATGAAACGTGTATATATTTTGGTCCCGGGTAGATTGGAGCATTTGTTCAAAACACGAAAAATTCTTAGCTGATATAAGTACTTGTGGTCTGAAAATTGAGATTTCAGTTATCAAAGCCATACGTTTAGAAATACCATGAAACGTGGACATTTGTTGGTCCCGGTCTGATTGAACCGTTTTTCACAATATGAAAAATACCGAGCTGATATAAGTACTTGTGGTCTCAAAACTAAAATTCTAGTTATCGATGCCATATGCTTAGAAATGCCATGAAACGTGGACATTTGTTGGTTCTGGGCTGAGTGAGGAATTTTAGCATGACGCGAAAAATTCCGAGTTGATATAAGTACTTGTGATCTGAAAGTTCAGATTCCAGTTGCCAACGCAACAAATTTAGAAATGCCATGAAACGTGTATATTTTTTGGTCCCGGGTAGATTGGGGCATTTTTTCAAAACATGGAAAATTCTTAGCTGATATAAGTACTTCGGATCGGAAAATTGAGATTCAGTTATCGTCGCCATACGTTTAGAAATACCATGAAACGTGGACATTCGTTGGTCCCGGGCTGATTGAACCATTTGTCATAACACGAAAAATATCGAGTTGATATAAGTACTTGTGTTCTGAAAACTGATATTCCAGTTATCGATGCCATATGCTTAGAAATGCCATGAAACGTGGACATTTGTTGGTCCCGGGCTGATTGGACCATTGTTTAACAACACGTAAAATACGGAGCTGATATACGTACTTGGGATGTGAAAATTGATATTTCATTTATCGACGCCATATGCTTAGAAATGCCATGAAACATGGACATTTCTTGGTCCCGAGCTGATTGAGGAATTTTTTCATGATGCGAAAATTTTCGAGCTGATATAAGTACTTGCGATCTGAAAATTCAGATTCCAGTTGTCAACGCAACACATTTAGAAATGCCATGAAACGTGTATATTTCTTGTTCCCGGGCTGATTGGGCAATTTTTTCACGACGTGAAAAATTCCGAGCTGATATAAGTACTTGGGATCTGAAAATTGACTTTTCAATTATCGACGCTATACGTTTAGAAATACCATGAAACGTGGACATTTCTTGGTCCCGGGCTGATTGGACCATTGTTACACAACTCGAAAGATACCGGGATGATATAAGTACTTGTGATCTGAAAATTCAGATTCCAGTTGTCAACGCAACACATTCAGAAATGCCATGAAACGTGGACATTTGTTGGTCCGGTGCTGATTGGGGAATTTTTTCACGACGCGAAAAATTCCGAGCTAATATAAGTAATTGGGTTCTGAAACTTGTGATTCCAGTTGTCGACGCGATTTTTTTAGAAATGCCATGAACCGTGGACATATGTTGGTCCCGGGCTGAAGGAATTTTTTCACGGCGCGAAAAACTCCAAGTTGATATAAGTACTTGTGGTCTGAAAATTGAAATTCCAGTTATCGATGCCATATGCTTAGAAATGCCATCTAACGTGGACATTTGTTGGTCCCGGGCTGATTGGACCATTGTTTCACAACACATAAAATACGGGATAAAATACGGAGCTGATATACGTACACGGGATGTGAAACTTGATATTTCATTTATCGACGCCATATGCTTAGAAATACCATGAAACGTGGACATTTGTTGTTCCCGGGCTGATTGGACCATTGTTCCACAACTCGAAAAATACCGAGATGATATAAGTACTTGTGGTCTGAAAATTGAAATTCCAGTTATCGATGCCATATGCTTAGAAATGCGATGAAACGTGGACATTTGTTGGTTCCGGGCTGATTGGACCAATGTTTCGCAAAACGTAAAATACGGAGCTGATTTACGTACTTGAGATGTGAAAATTGATATTTCATTTATCGATGCCATATTCTTAGAAATGCCTTGAAACGTGGTCATTACTTGGTCCCGGGCTGATTGAGGAATTTCTTCATGACGCGAAAAATTTCGAGCTGATATAAGTAATTGGGTTCTGAAACTTGAGATTCCAGTTGTCGACGCGATTTTTTTAGAAATCCTATGAACCGTGGACATTTGTTAGTCCCGGGCTGTTTGGACCTTTTTTCACAATACCAAAAATACCGTGTTAATATAATTACTTGTGGTCTGAAAATTGAGATTCCAGTTATCGACGCCATACGTTCAGTAATACCATGAAACGTGGACATTTCTTGGTCCCGGGCTGTTTGGACCTTTTTTTCACAATACCAAAAATACCGAGTTAATATAATTACTTGTGGTCTGAAAATTGCGATTCCAGTTATCGTCACCGTTCCTTTAGAAACGCCATGAAACGTGGACATTTGTTCGTCCACGGCAGTTTGAATCTTTTTTTCTCAAAGCGAAAAATACGGAGCTGATATAAGTACTTGGGATCTGAAAATTGAGATTCCATTTATCGACGCCACATGCTAAGAAATGCCATGAAACGTGGACATTTATTGGTCCCGGGCTGATTGGACCATTTTTCCACAACTCGAAAAATACGGAGCTGATATAAGTACTTGGGATCTGAAAATTGAGATTCCATTTATCGACGCCACATGCTAAGAAATGCCATGAAACGTGGACATTTATTGGTCCCGGGCTGATTGGACCATTTTTCCACAACTCGAAAAATACGGAGCTGATATAAGTACTTGGGATCTGAAAATTGAGATTCCATTTATCGACGCCACATGCTAAGAAATGCCATGAAACGTGGACATTTGTTGGTCCCGGGCTGATTGGACCATTTTTCCACAATTCGAAAAATACCGAGATGATATAAGTACTTGTGGTCTGAAAATTGAAATTCCAGTTATCGATGCCATATGCTTAGAAATGCGATGAAACGTGGACATTTGTTGGTCCCGGGCTGATTGGACCATTGTTTCACAACACATAAAATACGGGATAAAATACGGAGCTGATATACGTACACGGGATGTGAAACTTGATATTTCATTTATCGACGCCATATGCTTAGAAATGCCATGAAACGTGGACATTTGTTGTTCCCGGGCTGATTGGACCATTGTTCCACAACTCGAAAAATACCGAGATGATATAAGTACTTGTGGTCTGAAAATTGAAATTCCAGTTATCGATGCCATATGCTTAGAAATGCGATGAAACGTGGACATTTGTTGGTTCCGGGCTGATTGGACCAATGTTTCGCAAAACGTAAAATACGGAGCTGATTTACGTACTTGAGATGTGAAAATTGATATTTCATTTATCGATGCCATATTCTTAGAAATGCCTTGAAACGTGGTCATTACTTGGTCCCGGGCTGTTTGGACCTTTTTTTCACAATACCAAAAATACCGAGTTAATATAATTACTTGTGGTCTGAAAATTGCGATTCCAGTTATCGACACCGTTCCTTTAGAAACGCCATGAAACGTGGACATTTGTTCGTACAGGGCAGTTTGAATCTTTTTTTCACAAAGCGAAAAATACAGAGCTGATATAAGTACTTGGGATCTGAAAATTGAGATTCCATTTATCGACGGCATATGCTAAGAAATGCCATGAAATGTGGACATTTGTTGGTCCCGGGCTGATTGGACCATTTTTCCACAACTCGAAAAATACCGAGATGATATAAGTACTTGTGGTCTGAAAATTGAAATTCCAGTTATCGATGCCATATGCTTAGAAATGCGATGAAACGTGGACATTTGTTGGTTCCGGGCTGATTGGACCAATGTTTCGCAAAACGTAAAATACGGAGCTGATTTACGTACTTGAGATGTGAAAATTGATATTTCATTTATCGATGCCATATGCTTAGAAATGCCATGAAACGTGTACATTTCTTGGTCCCGGGCTGTTTGGACCTTTTTTTCACAATACCAAAAATACCGAGTTAATATAATTACTTGTGGTCTGAAAATTGCGATTCCAGTTATCGACACCGTTCCTTTCGAAACGCCATGAAACGTGGACATTTGTTCGTCCAGGGCAGTTTGAATCTTTTTTTCACAAAGCGAAAAATACGGAGCTAATATAAGTACTTGGGATCTGAGAATTGAGATTCCATTTATCGACGGCATATGCTAAGAAATGCCATGAAACGTGGACATTTGTTGGTCCCGGGCTGATTGAGGAATTTTTTCATGACGCGAAAATTTTCGAGCTGATATAAGTACTTGCGATCTGAAAATTCAGATTCCAGTTGTCAACGCAACACATTTAGAAATGCCATGAAACGTGTATATTTTTTGGTCCCGAGCTGATATAAGTACTTGTGATCTGAAAATTCGGATTCCAGTCATGAACGCAACACATTTAGAAATGCCATGAAACGTGGTCATTTCTTGGTCCCGAGCTGATTGAGGAATTTTTTCACGGCGCGAAAAATTCCCAGTTGATATTAGTACTTGTGGTCTGAAAATTGAAATTCCAGTTATCGATGCCATATGGTTAGAAATGCCATGAAACGTGGACATTTGTTGGTCCCGGGCTGATTGGACCATTGTTTCACAACACATAAAATACGGGATAAAATACGGGATAAAATACGGAGCTGATATACGTACTTGGGATGTGAAACTTGATATTTCATTTATCGACGCCATATGCTTAGAAATGCCATGAAACGTGGACATTTGTTGGTCCCGGGCTGATTGAACCATTTTTCACAATATGAGAAATACCGAGCTGATATAAGTACTTGTGTTCTCAAAATTAAAATTCCAGTTATCGATGCCATATGCTTAGAAATGCCATGAAACGTGGACATTTCTTGGTCCCGAGCTGATTGAGGAATTTTTTCATGACGCGAAAATTTTCGAGCTGATATAAGTACTTGCGATCTGAAAATTCAGATTCCAGTTGTCAACGCAACACATTTAGAAATGCCATGAAACGTGTATATATTTTGGTCCCGGGTAGATTGGAGCATTTGTTCAAAACACGAAAAATTCTTAGCTGATATAAGTACTTGTGGTCTGAAAATTGAGATTTCAGTTATCAAAGCCATACGTTTAGAAATACCATGAAACGTGGACATTTGTTGGTCCCGGTCTGATTGAACCATTTTTCACAATATGAAAAATACCGAGCTGATATAAGTACTTGTGGTCTCAAAATTGAAATTCCAGTTATCGATGCCATATGCTTAGAAATGCCATGAAACGTGGAGATTTCTTGGTCCCGGACTGATTGGACCATTTTTTAAAAACACGTAAAATACGCAGATGATATAAGTACTTCGGATCTGAAAATTGACTTTTCAGTTATCGAAGCCATACGTTTAGAAATACCATGAAACGTGGAGATTTCTTGGTCCCGGTCTGATTGGACCATTTTTTAAAAACACGTAAAATACGCAGATGATATAAGTACTTCGGATCTGAAAATTGACTTTTCAGTTATCGACGCCATACGTTTAGAAATACCATGAAACGTGGAGATTTCTTGGTCCCGGTCTGATTGGGGAATTTTTTCACGACGCGAAAAATTCCGAGCTGATATAAGTACTTGGGATCTGAAAATTGACTTTTCAGTTATCGACGCCATACGCTTAGAAATACCATGAAACGTGGAGATTTCTTGGTATCGGGCTGATTGAGCAATTTTTTCACGACGCGAAAAATTCCGAGCTGATATAAGTACTTGGGATCTGATAATTGACTTTTCAGTTATCGACGCTATACGTTTAGAAATACCATGAAACGTGCACATTTTTTGGTCCCGGGCTGATTGAGCAATTTTTTCACGACGCGAAAAATTCCGAGCTGATATAAGTACTTGGGATCTGATAATTGACTTTTCAGTTATCGACGCTATACGTTTAGAAATACCATGAAACGTGCACATTTTTTGGTCCCGGGCTGAATGGGGCATGTTTTCAAAACACGAAAAATTCTTAGCTGATATAAGTACTTGTGGTCTGAAAATTGAGATTCCAGTTATCAAAGCCATACGTTTAGAAATACCATGAAACGTGGACATATGTTGGTCCCGGGCTGTTTGAACCATTTCTCACAATATGAAAAATACCGAGCTGATATAAGTACTTGTGGTCTCAAAATTAAAATTCCAGTTTTCGATGCCATATGGTTAGAAATGGCATGAAACGTGGACATTTCTTGGTCCCGAGCTGATTGAGGAATTTTTTCATGACGCGAAAATTTTCGAGCTGATATAAGTACTTGCGATCTGAAAATTCAGATTCCAGTTGTCAACGCAACACATTTAGAAATGCCATGAAACGTGTATATTTTTTGGTCCCGAGCTGATATAAGTACTTGTGATCTGAAAATTCGGATTCCAGTCATGAACGCAACACATTTAGAAATGCCATGAAACGTGGTCATTTCTTGGTCCCGAGCTGATTGAGGAATTTTTTCACGGCGCGAAAAATTCCCAGTTGATATTAGTACTTGTGGTCTGAAAATTGAAATTCCAGTTATCGATGCCATATGGTTAGAAATGCCATGAAACGTGGACATTTGTTGGTCCCGGGCTGATTGGACCATTGTTTCACAACACATAAAATACGGGATAAAATACGGGATAAAATACAGAGCTGATATACGTACTTGGGATGTGAAACTTGATATTTCATTTATCGACGCCATATGCTTAGAAATGCCATGAAACGTGGACATTTGTTGGTCCCGGGCTGATTGAACCATTTTTCACAATATGAGAAATACCGAGCTGATATAAGTACTTGTGTTCTCAAAATTAAAATTCCAGTTATCGATGCCATATGCTTAGAAATGCCATGAAACGTGGACATTTCTTGGTCCCGAGCTGATTGAGGAATTTTTTCATGACGCGAAAATTTTCGAGCTGATATAAGTACTTGCGATCTGAAAATTCAGATTCCAGTTGTCAACGCAACACATTTAGAAATGCCATGAAACGTGTATATATTTTGGTCCCGGGTAGATTGGAGCATTTGTTCAAAACACGAAAAATTCTTAGCTGATATAAGTACTTGTGGTCTGAAAATTGAGATTTCAGTTATCAAAGCCATACGTTTAGAAATACCATGAAACGTGGACATTTGTTGGTCCCGGTCTGATTGAACCATTTTTCACAATATGAAAAATACCGAGCTGATATAAGTACTTGTGGTCTCAAAATTAAAATTCCAGTTATCGATGCCATATGCTTAGAAATGCCATGAAACGTGGAGATTTCTTGGTCCCGGACTGATTGGACCATTTTTTAAAAACACGTAAAATACGCAGATGATATAAGTACTTCGGATCTGAAAATTGACTTTTCAGTTATCGACGCCATACGTTTAGAAATACCATGAAACGTGGAGATTTCTTGGTCCCGGTCTGATTGGACCATTTTTTAAAAACACGTAAAATACGCAGATGATATAAGTACTTCGGATCTGAAAATTGACTTTTCAGTTATCGACGCCATACGTTTAGAAATATCATGAAACGTGGAGATTTCTTGGTATCGGGCTGATTGAGCAATTTTTTCACGACGCGAAAAATTCCGAGCTGATATAAGTACTTGGGATCTGATAATTGACTTTTCAGTTATCGACGCTATACGTTTAGAAATACCATGAAACGTGCACATTTTTTGGTCCCGGGCTGATTGAGCAATTTTTTCACGACGCGAAAAATTCCGAGCTGATATAAGTACTTGGGATCTGATAATTGACTTTTCAGTTATCGACGCTATACGTTTAGAAATACCATGAAACGTGCACATTTTTTGGTCCCGGGCTGAATGGGGCATGTTTTCAAAACACGAAAAATTCTTAGCTGATATAAGTACTTGTGGTCTGAAAATTGAGATTCCAGTTATCAAAGCCATACGTTTAGAAATACCATGAAACGTGGACATATGTTGGTCCCGGGCTGTTTGAACCATTTCTCACAATATGAAAAATACCGAGCTGATATAAGTACTTGTGGTCTCAAAATTAAAATTCCAGTTATCGACGCCATACGTTTAGAAATACCATGAAACGTGGAGATTTCTTGGTCCCGGTCTGATTGGACCATTTTTTAAAAACACGTAAAATACGCAGATGATATAAGTACTTCGGATCTGAAAATTGACTTTTCAGTTATCGACGCCATACGTTTAGAAATATCATGAAACGTGGAGATTTCTTGGTATCGGGCTGATTGAGCAATTTTTTCACGACGCGAAAAATTCCGAGCTGATATAAGTACTTGGGATCTGATAATTGACTTTTCAGTTATCGACGCTATACGTTTAGAAATACCATGAAACGTGCACATTTTTTGGTCCCGGGCTGATTGAGCAATTTTTTCACGACGCGAAAAATTCCGAGCTGATATAAGTACTTGGGATCTGATAATTGACTTTTCAGTTATCGACGCTATACGTTTAGAAATACCATGAAACGTGCACATTTTTTGGTCCCGGGCTGAATGGGGCATGTTTTCAAAACACGAAAAATTCTTAGCTGATATAAGTACTTGTGGTCTGAAAATTGAGATTCCAGTTATCAAAGCCATACGTTTAGAAATACCATGAAACGTGGACATATGTTGGTCCCGGGCTGTTTGAACCATTTCTCACAATATGAAAAATACCGAGCTGATATAAGTACTTGTGGTCTCAAAATTAAAATTCCAGTTTTCGATGCCATATGGTTAGAAATGGCATGAAACGTGGACATTTCTTGGTCCCGAGCTGATTGAGGAATTTTTTCATGACGCGAAAATTTTCGAGCTGATATAAGTACTTGCGATCTGAAAATTCAGATTCCAGTTGTCAACGCAACACATTTAGAAATGCCATGAAACGTGTATATTTTTTGGTCCCGAGCTGATATAAGTACTTGTGATCTGAAAATTCGGATTCCAGTCATGAACGCAACACATTTAGAAATGCCATGAAACGTGGTCATTTCTTGGTCCCGAGCTGATTGAGGAATTTTTTCACGGCGCGAAAAATTCCCAGTTGATATTAGTACTTGTGGTCTGAAAATTGAAATTCCAGTTATCGATGCCATATGGTTAGAAATGCCATGAAACGTGGACATTTGTTGGTCCCGGGCTGATTGGACCATTGTTTCACAACACATAAAATACGGGATAAAATACGGGATAAAATACGGAGCTGATATACGTACTTGGGATGTGAAACTTGATATTTCATTTATCGACGCCATATGCTTAGAAATGCCATGAAACGTGGACATTTGTTGGTCCCGGGCTGATTGAACCATTTTTCACAATATGAGAAATACCGAGCTGATATAAGTACTTGTGTTCTCAAAATTAAAATTCCAGTTATCGATGCCATATGCTTAGAAATGCCATGAAACGTGGACATTTCTTGGTCCCGAGCTGATTGAGGAATTTTTTCATGACGCGAAAATTTTCGAGCTGATATAAGTACTTGCGATCTGAAAATTCAGATTCCAGTTGTCAACGCAACACATTTAGAAATGCCATGAAACGTGTATATATTTTGGTCCCGGGTAGATTGGAGCATTTGTTCAAAACACGAAAAATTCTTAGCTGATATAAGTACTTGTGGTCTGAAAATTGAGATTTCAGTTATCAAAGCCATACGTTTAGAAATACCATGAAACGTGGACATTTGTTGGTCCCGGTCTGATTGAACCATTTTTCACAATATGAAAAATACCGAGCTGATATAAGTACTTGTGGTCTCAAAATTAAAATTCCAGTTATCGATGCCATATGCTTAGAAATGCCATGAAACGTGGAGATTTCTTGGTCCCGGACTGATTGGACCATTTTTTAAAAACACGTAAAATACGCAGATGATATAAGTACTTCGGATCTGAAAATTGACTTTTCAGTTATCGACGCCATACGTTTAGAAATACCATGAAACGTGGAGATTTCTTGGTCCCGGTCTGATTGGACCATTTTTTAAAAACACGTAAAATACGCAGATGATATAAGTACTTCGGATCTGAAAATTGACTTTTCAGTTATCGACGCCATACGTTTAGAAATATCATGAAACGTGGAGATTTCTTGGTCCCGGTCTGATTGGGGAATTTTTTCACGACGCGAAAAATTCCGAGCTGATATAAGTACTTGGGATCTGAAAATTGACTTTTCAGTTATCGACGCCATACGCTTAGAAATACCATGAAACGTGGAGATTTCTTGGTATCGGGCTGATTGAGCAATTTTTTCACGACGCGAAAAATTCCGAGCTGATATAAGTACTTGGGATCTGATAATTGACTTTTCAGTTATCGACGCTATACGTTTAGAAATACCATGAAACGTGCACATTTTTTGGTCCCGGGCTGATTGGGGCATGTTTTCAAAACACGAAAAATTCTTAGCTGATATAAGTACTTGTGGTCTGAAAATTGAGATTCCAGTTATCAAAGCCATACGTTTAGAAATACCATGAAACGTGGACATATGTTGGTCCCGGGCTGTTTGAACCATTTCTCACAATATGAAAAATACCGAGCTGATATAAGTACTTGTGGTCTCAAAATTAAAATTCCAGTTTTCGATGCCATATGGTTAGAAATGGCATGAAACGTGGACATTTCTTGGTCCCGAGCTGATTGAGGAATTTTTTCATGACGCGAAAATTTTCGAGCTGATATAAGTACTTGCGATCTGAAAATTCAGATTCCAGTTGTCAACGCAACACATTTAGAAATGCCATGAAACGTGTATATTTTTTGGTCCCGAGCTGATATAAGTACTTGTGATCTGAAAATTCGGATTCCAGTCATGAACGCAACACATTTAGAAATGCCATGAAACGTGGTCATTTCTTGGTCCCGAGCTGATTGAGGAATTTTTTCACGGCGCGAAAAATTCCCAGTTGATATTAGTACTTGTGGTCTGAAAATTGAAATTCCAGTTATCGATGCCATATGGTTAGAAATGCCATGAAACGTGGACATTTGTTGGTCCCGGGCTGATTGGACCATTGTTTCACAACACATAAAATACGGGATAAAATACGGGATAAAATACGGAGCTGATATACGTACTTGGGATGTGAAACTTGATATTTCATTTATCGACGTCATATGCTTAGAAATGCCATGAAACGTGGACATTTGTTGGTCCCGGGCTGATTGAACCATTTTTCACAATATGAGAAATACCGAGCTGATATAAGTACTTGTGTTCTCAAAATTAAAATTCCAGTTATCGATGCCATATGCTTAGAAATGCCATGAAACGTGGACATTTCTTGGTCCCGAGCTGATTGAGGAATTTTTTCATGACGCGAAAATTGTCGAGCTGATATAAGTACTTGCGATCTGAAAATTCAGATTCCAGTTGTCAACGCAACACATTTAGAAATGCCATGAAACGTGTATATTTTTTGGTCCCGAGCTGATATAAGTACTTGTGATCTGAAAATACGGATTCCAGTCATGAACGCAACACATTTAGAAATGCCATGAAACGTGGTCATTTCTTGGTCCCGAGCTGATTGAGGAATTTTTTCACGGCGCGAAAAATTCCCAGTTGATATTAGTACTTGTGGTCTGAAAATTGAAATTCCAGTTATCGATGCCATATGGTTAGAAATGCCATGAAACGTGGACATTTGTTGGTCCCGGGCTGATTGGACCATTGTTTCACAACACATAAAATACGGGATAAAATACGGGATAAAATACGGAGCTGATATACGTACTTGGGATGTGAAACTTGATATTTCATTTATCGACGCCATATGCTTAGAAATGCCATGAAACGTGGACATTTGTTGGTCCCGGGCTGATTGAACCATTTTTCACAATATGAGAAATACCGAGCTGATATAAGTACTTGTGTTCTCAAAATTAAAATTCCAGTTATCGATGCCATATGCTTAGAAATGCCATGAAACGTGGACATTTCTTGGTCCCGAGCTGATTGAGGAATTTTTTCATGACGCGAAAATTTTCGAGCTGATATAAGTACTTGCGATCTGAAAATTCAGATTCCAGTTGTCAACGCAACACATTTAGAAATGCCATGAAACGTGTATATATTTTGGTCCCGGGTAGATTGGAGCATTTGTTCAAAACACGAAAAATTCTTAGCTGATATAAGTACTTGTGGTCTGAAAATTGAGATTTCAGTTATCAAAGCCATACGTTTAGAAATACCATGAAACGTGGACATTTGTTGGTCCCGGTCTGATTGAACCATTTTTCACAATATGAAAAATACCGAGCTGATATAAGTACTTGTGGTCTCAAAATTAAAATTCCAGTTATCGATGCCATATGCTTAGAAATGCCATGAAACGTGGAGATTTCTTGGTCCCGGACTGATTGGACCATTTTTTAAAAACACGTAAAATACGCAGATGATATAAGTACTTCGGATCTGAAAATTGACTTTTCAGTTATCGACGCCATACGTTTAGAAATACCATGAAACGTGGAGATTTCTTGGTCCCGGTCTGATTGGGGAATTTTTTCACGACGCGAAAAATTCCGAGCTGATATAAGTACTTGGGATCTGAAAATTGACTTTTCAGTTATCGACGCCATACGCTTAGAAATACCATGAAACGTGGAGATTTCTTGGTATCGGGCTGATTGAGCAATTTTTTCACGACGCGAAAAATTCCGAGCTGATATAAGTACTTGGGATCTGATAATTGACTTTTCAGTTATCGACGCTATACGTTTAGAAATACCATGAAACGTGCACATTTTTTGGTCCCGGGCTGATTGGGGCATGTTTTCAAAACACGAAAAATTCTTAGCTGATATAAGTACTTGTGGTCTGAAAATTGAGATTCCAGTTATCAAAGCCATACGTTTAGAAATACCATGAAACGTGGACATATGTTGGTCCCGGGCTGTTTGAACCATTTCTCACAATATGAAAAATACCGAGCTGATATAAGTACTTGTGGTCTCAAAATTAAAATTCCAGTTTTCGATGCCATATGGTTAGAAATGGCATGAAACGTGGACATTTCTTGGTCCCGAGCTGATTGAGGAATTTTTTCATGACGCGAAAATTTTCGAGCTGATATAAGTACTTGCGATCTGAAAATTCAGATTCCAGTTGTCAACGCAACACATTTAGAAATGCCATGAAACGTGTATATTTTTTGGTCCCGAGCTGATATAAGTACTTGTGATCTGAAAATTCGGATTCCAGTCATGAACGCAACACATTTAGAAATGCCATGAAACGTGTATATATTTTGGTCCCGGGTAGATTGGAGCATTTGTTCAAAACACGAAAAATTCTTAGCTGATATAAGTACTTGTGGTCTGAAAATTAAGATTCCAGTTATTGACGCCATACATTTTGAAATGCTATAAAACATGGACATTTGTTGGTCCCGTGGTGATTTGACCGTTTTTTAACAACACGTAAAATACGCAGCTGATATACGTACTTCGGATGTGAAAATTGATATTTCATTTATCGACGCCATATGCTTAGAAATGCCATGAAACGTGGACATTTGATGGTCCCGAGCTGATCGGACCATTGTTTCACAACTCGAAAAATACCGAGATGATATAAGTACTTGTGATCTGAAAATTCACATTCCAGTTGTCAACGCAACACATTTAGAAATGCCATTAAACGTGGTCATTTCTTGGTCCCGAGCTGATTGAGGAATTTTTTCACGGCGCGAGAAATTCCCAGTTGATATTAGTACTTGTGGTCTGAAAATTGAAATTCCAGTTATCGATGCCATTTGGTTAGACATGCCATGAAACGTGGACATTTGTTGGTCCCGGGCTGATTGGACCATTGTTTCACAACACATAAAATACGGGATAAAATACGGGATAAAATACGGAGCTGATATACGTACTTGGGATGTGAAACTTGATATTTCATTTATCGACGTCATATGCTTAGAAATGCCATGAAACGTGGACATTTGTTGGTCCCGGGCTGATTGAACCATTTTTCACAATATGAGAAATACCGAGCTGATATAAGTACTTGTGTTCTCAAAATTAAAATTCCAGTTATCGATGCCATATGCTTAGAAATGCCATGAAACGTGGACATTTCTTGGTCCCGAGCTGATTGAGGAATTTTTTCATGACGCGAAAATTGTCGAGCTGATATAAGTACTTGCGATCTGAAAATTCAGATTCCAGTTGTCAACGCAACACATTTAGAAATGCCATGAAACGTGTATATTTTTTGGTCCCGAGCTGATATAAGTACTTGTGATCTGAAAATTCGGATTCCAGTCATGAACGCAACACATTTAGAAATGCCATGAAACGTGGTCATTTCTTGGTCCCGAGCTGATTGAGGAATTTTTTCACGGCGCGAAAAATTCCCAGTTGATATTAGTACTTGTGGTCTGAAAATTGAAATTCCAGTTATCGATGCCATATGGTTAGAAATGCCATGAAACGTGGACATTTGTTGGTCCCGGGCTGATTGGACCATTGTTTCACAACACATAAAATACGGGATAAAATACGGGATAAAATACGGAGCTGATATACGTACTTGGGATGTGAAACTTGATATTTCATTTATCGACGCCATATGCTTAGAAATGCCATGAAACGTGGACATTTGTTGGTCCCGGGCTGATTGAACCATTTTTCACAATATGAGAAATACCGAGCTGATATAAGTACTTGTGTTCTCAAAATTAAAATTCCAGTTATCGATGCCATATGCTTAGAAATGCCATGAAACGTGGAGATTTCTTGGTCCCGGACTGATTGGACCATTTTTTAAAAACACGTAAAATACGCAGATGATATAAGTACTTCGGATCTGAAAATTGACTTTTCAGTTATCGACGCCATACGTTTAGAAATACCATGAAACGTGGAGATTTCTTGGTCCCGGTCTGATTGGACCATTTTTTAAAAACACGTAAAATACGCAGATGATATAAGTACTTCGGATCTGAAAATTGACTTTTCAGTTATCGACGCCATACGTTTAGAAATACCATGAAACGTGGAGATTTCTTGGTCCCGGTCTGATTGGGGAATTTTTTCACGACGCGAAAAATTCCGAGCTGATATAAGTACTTGGGATCTGAAAATTGACTTTTCAGTTATCGACGCCATACGCTTAGAAATACCATGAAACGTGGAGATTTCTTGGTATCGGGCTGATTGAGCAATTTTTTCACGACGCGAAAAATTCCGAGCTGATATAAGTACTTGGGATCTGATAATTGACTTTTCAGTTATCGACGCTATACGTTTAGAAATACCATGAAACGTGCACATTTTTTGGTCCCGGGCTGATTGGGGCATGTTTTCAAAACACGAAAAATTCTTAGCTGATATAAGTACTTGTGGTCTGAAAATTGAGATTCCAGTTATCAAAGCCATACGTTTAGAAATACCATGAAACGTGGACATATGTTGGTCCCGGGCTGTTTGAACCATTTCTCACAATATGAAAAATACCGAGCTGATATAAGTACTTGTGGTCTCAAAATTAAAATTCCAGTTTTCGATGCCATATGGTTAGAAATGGCATGAAACGTGGACATTTCTTGGTCCCGAGCTGATTGAGGAATTTTTTCATGACGCGAAAATTTTCGAGCTGATATAAGTACTTGCGATCTGAAAATTCAGATTCCAGTTGTCAACGCAACACATTTAGAAATGCCATGAAACGTGTATATTTTTTGGTCCCGAGCTGATATAAGTACTTGTGATCTGAAAATTCGGATTCCAGTCATGAACGCAACACATTTAGAAATGCCATGAAACGTGGTCATTTCTTGGTCCCGAGCTGATTGAGGAATTTTTTCACGGCGCGAAAAATTCCCAGTTGATATTAGTACTTGTGGTCTGAAAATTGAAATTCCAGTTATCGATGCCATATGGTTAGAAATGCCATGAAACGTGGACATTTGTTGGTCCCGGGCTGATTGGACCATTGTTTCACAACACATAAAATACGGGATAAAATACGGGATAAAATACGGAGCTGATATACGTACTTGGGATGTGAAACTTGATATTTCATTTATCGACGCCATATGCTTAGAAATGCCATGAAACGTGGACATTTGTTGGTCCCGGGCTGATTGAACCATTTTTCACAATATGAGAAATACCGAGCTGATATAAGTACTTGTGTTCTCAAAATTAAAATTCCAGTTATCGATGCCATATGCTTAGAAATGCCATGAAACGTGGACATTTCTTGGTCCCGAGCTGATTGAGGAATTTTTTCATGACGCGAAAATTTTCGAGCTGATATAAGTACTTGCGATCTGAAAATTCAGATTCCAGTTGTCAACGCAACACATTTAGAAATGCCATGAAACGTGTATATATTTTGGTCCCGGGTAGATTGGAGCATTTGTTCAAAACACGAAAAATTCTTAGCTGATATAAGTACTTGTGGTCTGAAAATTGAGATTTCAGTTATCAAAGCCATACGTTTAGAAATACCATGAAACGTGGACATTTGTTGGTCCCGGTCTGATTGAACCATTTTTCACAATATGAAAAATACCGAGCTGATATAAGTACTTGTGGTCTCAAAATTAAAATTCCAGTTATCGATGCCATATACTTAGAAATGCCATGAAACGTGGAGGTTTCTTGGTCCCGGACTGATTGGACCATTTTTTAAAAACACGTAAAATACGCAGATGATATAAGTACTTCGGATCTGAAAATTGACTTTTCAGTTATCGACGCCATACGTTTAGAAATACCATGAAACGTGGAGATTTCTTGGTCCCGGTCTGATTGGACCATTTTTTAAAAACACGTAAAATACGCAGATGATATAAGTACTTCGGATCTGAAAATTGACTTTTCAGTTATCGACGCCATACGTTTAGAAATATCATGAAACGTGTATATTTCTTGTTCCCGGGCTGATTGGGCAATTTTTTCACGACGTGAAAAATTCCGAGCTGATATAAGTACTTGGGATCTGAAAATTGACTTTTCAATTATCGACGCTATACGTTTAGAAATACCATGAAACGTGGACATTTCTTGGTCCCGGGCTGATTGGACCATTGTTACACAACTCGAAAGATACCGGGATGATATAAGTACTTGTGATCTGAAAATTCAGATTCCAGTTGTCAACGCAACACATTCAGAAATGCCATGAAACGTGGACATTTGTTGGTCCGGTGCTGATTGGGGAATTTTTTCACGACGCGAAAAATTCCGAGCTAATATAAGTAATTGGGTTCTGAAACTTGTGATTCCAGTTGTCGACGCGATTTTTTTAGAAATGCCATGAACCGTGGACATATGTTGGTCCCGGGCTGAAGGAATTTTTTCACGGCGCGAAAAACTCCAAGTTGATATAAGTACTTGTGGTCTGAAAATTGAAATTCCAGTTATCGATGCCATATGCTTAGAAATGCCATCTAACGTGGACATTTGTTGGTCCCGGGCTGATTGGACCATTGTTTCACAACACATAAAATACGGGATAAAATACGGAGCTGATATACGTACACGGGATGTGAAACTTGATATTTCATTTATCGACGCCATATGCTTAGAAATGCCATGAAACGTGGACATTTGTTGTTCCCGGGCTGATTGGACCATTGTTCCACAACTCGAAAAATACCGAGATGATATAAGTACTTGTGGTCTGAAAATTGAAATTCCAGTTATCGATGCCATATGCTTAGAAATGCGATGAAACGTGGACATTTGTTGGTTCCGGGCTGATTGGACCAATGTTTCGCAAAACGTAAAATACGGAGCTGATTTACGTACTTGAGATGTGAAAATTGATATTTCATTTATCGATGCCATATTCTTAGAAATGCCTTGAAACGTGGTCATTACTTGGTCCCGGGCTGATTGAGGAATTTCTTCATGACGCGAAAAATTTCGAGCTGATATAAGTAATTGGGTTCTGAAACTTGAGATTCCAGTTGTCGACGCGATTTTTTTAGAAATCCTATGAACCGTGGACATTTGTTAGTCCCGGGCTGTTTGGACCTTTTTTCACAATACCAAAAATACCGTGTTAATATAATTACTTGTGGTCTGAAAATTGAGATTCCAGTTATCGACGCCATACGTTCAGTAATACCATGAAACGTGGACATTTCTTGGTCCCGGGCTGTTTGGACCTTTTTTTCACAATACCAAAAATACCGAGTTAATATAATTACTTGTGGTCTGAAAATTGCGATTCCAGTTATCGTCACCGTTCCTTTAGAAACGCCATGAAACGTGGACATTTGTTCGTCCACGGCAGTTTGAATCTTTTTTTCTCAAAGCGAAAAATACGGAGCTGATATAAGTACTTGGGATCTGAAAATTGAGATTCCATTTATCGACGCCACATGCTAAGAAATGCCATGAAACGTGGACATTTATTGGTCCCGGGCTGATTGGACCATTTTTCCACAACTCGAAAAATACGGAGCTGATATAAGTACTTGGGATCTGAAAATTGAGATTCCATTTATCGACGCCACATGCTAAGAAATGCCATGAAACGTGGACATTTATTGGTCCCGGGCTGATTGGACCATTTTTCCACAACTCGAAAAATACGGAGCTGATATAAGTACTTGGGATCTGAAAATTGAGATTCCATTTATCGACGCCACATGCTGAGAAATGCCATGAAACGTGGACATTTGTTGGTCCCGGGCTGATTGGACCATTTTTCCACAATTCGAAAAATACCGAGATGATATAAGTACTTGTGGTCTGAAAATTGAAATTCCAGTTATCGATGCCATATGCTTAGAAATGCGATGAAACGTGGACATTTGTTGGTTCCGTGCTGATTGGACCATTGTTTCGCAACACGTAAAATACGGAGCTGATATACGTACTTGGGATGTGAAAATTGATATTTCATTTATCGACGCCATATGCTTAGAAACTCCATGAAACGTGGACATTTCTTGGTCCCGAGCTGATTGGGGAATATTTTCACGACGCCAAAAATTCACAGCTGATATAAGTACTTGTGATCTGAAAATTGAGATTCCAGTTATCAACGCAACACGTTTAGAAATACCATGAAAAGTGCGCATTTTTTGGTCCCGGGCTGATTGGGGCATGTTTTCAAAACACGAAAAATTCTTAGCTGATATAAGTACTTGTGGTCTGAAAATTGAGATTCCAGTTATCAAAGCCATACGTTTAGAAATACCATGAAACGTGGACATATGTTGGTCCCGGGCTGTTTGAACCATTTCTCACAATATGAAAAATACCGAGCTGATATAAGTACTTGTGGTCTCAAAATTAAAATTCCAGTTTTCGATGCCATATGGTTAGAAATGGCATGAAACGTGGACATTTCTTGGTCCCGAGCTGATTGAGGAATTTTTTCATGACGCGAAAATTTTCGAGCTGATATAAGTACTTGCGATCTGAAAATTCAGATTCCAGTTGTCAACGCAACACATTTAGAAATGCCATGAAACGTGTATATTTTTTGGTCCCGAGCTGATATAAGTACTTGTGATCTGAAAATTCGGATTCCAGTCATGAACGCAACACATTTAGAAATGCCATGAAACGTGTATATATTTTGGTCCCGGGTAGATTGGAGCATTTGTTCAAAACACGAAAAATTCTTAGCTGATATAAGTACTTGTGGTCTGAAAATTAAGATTCCAGTTATTGACGCCATACATTTTGAAATGCTATAAAACATGGACATTTGTTGGTCCCGTGGTGATTTGACCGTTTTTTAACAACACGTAAAATACGCAGCTGATATACGTACTTCGGATGTGAAAATTGATATTTCATTTATCGACGCCATATGCTTAGAAATGCCATGAAACGTGGACATTTGATGGTCCCGAGCTGATCGGACCATTGTTTCACAACTCGAAAAATACCGAGATGATATAAGTACTTGTGATCTGAAAATTCACATTCCAGTTGTCAACGCAACACATTTAGAAATGCCATTAAACGTGGTCATTTCTTGGTCCCGAGCTGATTGAGGAATTTTTTCACGGCGCGAGAAATTCCCAATTGATATTAGTACTTGTGGTCTGAAAATTGAAATTCCAGTTATCGATGCCATATGGTTAGACATGCCATGAAACGTGGACATTTGTTGGTCCCGGGCTGATTGGACCATTGTTTCACAACACATAAAATACGGGATAAAATACGGGATAAAATACGGAGCTGATATACGTACTTGGGATGTGAAACTTGATATTTCATTTATCGACGTCATATGCTTAGAAATGCCATGAAACGTGGACATTTGTTGGTCCCGGGCTGATTGAACCATTTTTCACAATATGAGAAATACCGAGCTGATATAAGTACTTGTGTTCTCAAAATTAAAATTCCAGTTATCGATGCCATATGCTTAGAAATGCCATGAAACGTGGACATTTCTTGGTCCCGAGCTGATTGAGGAATTTTTTCATGACGCGAAAATTGTCGAGCTGATATAAGTACTTGCGATCTGAAAATTCAGATTCCAGTTGTCAACGCAACACATTTAGAAATGCCATGAAACGTGTATATTTTTTGGTCCCGAGCTGATATAAGTACTTGTGATCTGAAAATTCGGATTCCAGTCATGAACGCAACACATTTAGAAATGCCATGAAACGTGGTCATTTCTTGGTCCCGAGCTGATTGAGGAATTTTTTCACGGCGCGAAAAATTCCCAGTTGATATTAGTACTTGTGGTCTGAAAATTGAAATTCCAGTTATCGATGCCATATGGTTAGAAATGCCATGAAACGTGGACATTTGTTGGTCCCGGGCTGATTGGACCATTGTTTCACAACACATAAAATACGGGATAAAATACGGGATAAAATACGGAGCTGATATACGTACTTGGGATGTGAAACTTGATATTTCATTTATCGACGCCATATGCTTAGAAATGCCATGAAACGTGGACATTTGTTGGTCCCGGGCTGATTGAACCATTTTTCACAATATGAGAAATACCGAGCTGATATAAGTACTTGTGTTCTCAAAATTAAAATTCCAGTTATCGATGCCATATGCTTAGAAATGCCATGAAACGTGGACATTTCTTGGTCCCGAGCTGATTGAGGAATTTTTTCATGACGCGAAAATTTTCGAGCTGATATAAGTACTTGCGATCTGAAAATTCAGATTCCAGTTGTCAACGCAACACATTTAGAAATGCCATGAAACGTGTATATATTTTGGTCCCGGGTAGATTGGAGCATTTGTTCAAAACACGAAAAATTCTTAGCTGATATAAGTACTTGTGGTCTGAAAATTGAGATTTCAGTTATCAAAGCCATACGTTTAGAAATACCATGAAACGTGGACATTTGTTGGTCCCGGTCTGATTGAACCATTTTTCACAATATGAAAAATACCGAGCTGATATAAGTACTTGTGGTCTCAAAATTGAAATTCCAGTTATCGATGCCATATGCTTAGAAATGCCATGAAACGTGGAGATTTCTTGGTCCCGGACTGATTGGACCATTTTTTAAAAACACGTAAAATACGCAGATGATATAAGTACTTCGGATCTGAAAATTGACTTTTCAGTTATCGAAGCCATACGTTTAGAAATACCATGAAACGTGGAGATTTCTTGGTCCCGGTCTGATTGGACCATTTTTTAAAAACACGTAAAATACGCAGATGATATAAGTACTTCGGATCTGAAAATTGACTTTTCAGTTATCGACGCCATACGTTTAGAAATACCATGAAACGTGGAGATTTCTTGGTCCCGGTCTGATTGGGGAATTTTTTCACGACGCGAAAAATTCCGAGCTGATATAAGTACTTGGGATCTGAAAATTGACTTTTCAGTTATCGACGCCATACGCTTAGAAATACCATGAAACGTGGAGATTTCTTGGTATCGGGCTGATTGAGCAATTTTTTCACGACGCGAAAAATTCCGAGCTGATATAAGTACTTGGGATCTGATAATTGACTTTTCAGTTATCGACGCTATACGTTTAGAAATACCATGAAACGTGCACATTTTTTGGTCCCGGGCTGATTGAGCAATTTTTTCACGACGCGAAAAATTCCGAGCTGATATAAGTACTTGGGATCTGATAATTGACTTTTCAGTTATCGACGCTATACGTTTAGAAATACCATGAAACGTGCACATTTTTTGGTCCCGGGCTGAATGGGGCATGTTTTCAAAACACGAAAAATTCTTAGCTGATATAAGTACTTGTGGTCTGAAAATTGAGATTCCAGTTATCAAAGCCATACGTTTAGAAATACCATGAAACGTGGACATATGTTGGTCCCGGGCTGTTTGAACCATTTCTCACAATATGAAAAATACCGAGCTGATATAAGTACTTGTGGTCTCAAAATTAAAATTCCAGTTTTCGATGCCATATGGTTAGAAATGGCATGAAACGTGGACATTTCTTGGTCCCGAGCTGATTGAGGAATTTTTTCATGACGCGAAAATTTTCGAGCTGATATAAGTACTTGCGATCTGAAAATTCAGATTCCAGTTGTCAACGCAACACATTTAGAAATGCCATGAAACGTGTATATTTTTTGGTCCCGAGCTGATATAAGTACTTGTGATCTGAAAATTCGGATTCCAGTCATGAACGCAACACATTTAGAAATGCCATGAAACGTGGTCATTTCTTGGTCCCGAGCTGATTGAGGAATTTTTTCACGGCGCGAAAAATTCCCAGTTGATATTAGTACTTGTGGTCTGAAAATTGAAATTCCAGTTATCGATGCCATATGGTTAGAAATGCCATGAAACGTGGACATTTGTTGGTCCCGGGCTGATTGGACCATTGTTTCACAACACATAAAATACGGGATAAAATACGGGATAAAATACGGAGCTGATATACGTACTTGGGATGTGAAACTTGATATTTCATTTATCGACGCCATATGCTTAGAAATGCCATGAAACGTGGACATTTGTTGGTCCCGGGCTGATTGAACCATTTTTCACAATATGAGAAATACCGAGCTGATATAAGTACTTGTGGTCTCAAAATTAAAATTCCAGTTTTCGATGCCATATGGTTAGAAATGGCATGAAACGTGGACATTTCTTGGTCCCGAGCTGATTGAGGAATTTTTTCATGACGCGAAAATTTTCGAGCTGATATAAGTACTTGCGATCTGAAAATTCAGATTCCAGTTGTCAACGCAACACATTTAGAAATGCCATGAAACGTGTATATATTTTGGTCCCGGGTAGATTGGAGCATTTGTTCAAAACACGAAAAATTCTTAGCTGATATAAGTACTTGTGGTCTGAAAATTGAGATTTCAGTTATCAAAGCCATACGTTTAGAAATACCATGAAACGTGGACATTTGTTGGTCCCGGTCTGATTGAACCATTTTTCACAATATGAAAAATACCGAGCTGATATAAGTACTTGTGGTCTCAAAATTAAAATTCCAGTTATCGATGCCATATGCTTAGAAATGCCATGAAACGTGGAGATTTCTTGGTCCCGGACTGATTGGACCATTTTTTAAAAACACGTAAAATACGCAGATGATATAAGTACTTCGGATCTGAAAATTGACTTTTCAGTTATCGACGCCATACGTTTAGAAATACCATGAAACGTGGAGATTTCTTGGTCCCGGTCTGATTGGACCATTTTTTAAAAACACGTAAAATACGCAGATGATATAAGTACTTCGGATCTGAAAATTGACTTTTCAGTTATCGACGCCATACGTTTAGAAATATCATGAAACGTGGAGATTTCTTGGTATCGGGCTGATTGAGCAATTTTTTCACGACGCGAAAAATTCCGAGCTGATATAAGTACTTGGGATCTGATAATTGACTTTTCAGTTATCGACGCTATACGTTTAGAAATACCATGAAACGTGCACATTTTTTGGTCCCGGGCTGATTGAGCAATTTTTTCACGACGCGAAAAATTCCGAGCTGATATAAGTACTTGGGATCTGATAATTGACTTTTCAGTTATCGACGCTATACGTTTAGAAATACCATGAAACGTGCACATTTTTTGGTCCCGGGCTGAATGGGGCATGTTTTCAAAACACGAAAAATTCTTAGCTGATATAAGTACTTGTGGTCTGAAAATTGAGATTCCAGTTATCAAAGCCATACGTTTAGAAATACCATGAAACGTGGACATATGTTGGTCCCGGGCTGTTTGAACCATTTCTCACAATATGAAAAATACCGAGCTGATATAAGTACTTGTGGTCTCAAAATTAAAATTCCAGTTTTCGATGCCATATGGTTAGAAATGGCATGAAACGTGGACATTTCTTGGTCCCGAGCTGATTGAGGAATTTTTTCATGACGCGAAAATTTTCGAGCTGATATAAGTACTTGCGATCTGAAAATTCAGATTCCAGTTGTCAACGCAACACATTTAGAAATGCCATGAAACGTGTATATTTTTTGGTCCCGAGCTGATATAAGTACTTGTGATCTGAAAATTCGGATTCCAGTCATGAACGCAACACATTTAGAAATGCCATGAAACGTGTATATATTTTGGTCCCGGGTAGATTGGAGCATTTGTTCAAAACACGAAAAATTCTTAGCTGATATAAGTACTTGTGGTCTGAAAATTAAGATTCCAGTTATTGACGCCATACATTTTGAAATGCTATAAAACATGGACATTTGTTGGTCCCGTGGTGATTTGACCGTTTTTTAACAACACGTAAAATACGCAGCTGATATACGTACTTCGGATGTGAAAATTGATATTTCATTTATCGACGCCATATGCTTAGAAATGCCATGAAACGTGGACATTTGATGGTCCCGAGCTGATCGGACCATTGTTTCACAACTCGAAAAATACCGAGATGATATAAGTACTTGTGATCTGAAAATTCACATTCCAGTTGTCAACGCAACACATTTAGAAATGCCATTAAACGTGGTCATTTCTTGGTCCCGAGCTGATTGAGGAATTTTTTCACGGCGCGAGAAATTCCCAGTTGATATTAGTACTTGTGGTCTGAAAATTGAAATTCCAGTTATCGATGCCATTTGGTTAGACATGCCATGAAACGTGGACATTTGTTGGTCCCGGGCTGATTGGACCATTGTTTCACAACACATAAAATACGGGATAAAATACGGGATAAAATACGGAGCTGATATACGTACTTGGGATGTGAAACTTGATATTTCATTTATCGACGTCATATGCTTAGAAATGCCATGAAACGTGGACATTTGTTGGTCCCGGGCTGATTGAACCATTTTTCACAATATGAGAAATACCGAGCTGATATAAGTACTTGTGTTCTCAAAATTAAAATTCCAGTTATCGATGCCATATGCTTAGAAATGCCATGAAACGTGGACATTTCTTGGTCCCGAGCTGATTGAGGAATTTTTTCATGACGCGAAAATTGTCGAGCTGATATAAGTACTTGCGATCTGAAAATTCAGATTCCAGTTGTCAACGCAACACATTTAGAAATGCCATGAAACGTGTATATTTTTTGGTCCCGAGCTGATATAAGTACTTGTGATCTGAAAATTCGGATTCCAGTCATGAACGCAACACATTTAGAAATGCCATGAAACGTGGTCATTTCTTGGTCCCGAGCTGATTGAGGAATTTTTTCACGGCGCGAAAAATTCCCAGTTGATATTAGTACTTGTGGTCTGAAAATTGAAATTCCAGTTATCGATGCCATATGGTTAGAAATGCCATGAAACGTGGACATTTGTTGGTCCCGGGCTGATTGGACCATTGTTTCACAACACATAAAATACGGGATAAAATACGGGATAAAATACGGAGCTGATATACGTACTTGGGATGTGAAACTTGATATTTCATTTATCGACGCCATATGCTTAGAAATGCCATGAAACGTGGACATTTGTTGGTCCCGGGCTGATTGAACCATTTTTCACAATATGAGAAATACCGAGCTGATATAAGTACTTGTGTTCTCAAAATTAAAATTCCAGTTATCGATGCCATATGCTTAGAAATGCCATGAAACGTGGAGATTTCTTGGTCCCGGACTGATTGGACCATTTTTTAAAAACACGTAAAATACGCAGATGATATAAGTACTTCGGATCTGAAAATTGACTTTTCAGTTATCGACGCCATACGTTTAGAAATACCATGAAACGTGGAGATTTCTTGGTCCCGGTCTGATTGGACCATTTTTTAAAAACACGTAAAATACGCAGATGATATAAGTACTTCGGATCTGAAAATTGACTTTTCAGTTATCGACGCCATACGTTTAGAAATACCATGAAACGTGGAGATTTCTTGGTCCCGGTCTGATTGGGGAATTTTTTCACGACGCGAAAAATTCCGAGCTGATATAAGTACTTGGGATCTGAAAATTGACTTTTCAGTTATCGACGCCATACGCTTAGAAATACCATGAAACGTGGAGATTTCTTGGTATCGGGCTGATTGAGCAATTTTTTCACGACGCGAAAAATTCCGAGCTGATATAAGTACTTGGGATCTGATAATTGACTTTTCAGTTATCGACGCTATACGTTTAGAAATACCATGAAACGTGCACATTTTTTGGTCCCGGGCTGATTGGGGCATGTTTTCAAAACACGAAAAATTCTTAGCTGATATAAGTACTTGTGGTCTGAAAATTGAGATTCCAGTTATCAAAGCCATACGTTTAGAAATACCATGAAACGTGGACATATGTTGGTCCCGGGCTGTTTGAACCATTTCTCACAATATGAAAAATACCGAGCTGATATAAGTACTTGTGGTCTCAAAATTAAAATTCCAGTTTTCGATGCCATATGGTTAGAAATGGCATGAAACGTGGACATTTCTTGGTCCCGAGCTGATTGAGGAATTTTTTCATGACGCGAAAATTTTCGAGCTGATATAAGTACTTGCGATCTGAAAATTCAGATTCCAGTTGTCAACGCAACACATTTAGAAATGCCATGAAACGTGTATATTTTTTGGTCCCGAGCTGATATAAGTACTTGTGATCTGAAAATTCGGATTCCAGTCATGAACGCAACACATTTAGAAATGCCATGAAACGTGGTCATTTCTTGGTCCCGAGCTGATTGAGGAATTTTTTCACGGCGCGAAAAATTCCCAGTTGATATTAGTACTTGTGGTCTGAAAATTGAAATTCCAGTTATCGATGCCATATGGTTAGAAATGCCATGAAACGTGGACATTTGTTGGTCCCGGGCTGATTGGACCATTGTTTCACAACACATAAAATACGGGATAAAATACGGGATAAAATACGGAGCTGATATACGTACTTGGGATGTGAAACTTGATATTTCATTTATCGACGCCATATGCTTAGAAATGCCATGAAACGTGGACATTTGTTGGTCCCGGGCTGATTGAACCATTTTTCACAATATGAGAAATACCGAGCTGATATAAGTACTTGTGTTCTCAAAATTAAAATTCCAGTTATCGATGCCATATGCTTAGAAATGCCATGAAACGTGGACATTTCTTGGTCCCGAGCTGATTGAGGAATTTTTTCATGACGCGAAAATTTTCGAGCTGATATAAGTACTTGCGATCTGAAAATTCAGATTCCAGTTGTCAACGCAACACATTTAGAAATGCCATGAAACGTGTATATATTTTGGTCCCGGGTAGATTGGAGCATTTGTTCAAAACACGAAAAATTCTTAGCTGATATAAGTACTTGTGGTCTGAAAATTGAGATTTCAGTTATCAAAGCCATACGTTTAGAAATACCATGAAACGTGGACATTTGTTGGTCCCGGTCTGATTGAACCATTTTTCACAATATGAAAAATACCGAGCTGATATAAGTACTTGTGGTCTCAAAATTAAAATTCCAGTTATCGATGCCATATACTTAGAAATGCCATGAAACGTGGAGATTTCTTGGTCCCGGACTGATTGGACCATTTTTTAAAAACACGTAAAATACGCAGATGATATAAGTACTTCGGATCTGAAAATTGACTTTTCAGTTATCGACGCCATACGTTTAGAAATACCATGAAACGTGGAGATTTCTTGGTCCCGGTCTGATTGGACCATTTTTTAAAAACACGTAAAATACGCAGATGATATAAGTACTTCGGATCTGAAAATTGACTTTTCAGTTATCGACGCCATACGTTTAGAAATATCATGAAACGTGTATATTTCTTGTTCCCGGGCTGATTGGGCAATTTTTTCACGACGTGAAAAATTCCGAGCTGATATAAGTACTTGGGATCTGAAAATTGACTTTTCAATTATCGACGCTATACGTTTAGAAATACCATGAAACGTGGACATTTCTTGGTCCCGGGCTGATTGGACCATTGTTACACAACTCGAAAGATACCGGGATGATATAAGTACTTGTGATCTGAAAATTCAGATTCCAGTTGTCAACGCAACACATTCAGAAATGCCATGAAACGTGGACATTTGTTGGTCCGGTGCTGATTGGGGAATTTTTTCACGACGCGAAAAATTCCGAGCTAATATAAGTAATTGGGTTCTGAAACTTGTGATTCCAGTTGTCGACGCGATTTTTTTAGAAATGCCATGAACCGTGGACATATGTTGGTCCCGGGCTGAAGGAATTTTTTCACGGCGCGAAAAACTCCAAGTTGATATAAGTACTTGTGGTCTGAAAATTGAAATTCCAGTTATCGATGCCATATGCTTAGAAATGCCATCTAACGTGGACATTTGTTGGTCCCGGGCTGATTGGACCATTGTTTCACAACACATAAAATACGGGATAAAATACGGAGCTGATATACGTACACGGGATGTGAAACTTGATATTTCATTTATCGACGCCATATGCTTAGAAATGCCATGAAACGTGGACATTTGTTGTTCCCGGGCTGATTGGACCATTGTTCCACAACTCGAAAAATACCGAGATGATATAAGTACTTGTGGTCTGAAAATTGAAATTCCAGTTATCGATGCCATATGCTTAGAAATGCGATGAAACGTGGACATTTGTTGGTTCCGGGCTGATTGGACCAATGTTTCGCAAAACGTAAAATACGGAGCTGATTTACGTACTTGAGATGTGAAAATTGATATTTCATTTATCGATGCCATATTCTTAGAAATGCCTTGAAACGTGGTCATTACTTGGTCCCGGGCTGATTGAGGAATTTCTTCATGACGCGAAAAATTTCGAGCTGATATAAGTAATTGGGTTCTGAAACTTGAGATTCCAGTTGTCGACGCGATTTTTTTAGAAATCCTATGAACCGTGGACATTTGTTAGTCCCGGGCTGTTTGGACCTTTTTTCACAATACCAAAAATACCGTGTTAATATAATTACTTGTGGTCTGAAAATTGAGATTCCAGTTATCGACGCCATACGTTCAGTAATACCATGAAACGTGGACATTTCTTGGTCCCGGGCTGTTTGGACCTTTTTTTCACAATACCAAAAATACCGAGTTAATATAATTACTTGTGGTCTGAAAATTGCGATTCCAGTTATCGTCACCGTTCCTTTAGAAACGCCATGAAACGTGGACATTTGTTCGTCCACGGCAGTTTGAATCTTTTTTTCTCAAAGCGAAAAATACGGAGCTGATATAAGTACTTGGGATCTGAAAATTGAGATTCCATTTATCGACGCCACATGCTAAGAAATGCCATGAAACGTGGACATTTATTGGTCCCGGGCTGATTGGACCATTTTTCCACAACTCGAAAAATACGGAGCTGATATAAGTACTTGGGATCTGAAAATTGAGATTCCATTTATCGACGCCACATGCTAAGAAATGCCATGAAACGTGGACATTTATTGGTCCCGGGCTGATTGGACCATTTTTCCACAACTCGAAAAATACGGAGCTGATATAAGTACTTGGGATCTGAAAATTGAGATTCCATTTATCGACGCCACATGCTAAGAAATGCCATGAAACGTGGACATTTGTTGGTCCCGGGCTGATTGGACCATTTTTCCACAATTCGAAAAATACCGAGATGATATAAGTACTTGTGGTCTGAAAATTGAAATTCCAGTTATCGATGCCATATGCTTAGAAATGCGATGAAACGTGGACATTTGTTGGTTCCGTGCTGATTGGACCATTGTTTCGCAACACGTAAAATACGGAGCTGATATACGTACTTGGGATGTGAAAATTGATATTTCATTTATCGACGCCATATGCTTAGAAACTCCATGAAACGTGGACATTTCTTGGTCCCGAGCTGATTGGGGAATATTTTCACGACGCCAAAAATTCACAGCTGATATAAGTACTTGTGATCTGAAAATTGAGATTCCAGTTATCAACGCAACACGTTTAGAAATACCATGAAAAGTGCGCATTTTTTGGTCCCGGGCTGATTGGGGCATGTTTTCAAAACACGAAAAATTCTTAGCTGATATAAGTACTTGTGGTCTGAAAATTGAGATTCCAGTTATCAAAGCCATACGTTTAGAAATACCATGAAACGTGGACATATGTTGGTCCCGGGCTGTTTGAACCATTTCTCACAATATGAAAAATACCGAGCTGATATAAGTACTTGTGGTCTCAAAATTAAAATTCCAGTTTTCGATGCCATATGGTTAGAAATGGCATGAAACGTGGACATTTCTTGGTCCCGAGCTGATTGAGGAATTTTTTCATGACGCGAAAATTTTCGAGCTGATATAAGTACTTGCGATCTGAAAATTCAGATTCCAGTTGTCAACGCAACACATTTAGAAATGCCATGAAACGTGTATATTTTTTGGTCCCGAGCTGATATAAGTACTTGTGATCTGAAAATTCGGATTCCAGTCATGAACGCAACACATTTAGAAATGCCATGAAACGTGTATATATTTTGGTCCCGGGTAGATTGGAGCATTTGTTCAAAACACGAAAAATTCTTAGCTGATATAAGTACTTGTGGTCTGAAAATTAAGATTCCAGTTATTGACGCCATACATTTTGAAATGCTATAAAACATGGACATTTGTTGGTCCCGTGGTGATTTGACCGTTTTTTAACAACACGTAAAATACGCAGCTGATATACGTACTTCGGATGTGAAAATTGATATTTCATTTATCGACGCCATATGCTTAGAAATGCCATGAAACGTGGACATTTGATGGTCCCGAGCTGATCGGACCATTGTTTCACAACTCGAAAAATACCGAGATGATATAAGTACTTGTGATCTGAAAATTCACATTCCAGTTGTCAACGCAACACATTTAGAAATGCCATTAAACGTGGTCATTTCTTGGTCCCGAGCTGATTGAGGAATTTTTTCACGGCGCGAGAAATTCCCAGTTGATATTAGTACTTGTGGTCTGAAAATTGAAATTCCAGTTATCGATGCCATTTGGTTAGACATGCCATGAAACGTGGACATTTGTTGGTCCCGGGCTGATTGGACCATTGTTTCACAACACATAAAATACGGGATAAAATACGGGATAAAATACGGAGCTGATATACGTACTTGGGATGTGAAACTTGATATTTCATTTATCGACGTCATATGCTTAGAAATGCCATGAAACGTGGACATTTGTTGGTCCCGGGCTGATTGAACCATTTTTCACAATATGAGAAATACCGAGCTGATATAAGTACTTGTGTTCTCAAAATTAAAATTCCAGTTATCGATGCCATATGCTTAGAAATGCCATGAAACGTGGACATTTCTTGGTCCCGAGCTGATTGAGGAATTTTTTCATGACGCGAAAATTGTCGAGCTGATATAAGTACTTGCGATCTGAAAATTCAGATTCCAGTTGTCAACGCAACACATTTAGAAATGCCATGAAACGTGTATATTTTTTGGTCCCGAGCTGATATAAGTACTTGTGATCTGAAAATTCGGATTCCAGTCATGAACGCAACACATTTAGAAATGCCATGAAACGTGGTCATTTCTTGGTCCCGAGCTGATTGAGGAATTTTTTCACGGCGCGAAAAATTCCCAGTTGATATTAGTACTTGTGGTCTGAAAATTGAAATTCCAGTTATCGATGCCATATGGTTAGAAATGCCATGAAACGTGGACATTTGTTGGTCCCGGGCTGATTGGACCATTGTTTCACAACACATAAAATACGGGATAAAATACGGGATAAAATACGGAGCTGATATACGTACTTGGGATGTGAAACTTGATATTTCATTTATCGACGCCATATGCTTAGAAATGCCATGAAACGTGGACATTTGTTGGTCCCGGGCTGATTGAACCATTTTTCACAATATGAGAAATACCGAGCTGATATAAGTACTTGTGTTCTCAAAATTAAAATTCCAGTTATCGATGCCATATGCTTAGAAATGCCATGAAACGTGGACATTTCTTGGTCCCGAGCTGATTGAGGAATTTTTTCATGACGCGAAAATTTTCGAGCTGATATAAGTACTTGCGATCTGAAAATTCAGATTCCAGTTGTCAACGCAACACATTTAGAAATGCCATGAAACGTGTATATATTTTGGTCCCGGGTAGATTGGAGCATTTGTTCAAAACACGAAAAATTCTTAGCTGATATAAGTACTTGTGGTCTGAAAATTGAGATTTCAGTTATCAAAGCCATACGTTTAGAAATACCATGAAACGTGGACATTTGTTGGTCCCGGTCTGATTGAACCATTTTTCACAATATGAAAAATACCGAGCTGATATAAGTACTTGTGGTCTCAAAATTAAAATTCCAGTTATCGATGCCATATGCTTAGAAATGCCATGAAACGTGGAGATTTCTTGGTCCCGGACTGATTGGACCATTTTTTAAAAACACGTAAAATACGCAGATGATATAAGTACTTCGGATCTGAAAATTGACTTTTCAGTTATCGACGCCATACGTTTAGAAATACCATGAAACGTGGAGATTTCTTGGTCCCGGTCTGATTGGACCATTTTTTAAAAACACGTAAAATACGCAGATGATATAAGTACTTCGGATCTGAAAATTGACTTTTCAGTTATCGACGCCATACGTTTAGAAATATCATGAAACGTGGAGATTTCTTGGTCCCGGTCTGATTGGGGAATTTTTTCACGACGCGAAAAATTCCGAGCTGATATAAGTACTTGGGATCTGAAAATTGACTTTTCAGTTATCGACGCCATACGCTTAGAAATACCATGAAACGTGGAGATTTCTTGGTATCGGGCTGATTGAGCAATTTTTTCACGACGCGAAAAATTCCGAGCTGATATAAGTACTTGGGATCTGATAATTGACTTTTCAGTTATCGACGCTATACGTTTAGATATACCATGAAACGTGCACATTTTTTGGTCCCGGGCTGATTGGGGCATGTTTTCAAAACACGAAAAATTCTTAGCTGATATAAGTACTTGTGGTCTGAAAATTGAGATTCCAGTTATCAAAGCCATACGTTTAGAAATACCATGAAACGTGGACATATGTTGGTCCCGGGCTGTTTGAACCATTTCTCACAATATGAAAAATACCGAGCTGATATAAGTACTTGTGGTCTCAAAATTAAAATTCCAGTTTTCGATGCCATATGGTTAGAAATGGCATGAAACGTGGACATTTCTTGGTCCCGAGCTGATTGAGGAATTTTTTCATGACGCGAAAATTTTCGAGCTGATATAAGTACTTGCGATCTGAAAATTCAGATTCCAGTTGTCAACGCAACACATTTAGAAATGCCATGAAACGTGTATATTTTTTGGTCCCGAGCTGATATAAGTACTTGTGATCTGAAAATTCGGATTCCAGTCATGAACGCAACACATTTAGAAATGCCATGAAACGTGTATATATTTTGGTCCCGGGTAGATTGGAGCATTTGTTCAAAACACGAAAAATTCTTAGCTGATATAAGTACTTGTGGTCTGAAAATTAAGATTCCAGTTATTGACGCCATACATTTTGAAATGCTATAAAACATGGACATTTGTTGGTCCCGTGGTGATTTGACCGTTTTTTAACAACACGTAAAATACGCAGCTGATATACGTACTTCGGATGTGAAAATTGATATTTCATTTATCGACGCCATATGCTTAGAAATGCCATGAAACGTGGACATTTGATGGTCCCGAGCTGATCGGACCATTGTTTCACAACTCGAAAAATACCGAGATGATAGAAGTACTTGTGATCTGAAAATTCCCATTCCAGTTGTCAACGCAACACATTTAGAAATGCCATTAAACGTGGTCATTTCTTGGTCCCGAGCTGATTGAGGAATTTTTTCACGGCGCGAGAAATTCCCAGTTGATATTAGTACTTGTGGTCTGAAAATTGAAATTCCAGTTATCGATGCCATATGGTTAGACATGCCATGAAACGTGGACATTTGTTGGTCCCGGGCTGATTGGACCATTGTTTCACAACACATAAAATACGGGATAAAATACGGGATAAAATACGGAGCTGATATACGTACTTGGGATGTGAAACTTGATATTTCATTTATCGACGTCATATGCTTAGAAATGCCATGAAACGTGGACATTTGTTGGTCCCGGGCTGATTGAACCATTTTTCACAATATGAGAAATACCGAGCTGATATAAGTACTTGTGTTCTCAAAATTAAAATTCCAGTTATCGATGCCATATGCTTAGAAATGCCATGAAACGTGGACATTTCTTGGTCCCGAGCTGATTGAGGAATTTTTTCATGACGCGAAAATTGTCGAGCTGATATAAGTACTTGCGATCTGAAAATTCAGATTCCAGTTGTCAACGCAACACATTTAGAAATGCCATGAAACGTGTATATTTTTTGGTCCCGAGCTGATATAAGTACTTGTGATCTGAAAATTCGGATTCCAGTCATGAACGCAACACATTTATAAATGCCATGAAACGTGGTCATTTCTTGGTCCCGAGCTGATTGAGGAATTTTTTCACGGCGCGAAAAATTCCCAGTTGATATTAGTACTTGTGGTCTGAAAATTGAAATTCCAGTTATCGATGCCATATGGTTAGAAATGCCATGAAACGTGGACATTTGTTGGTCCCGGGCTGATTGGACCATTGTTTCACAACACATAAAATACGGGATAAAATACGGGATAAAATACGGAGCTGATATACGTACTTGGGATGTGAAACTTGATATTTCATTTATCGACGCCATATGCTTAGAAATGCCATGAAACGTGGACATTTGTTGGTCCCGGGCTGATTGAACCATTTTTCACAATATGAGAAATACCGAGCTGATATAAGTACTTGTGTTCTCAAAATTAAAATTCCAGTTATCGATGCCATATGCTTAGAAATGCCATGAAACGTGGACATTTCTTGGTCCCGAGCTGATTGAGGAATTTTTTCATGACGCGAAAATTTTCGAGCTGATATAAGTACTTGCGATCTGAAAATTCAGATTCCAGTTGTCAACGCAACACATTTAGAAATGCCATGAAACGTGTATATATTTTGGTCCCGGGTAGATTGGAGCATTTGTTCAAAACACGAAAAATTCTTAGCTGATATAAGTACTTGTGGTCTGAAAATTGAGATTTCAGTTATCAAAGCCATACGTTTAGAAATACCATGAAACGTGGACATTTGTTGGTCCCGGTCTGATTGAACCATTTTTCACAATATGAAAAATACCGAGCTGATATAAGTACTTGTGGTCTCAAAATTAAAATTCCAGTTATCGATGCCATATGCTTAGAAATGCCATGAAACGTGGAGATTTCTTGGTCCCGGACTGATTGGACCATTTTTTAAAAACACGTAAAATACGCAGATGATATAAGTACTTCGGATCTGAAAATTGACTTTTCAGTTATCGACGCCATACGTTTAGAAATACCATGAAACGTGGAGATTTCTTGGTCCCGGTCTGATTGGACCATTTTTTAAAAACACGTAAAATACGCAGATGATATAAGTACTTCGGATCTGAAAATTGACTTTTCAGTTATCGACGCCATACGTTTAGAAATACCATGAAACGTGGAGATTTCTTGGTCCCGGTCTGATTGGGGAATTTTTTCACGACGCGAAAAATTCCGAGCTGATATAAGTACTTGGGATCTGAAAATTGACTTTTCAGTTATCGACGCCATACGCTTAGAAATACCATGAAACGTGGAGATTTCTTGGTATCGGGCTGATTGAGCAATTTTTTCACGACGCGAAAAATTCCGAGCTGATATAAGTACTTGGGATCTGATAATTGACTTTTCAGTTATCGACGCTATACGTTTAGAAATACCATGAAACGTGCACATTTTTTGGTCCCGGGCTGATTGGGGCATGTTTTCAAAACACGAAAAATTCTTAGCTGATATAAGTACTTGTGGTCTGAAAATTGAGATTCCAGTTATCAAAGCCATACGTTTAGAAATACCATGAAACGTGGACATATGTTGGTCCCGGGCTGTTTGAACCATTTCTCACAATATGAAAAATACCGAGCTGATATAAGTACTTGTGGTCTTAAAATTAAAATTCCAGTTATCGATGCCATATGCTTAGAAATGCCATGAAACGTGGACATTTCTTGGTCCCGAGCTGATTGAGGAATTTTTTCATGACGCGAAAATTGTCGAGCTGATATAAGTACTTGCGATCTGAAAATTCAGATTCCAGTTGTCAACGCAACACATTTAGAAATGCCATGAAACGTGTATATTTTTTGGTCCCGAGCTGATATAAGTACTTGTGATCTGAAAATTCGGATTCCAGTCATGAACGCAACACATTTAGAAATGCCATGAAACGTGGTCATTTCTTGGTCCCGAGCTGATTGAGGAATTTTTTCACGGCGCGAAAAATTCCCAGTTGATATTAGTACTTGTGGTCTGAAAATTGAAATTCCAGTTATCGATGCCATATGGTTAGAAATGCCATGAAACGTGGACATTTGTTGGTCCCGGGCTGATTGGACCATTGTTTCACAACACATAAAATACGGGATAAAATACGGGATAAAATACGGAGCTGATATACGTACTTGGGATGTGAAACTTGATATTTCATTTATCGACGCCATATGCTTAGAAATGCCATGAAACGTGGACATTTGTTGGTCCCGGGCTGATTGAACCATTTTTCACAATATGAGAAATACCGAGCTGATATAAGTACTTGTGTTCTCAAAATTAAAATTCCAGTTATCGATGCCATATGCTTAGAAATGCCATGAAACGTGGACATTTCTTGGTCCCGAGCTGATTGAGGAATTTTTTCATGACGCGAAACTTTTCGAGCTGATATAAGTACTTGCGATCTGAAAATTCAGATTCCAGTTGTCAACGCAACACATTTAGAAATGCCATGAAACGTGTATATATTTTGGTCCCGGGTAGATTGGAGCATTTGTTCAAAACACGAAAAATTCTTAGCTGATATAAGTACTTGTGGTCTGAAAATTGAGATTTCAGTTATCAAAGCCATACGTTTAGAAATACCATGAAACGTGGACATTTGTTGGTCCCGGTCTGATTGAACCATTTTTCACAATATGAAAAATACCGAGCTGATATAAGTACTTGTGGTCTCAAAATTGAAATTCCAGTTATCGATGCCATATGCTTAGAAATGCCATGAAACGTGGAGATTTCTTGGTCCCGGACTGATTGGACCATTTTTTAAAAACACGTAAAATACGCAGATGATATAAGTACTTCGGATCTGAAAATTGACTTTTCAGTTATCGAAGCCATACGTTTAGAAATACCATGAAACGTGGAGATTTCTTGGTCCCGGTCTGATTGGACCATTTTTTAAAAACACGTAAAATACGCAGATGATATAAGTACTTCGGATCTGAAAATTGACTTTTCAGTTATCGACGCCATACGTTTAGAAATACCATGAAACGTGGAGATTTCTTGGTCCCGGTCTGATTGGGGAATTTTTTCACGACGCGAAAAATTCCGAGCTGATATAAGTACTTGGGATCTGAAAATTGACTTTTCAGTTATCGACGCCATACGCTTAGAAATACCATGAAACGTGGAGATTTCTTGGTATCGGGCTGATTGAGCAATTTTTTCACGACGCGAAAAATTCCGAGCTGATATAAGTACTTGGGATCTGATAATTGACTTTTCAGTTATCGACGCTATACGTTTAGAAATACCATGAAACGTGCACATTTTTTGGTCCCGGGCTGATTGAGCAATTTTTTCACGACGCGAAAAATTCCGAGCTGATATAAGTACTTGGGATCTGATAATTGACTTTTCAGTTATCGACGCTATACGTTTAGAAATACCATGAAACGTGCACATTTTTTGGTCCCGGGCTGAATGGGGCATGTTTTCAAAACACGAAAAATTCTTAGCTGATATAAGTACTTGTGGTCTGAAAATTGAGATTCCAGTTATCAAAGCCATACGTTTAGAAATACCATGAAACGTGGACATATGTTGGTCCCGGGCTGTTTGAACCATTTCTCACAATATGAAAAATACCGAGCTGATATAAGTACTTGTGGTCTCAAAATTAAAATTCCAGTTTTCGATGCCATATGGTTAGAAATGGCATGAAACGTGGACATTTCTTGGTCCCGAGCTGATTGAGGAATTTTTTCATGACGCGAAAATTTTCGAGCTGATATAAGTACTTGCGATCTGAAAATTCAGATTCCAGTTGTCAACGCAACACATTTAGAAATGCCATGAAACGTGTATATTTTTTGGTCCCGAGCTGATATAAGTACTTGTGATCTGAAAATTCGGATTCCAGTCATGAACGCAACACATTTAGAAATGCCATGAAACGTGGTCATTTCTTGGTCCCGAGCTGATTGAGGAATTTTTTCACGGCGCGAAAAATTCCCAGTTGATATTAGTACTTGTGGTCTGAAAATTGAAATTCCAGTTATCGATGCCATATGGTTAGAAATGCCATGAAACGTGGACATTTGTTGGTCCCGGGCTGATTGGACCATTGTTTCACAACACATAAAATACGGGATAAAATACGGGATAAAATACGGAGCTGATATACGTACTTGGGATGTGAAACTTGATATTTCATTTATCGACGCCATATGCTTAGAAATGCCATGAAACGTGGACATTTGTTGGTCCCGGGCTGATTGAACCATTTTTCACAATATGAGAAATACCGAGCTGATATAAGTACTTGTGTTCTCAAAATTAAAATTCCAGTTATCGATGCCATATGCTTAGAAATGCCATGAAACGTGGACATTTCTTGGTCCCGAGCTGATTGAGGAATTTTTTCATGACGCGAAAATTTTCGAGCTGATATAAGTACTTGCGATCTGAAAATTCAGATTCCAGTTGTCAACGCAACACATTTAGAAATGCCATGAAACGTGTATATATTTTGGTCCCGGGTAGATTGGAGCATTTGTTCAAAACACGAAAAATTCTTAGCTGATATAAGTACTTGTGGTCTGAAAATTGAGATTTCAGTTATCAAAGCCATACGTTTAGAAATACCATGAAACGTGGACATTTGTTGGTCCCGGTCTGATTGAACCATTTTTCACAATATGAAAAATACCGAGCTGATATAAGTACTTGTGGTCTCAAAATTAAAATTCCAGTTATCGATGCCATATGCTTAGAAATGCCATGAAACGTGGAGATTTCTTGGTCCCGGACTGATTGGACCATTTTTTAAAAACACGTAAAATACGCAGATGATATAAGTACTTCGGATCTGAAAATT
Source organism: Perithous albicinctus (assembly GCA_964016905.1). NCBI lineage: Eukaryota > Metazoa > Arthropoda > Insecta > Hymenoptera > Ichneumonidae > Perithous > Perithous albicinctus. The sequence continues at coordinate 1,826,898 of OZ024693.1, forward strand.
GACTTTTCAGTTATCGACGCCATACGTTTAGAAATACCATGAAACGTGGAGATTTCTTGGTCCCGGTCTGATTGGACCATTTTTTAAAAACACGTAAAATACGCAGATGATATAAGTACTTCGGATCTGAAAATTGACTTTTCAGTTATCGACGCCATACGTTTAGAAATATCATGAAACGTGGAGATTTCTTGGTCCCGGTCTGATTGGGGAATTTTTTCACGACGCGAAAAATTCCGAGCTGATATAAGTACTTGGGATCTGAAAATTGACTTTTCAGTTATCGACGCCATACGCTTAGAAATACCATGAAACGTGGAGATTTCTTGGTATCGGGCTGATTGAGCAATTTTTTCACGACGCGAAAAATTCCGAGCTGATATAAGTACTTGGGATCTGATAATTGACTTTTCAGTTATCGACGCTATACGTTTAGAAATACCATGAAACGTGCACATTTTTTGGTCCCGGGCTGATTGGGGCATGTTTTCAAAACACGAAAAATTCTTAGCTGATATAAGTACTTGTGGTCTGAAAATTGAGATTCCAGTTATCAAAGCCATACGTTTAGAAATACCATGAAACGTGGACATATGTTGGTCCCGGGCTGTTTGAACCATTTCTCACAATATGAAAAATACCGAGCTGATATAAGTACTTGTGGTCTCAAAATTAAAATTCCAGTTTTCGATGCCATATGGTTAGAAATGGCATGAAACGTGGACATTTCTTGGTCCCGAGCTGATTGAGGAATTTTTTCATGACGCGAAAATTTTCGAGCTGATATAAGTACTTGCGATCTGAAAATTCAGATTCCAGTTGTCAACGCAACACATTTAGAAATGCCATGAAACGTGTATATTTTTTGGTCCCGAGCTGATATAAGTACTTGTGATCTGAAAATTCGGATTCCAGTCATGAACGCAACACATTTAGAAATGCCATGAAACGTGTATATATTTTGGTCCCGGGTAGATTGGAGCATTTGTTCAAAACACGAAAAATTCTTAGCTGATATAAGTACTTGTGGTCTGAAAATTAAGATTCCAGTTATTGACGCCATACATTTTGAAATGCTATAAAACATGGACATTTGTTGGTCCCGTGGTGATTTGACCGTTTTTTAACAACACGTAAAATACGCAGCTGATATACGTACTTCGGATGTGAAAATTGATATTTCATTTATCGACGCCATATGCTTAGAAATGCCATGAAACGTGGACATTTGATGGTCCCGAGCTGATCGGACCATTGTTTCACAACTCGAAAAATACCGAGATGATATAAGTACTTGTGATCTGAAAATTCCCATTCCAGTTGTCAACGCAACACATTTAGAAATGCCATTAAACGTGGTCATTTCTTGGTCCCGAGCTGATTGAGGAATTTTTTCACGGCGCGAGAAATTCCCAGTTGATATTAGTACTTGTGGTCTGAAAATTGAAATTCCAGTTATCGATGCCATATGGTTAGACATGCCATGAAACGTGGACATTTGTTGGTCCCGGGCTGATTGGACCATTGTTTCACAACACATAAAATACGGGATAAAATACGGGATAAAATACGGAGCTGATATACGTACTTGGGATGTGAAACTTGATATTTCATTTATCGACGTCATATGCTTAGAAATGCCATGAAACGTGGACATTTGTTGGTCCCGGGCTGATTGAACCATTTTTCACAATATGAGAAATACCGAGCTGATATAAGTACTTGTGTTCTCAAAATTAAAATTCCAGTTATCGATGCCATATGCTTAGAAATGCCATGAAACGTGGACATTTCTTGGTCCCGAGCTGATTGAGGAATTTTTTCATGACGCGAAAATTGTCGAGCTGATATAAGTACTTGCGATCTGAAAATTCAGATTCCAGTTGTCAACGCAACACATTTAGAAATGCCATGAAACGTGTATATTTTTTGGTCCCGAGCTGATATAAGTACTTGTGATCTGAAAATACGGATTCCAGTCATGAACGCAACACATTTAGAAATGCCATGAAACGTGGTCATTTCTTGGTCCCGAGCTGATTGAGGAATTTTTTCACGGCGCGAAAAATTCCCAGTTGATATTAGTACTTGTGGTCTGTAAATTGAAATTCCAGTTATCGATGCCATATGGTTAGAAATGCCATGAAACGTGGACATTTGTTGGTCCCGGGCTGATTGGACCATTGTTTCACAACACATAAAATACGGGATAAAATACGGGATAAAATACGGAGCTGATATACGTACTTGGGATGTGAAACTTGATATTTCATTTATCGACGCCATATGCTTAGAAATGCCATGAAACGTGGACATTTGTTGGTCCCGGGCTGATTGAACCATTTTTCACAATATGAGAAATACCGAGCTGATATAAGTACTTGTGTTCTCAAAATTAAAATTCCAGTTATCGATGCCATATGCTTAGAAATGCCATGAAACGTGGACATTTCTTGGTCCCGAGCTGATTGAGGAATTTTTTCATGACGCGAAAATTTTCGAGCTGATATAAGTACTTGCGATCTGAAAATTCAGATTCCAGTTGTCAACGCAACACATTTAGAAATGCCATGAAACGTGTATATATTTTGGTCCCGGGTAGATTGGAGCATTTGTTCAAAACACGAAAAATTCTTAGCTGATATAAGTACTTGTGGTCTGAAAATTGAGATTTCAGTTATCAAAGCCATACGTTTAGAAATACCATGAAACGTGGACATTTGTTGGTCCCGGTCTGATTGAACCATTTTTCACAATATGAAAAATACCGAGCTGATATAAGTACTTGTGGTCTCAAAATTAAAATTCCAGTTATCGATGCCATATGCTTAGAAATGCCATGAAACGTGGAGATTTCTTGGTCCCGGACTGATTGGACCATTTTTTAAAAACACGTAAAATACGCAGATGATATAAGTACTTCGGATCTGAAAATTGACTTTTCAGTTATCGACGCCATACGTTTAGAAATACCATGAAACGTGGAGATTTCTTGGTCCCGGTCTGATTGGACCATTTTTTAAAAACACGTAAAATACGCAGATGATATAAGTACTTCGGATCTGAAAATTGACTTTTCAGTTATCGACGCCATACGTTTAGAAATATCATGAAACGTGGAGATTTCTTGGTCCCGGTCTGATTGGGGAATTTTTTCACGACGCGAAAAATTCCGAGCTGATATAAGTACTTGGGATCTGAAAATTGACTTTTCAGTTATCGACGCCATACGCTTAGAAATACCATGAAACGTGGAGATTTCTTGGTATCGGGCTGATTGAGCAATTTTTTCACGACGCGAAAAATTCCGAGCTGATATAAGTACTTGGGATCTGATAATTGACTTTTCAGTTATCGACGCTATACGTTTAGAAATACCATGAAACGTGCACATTTTTTGGTCCCGGGCTGATTGGGGCATGTTTTCAAAACACGAAAAATTCTTAGCTGATATAAGTACTTGTGGTCTGAAAATTGAGATTCCAGTTATCAAAGCCATACGTTTAGAAATACCATGAAACGTGGACATATGTTGGTCCCGGGCTGTTTGAACCATTTCTCACAATATGAAAAATACCGAGCTGATATAAGTACTTGTGGTCTCAAAATTAAAATTCCAGTTTTCGATGCCATATGGTTAGAAATGGCATGAAACGTGGACATTTCTTGGTCCCGAGCTGATTGAGGAATTTTTTCATGACGCGAAAATTTTCGAGCTGATATAAGTACTTGCGATCTGAAAATTCAGATTCCAGTTGTCAACGCAACACATTTAGAAATGCCATGAAACGTGTATATTTTTTGGTCCCGAGCTGATATAAGTACTTGTGATCTGAAAATTCGGATTCCAGTCATGAACGCAACACATTTAGAAATGCCATGAAACGTGTATATATTTTGGTCCCGGGTAGATTGGAGCATTTGTTCAAAACACGAAAAATTCTTAGCTGATATAAGTACTTGTGGTCTGAAAATTAAGATTCCAGTTATTGACGCCATACATTTTGAAATGCTATAAAACATGGACATTTGTTGGTCCCGTGGTGATTTGACCGTTTTTTAACAACACGTAAAATACGCAGCTGATATACGTACTTCGGATGTGAAAATTGATATTTCATTTATCGACGCCATATGCTTAGAAATGCCATGAAACGTGGACATTTGATGGTCCCGAGCTGATCGGACCATTGTTTCACAACTCGAAAAATACCGAGATGATATAAGTACTTGTGATCTGAAAATTCCTATTCCAGTTGTCAACGCAACACATTTAGAAATGCCATTAAACGTGGTCATTTCTTGGTCCCGAGCTGATTGAGGAATTTTTTCACGGCGCGAGAAATTCCCAGTTGATATTAGTACTTGTGGTCTGAAAATTGAAATTCCAGTTATCGATGCCATATGGTTAGACATGCCATGAAACGTGGACATTTGTTGGTCCCGGGCTGATTGGACCATTGTTTCACAACACATAAAATACGGGATAAAATACGGGATAAAATACGGAGCTGATATACGTACTTGGGATGTGAAACTTGATATTTCATTTATCGACGTCATATGCTTAGAAATGCCATGAAACGTGGACATTTGTTGGTCCCGGGCTTATTGAACCATTTTTCACAATATGAGAAATACCGAGCTGATATAAGTACTTGTGTTCTCAAAATTAAAATTCCAGTTATCGATGCCATATGCTTAGAAATGCCATGAAACGTGGACATTTCTTGGTCCCGAGCTGATTGAGGAATTTTTTCATGACGCGAAAATTGTCGAGCTGATATAAGTACTTGCGATCTGAAAATTCAGATTCCAGTTGTCAACGCAACACATTTAGAAATGCCATGAAACGTGTATATTTTTTGGTCCCGAGCTGATATAAGTACTTGTGATCTGAAAATACGGATTCCAGTCATGAACGCAACACATTTAGAAATGCCATGAAACGTGGTCATTTCTTGGTCCCGAGCTGATTGAGGAATTTTTTCACGGCGCGAAAAATTCCCAGTTGATATTAGTACTTGTGGTCTGAAAATTGAAATTCCAGTTATCGATGCCATATGGTTAGAAATGCCATGAAACGTGGACATTTGTTGGTCCCGGGCTGATTGGACCATTGTTTCACAACACATAAAATACGGGATAAAATACGGGATAAAACACGGAGCTGATATACGTACTTGGGATGTGAAACTTGATATTTCATTTATCGACGCCATATGCTTAGAAATGCCATGAAACGTGGACATTTGTTGGTCCCGGGCTGATTGAACCATTTTTCACAATATGAGAAATACCGAGCTGATATAAGTACTTGTGTTCTCAAAATTAAAATTCCAGTTATCGATGCCATATGCTTAGAAATGCCATGAAACGTGGACATTTCTTGGTCCCGAGCTGATTGAGGAATTTTTTCATGACGCGAAAATTTTCGAGCTGATATAAGTACTTGCGATCTGAAAATTCAGATTCCAGTTGTCAACGCAACACATTTAGAAATGCCATGAAACGTGTATATATTTTGGTCCCGGGTAGATTGGAGCATTTGTTCAAAACACGAAAAATTCTTAGCTGATATAAGTACTTGTGGTCTGAAAATTGAGATTTCAGTTATCAAAGCCATACGTTTAGAAATACCATGAAACGTGGACATTTGTTGGTCCCGGTCTGATTGAACCATTTTTCACAATATGAAAAATACCGAGCTGATATAAGTACTTGTGGTCTCAAAATTAAAATTCCAGTTATCGATGCCATATGCTTAGAAATGCCATGAAACGTGGAGATTTCTTGGTCCCGGACTGATTGGACCATTTTTTAAAAACACGTAAAATACGCAGATGATATAAGTACTTCGGATCTGAAAATTGACTTTTCAGTTATCGACGCCATACGTTTAGAAATACCATGAAACGTGGAGATTTCTTGGTCCCGGTCTGATTGGACCATTTTTTAAAAACACGTAAAATACGCAGATGATATAAGTACTTCGGATCTGAAAATTGACTTTTCAGTTATCGACGCCATACGTTTAGAAATACCATGAAACGTGGAGATTTCTTGGTCCCGGTCTGATTGGGGAATTTTTTCACGACGCGAAAAATTCCGAGCTGATATAAGTACTTGGGATCTGAAAATTGACTTTTCAGTTATCGACGCCATACGCTTAGAAATACCATGAAACGTGGAGATTTCTTGGTATCGGGCTGATTGAGCAATTTTTTCACGACGCGAAAAATTCCGAGCTGATATAAGTACTTGGGATCTGATAATTGACTTTTCAGTTATCGACGCTATACGTTTAGAAATACCATGAAACGTGCACATTTTTTGGTCCCGGGCTGATTGGGGCATGTTTTCAAAACACGAAAAATTCTTAGCTGATATAAGTACTTGTGGTCTGAAAATTGAGATTCCAGTTATCAAAGCCATACGTTTAGAAATACCATGAAACGTGGACATATGTTGGTCCCGGGCTGTTTGAACCATTTCTCACAATATGAAAAATACCGAGCTGATATAAGTACTTGTGGTCTCAAAATTAAAATTCCAGTTTTCGATGCCATATGGTTAGAAATGGCATGAAACGTGGACATTTCTTGGTCCCGAGCTGATTGAGGAATTTTTTCATGACGCGAAAATTTTCGAGCTGATATAAGTACTTGCGATCTGAAAATTCAGATTCCAGTTGTCAACGCAACACATTTAGAAATGCCATGAAACGTGTATATTTTTTGGTCCCGAGCTGATATAAGTACTTGTGATCTGAAAATTCGGATTCCAGTCATGAACGCAACACATTTAGAAATGCCATGAAACGTGTATATATTTTGGTCCCGGGTAGATTGGAGCATTTGTTCAAAACACGAAAAATTCTTAGCTGATATAAGTACTTGTGGTCTGAAAATTAAGATTCCAGTTATTGACGCCATACATTTTGAAATGCTATAAAACATGGACATTTGTTGGTCCCGTGGTGATTTGACCGTTTTTTAACAACACGTAAAATACGCAGCTGATATACGTACTTCGGATGTGAAAATTGATATTTCATTTATCGACGCCATATGCTTAGAAATGCCATGAAACGTGGACATTTGATGGTCCCGAGCTGATCGGACCATTGTTTCACAACTCGAAAAATACCGAGATGATATAAGTACTTGTGATCTGAAAATTCACATTCCAGTTGTCAACGCAACACATTTAGAAATGCCATTAAACGTGGTCATTTCTTGGTCCCGAGCTGATTGAGGAATTTTTTCACGGCGCGAGAAATTCCCAGTTGATATTAGTACTTGTGGTCTGAAAATTGAAATTCCAGTTATCGATGCCATTTGGTTAGACATGCCATGAAACGTGGACATTTGTTGGTCCCGGGCTGATTGGACCATTGTTTCACAACACATAAAATACGGGATAAAATACGGGATAAAATACGGAGCTGATATACGTACTTGGGATGTGAAACTTGATATTTCATTTATCGACGTCATATGCTTAGAAATGCCATGAAACGTGGACATTTGTTGGTCCCGGGCTGATTGAACCATTTTTCACAATATGAGAAATACCGAGCTGATATAAGTACTTGTGTTCTCAAAATTAAAATTCCAGTTATCGATGCCATATGCTTAGAAATGCCATGAAACGTGGACATTTCTTGGTCCCGAGCTGATTGAGGAATTTTTTCATGACGCGAAAATTGTCGAGCTGATATAAGTACTTGCGATCTGAAAATTCAGATTCCAGTTGTCAACGCAACACATTTAGAAATGCCATGAAACGTGTATATTTTTTGGTCCCGAGCTGATATAAGTACTTGTGATCTGAAAATTCGGATTCCAGTCATGAACGCAACACATTTAGAAATGCCATGAAACGTGGTCATTTCTTGGTCCCGAGCTGATTGAGGAATTTTTTCACGGCGCGAAAAATTCCCAGTTGATATTAGTACTTGTGGTCTGAAAATTGAAATTCCAGTTATCGATGCCATATGGTTAGAAATGCCATGAAACGTGGACATTTGTTGGTCCCGGGCTGATTGGACCATTGTTTCACAACACATAAAATACGGGATAAAATACGGGATAAAATACGGAGCTGATATACGTACTTGGGATGTGAAACTTGATATTTCATTTATCGACGCCATATGCTTAGAAATGCCATGAAACGTGGACATTTGTTGGTCCCGGGCTGATTGAACCATTTTTCACAATATGAGAAATACCGAGCTGATATAAGTACTTGTGTTCTCAAAATTAAAATTCCAGTTATCGATGCCATATGCTTAGAAATGCCATGAAACGTGGAGATTTCTTGGTCCCGGACTGATTGGACCATTTTTTAAAAACACGTAAAATACGCAGATGATATAAGTACTTCGGATCTGAAAATTGACTTTTCAGTTATCGACGCCATACGTTTAGAAATACCATGAAACGTGGAGATTTCTTGGTCCCGGTCTGATTGGACCATTTTTTAAAAACACGTAAAATACGCAGATGATATAAGTACTTCGGATCTGAAAATTGACTTTTCAGTTATCGACGCCATACGTTTAGAAATACCATGAAACGTGGAGATTTCTTGGTCCCGGTCTGATTGGGGAATTTTTTCACGACGCGAAAAATTCCGAGCTGATATAAGTACTTGGGATCTGAAAATTGACTTTTCAGTTATCGACGCCATACGCTTAGAAATACCATGAAACGTGGAGATTTCTTGGTATCGGGCTGATTGAGCAATTTTTTCACGACGCGAAAAATTCCGAGCTGATATAAGTACTTGGGATCTGATAATTGACTTTTCAGTTATCGACGCTATACGTTTAGAAATACCATGAAACGTGCACATTTTTTGGTCCCGGGCTGATTGGGGCATGTTTTCAAAACACGAAAAATTCTTAGCTGATATAAGTACTTGTGGTCTGAAAATTGAGATTCCAGTTATCAAAGCCATACGTTTAGAAATACCATGAAACGTGGACATATGTTGGTCCCGGGCTGTTTGAACCATTTCTCACAATATGAAAAATACCGAGCTGATATAAGTACTTGTGGTCTCAAAATTAAAATTCCAGTTTTCGATGCCATATGGTTAGAAATGGCATGAAACGTGGACATTTCTTGGTCCCGAGCTGATTGAGGAATTTTTTCATGACGCGAAAATTTTCGAGCTGATATAAGTACTTGCGATCTGAAAATTCAGATTCCAGTTGTCAACGCAACACATTTAGAAATGCCATGAAACGTGTATATTTTTTGGTCCCGAGCTGATATAAGTACTTGTGATCTGAAAATTCGGATTCCAGTCATGAACGCAACACATTTAGAAATGCCATGAAACGTGGTCATTTCTTGGTCCCGAGCTGATTGAGGAATTTTTTCACGGCGCGAAAAATTCCCAGTTGATATTAGTACTTGTGGTCTGAAAATTGAAATTCCAGTTATCGATGCCATATGGTTAGAAATGCCATGAAACGTGGACATTTGTTGGTCCCGGGCTGATTGGACCATTGTTTCACAACACATAAAATACGGGATAAAATACGGGATAAAATACGGAGCTGATATACGTACTTGGGATGTGAAACTTGATATTTCATTTATCGACGCCATATGCTTAGAAATGCCATGAAACGTGGACATTTGTTGGTCCCGGGCTGATTGAACCATTTTTCACAATATGAGAAATACCGAGCTGATATAAGTACTTGTGTTCTCAAAATTAAAATTCCAGTTATCGATGCCATATGCTTAGAAATGCCATGAAACGTGGACATTTCTTGGTCCCGAGCTGATTGAGGAATTTTTTCATGACGCGAAAATTTTCGAGCTGATATAAGTACTTGCGATCTGAAAATTCAGATTCCAGTTGTCAACGCAACACATTTAGAAATGCCATGAAACGTGTATATATTTTGGTCCCGGGTAGATTGGAGCATTTGTTCAAAACACGAAAAATTCTTAGCTGATATAAGTACTTGTGGTCTGAAAATTGAGATTTCAGTTATCAAAGCCATACGTTTAGAAATACCATGAAACGTGGACATTTGTTGGTCCCGGTCTGATTGAACCATTTTTCACAATATGAAAAATACCGAGCTGATATAAGTACTTGTGGTCTCAAAATTAAAATTCCAGTTATCGATGCCATATACTTAGAAATGCCATGAAACGTGGAGATTTCTTGGTCCCGGACTGATTGGACCATTTTTTAAAAACACGTAAAATACGCAGATGATATAAGTACTTCGGATCTGAAAATTGACTTTTCAGTTATCGACGCCATACGTTTAGAAATACCATGAAACGTGGAGATTTCTTGGTCCCGGTCTGATTGGACCATTTTTTAAAAACACGTAAAATACGCAGATGATATAAGTACTTCGGATCTGAAAATTGACTTTTCAGTTATCGACGCCATACGTTTAGAAATATCATGAAACGTGTATATTTCTTGTTCCCGGGCTGATTGGGCAATTTTTTCACGACGTGAAAAATTCCGAGCTGATATAAGTACTTGGGATCTGAAAATTGACTTTTCAATTATCGACGCTATACGTTTAGAAATACCATGAAACGTGGACATTTCTTGGTCCCGGGCTGATTGGACCATTGTTACACAACTCGAAAGATACCGGGATGATATAAGTACTTGTGATCTGAAAATTCAGATTCCAGTTGTCAACGCAACACATTCAGAAATGCCATGAAACGTGGACATTTGTTGGTCCGGTGCTGATTGGGGAATTTTTTCACGACGCGAAAAATTCCGAGCTAATATAAGTAATTGGGTTCTGAAACTTGTGATTCCAGTTGTCGACGCGATTTTTTTAGAAATGCCATGAACTGTGGACATATGTTGGTCCCGGGCTGAAGGAATTTTTTCACGGCGCGAAAAACTCCAAGTTGATATAAGTACTTGTGGTCTGAAAATTGAAATTCCAGTTATCGATGCCATATGCTTAGAAATGCCATCTAACGTGGACATTTGTTGGTCCCGGGCTGATTGGACCATTGTTTCACAACACATAAAATACGGGATAAAATACGGAGCTGATATACGTACACGGGATGTGAAACTTGATATTTCATTTATCGACGCCATATGCTTAGAAATGCCATGAAACGTGGACATTTGTTGTTCCCGGGCTGATTGGACCATTGTTCCACAACTCGAAAAATACCGAGATGATATAAGTACTTGTGGTCTGAAAATTGAAATTCCAGTTATCGATGCCATATGCTTAGAAATGCGATGAAACGTGGACATTTGTTGGTTCCGGGCTGATTGGACCAATGTTTCGCAAAACGTAAAATACGGAGCTGATTTACGTACTTGAGATGTGAAAATTGATATTTCATTTATCGATGCCATATTCTTAGAAATGCCTTGAAACGTGGTCATTACTTGGTCCCGGGCTGATTGAGGAATTTCTTCATGACGCGAAAAATTTCGAGCTGATATAAGTAATTGGGTTCTGAAACTTGAGATTCCAGTTGTCGACGCGATTTTTTTAGAAATCCTATGAACCGTGGACATTTGTTAGTCCCGGGCTGTTTGGACCTTTTTTCACAATACCAAAAATACCGTGTTAATATAATTACTTGTGGTCTGAAAATTGAGATTCCAGTTATCGACGCCATACGTTCAGTAATACCATGAAACGTGGACATTTCTTGGTCCCGGGCTGTTTGGACCTTTTTTTCACAATACCAAAAATACCGAGTTAATATAATTACTTGTGGTCTGAAAATTGCGATTCCAGTTATCGTCACCGTTCCTTTAGAAACGCCATGAAACGTGGACATTTGTTCGTCCACGGCAGTTTGAATCTTTTTTTCTCAAAGCGAAAAATACGGAGCTGATATAAGTACTTGGGATCTGAAAATTGAGATTCCATTTATCGACGCCACATGCTAAGAAATGCCATGAAACGTGGACATTTATTGGTCCCGGGCTGATTGGACCATTTTTCCACAACTCGAAAAATACGGAGCTGATATAAGTACTTGGGATCTGAAAATTGAGATTCCATTTATCGACGCCACATGCTAAGAAATGCCATGAAACGTGGACATTTATTGGTCCCGGGCTGATTGGACCATTTTTCCACAACTCGAAAAATACGGAGCTGATATAAGTACTTGGGATCTGAAAATTGAGATTCCATTTATCGACGCCACATGCTAAGAAATGCCATGAAACGTGGACATTTGTTGGTCCCGGGCTGATTGGACCATTTTTCCACAATTCGAAAAATACCGAGATGATATAAGTACTTGTGGTCTGAAAATTGAAATTCCAGTTATCGATGCCATATGCTTAGAAATGCGATGAAACGTGGACATTTGTTGGTTCCGTGCTGATTGGACCATTGTTTCGCAACACGTAAAATACGGAGCTGATATACGTACTTGGGATGTGAAAATTGATATTTCATTTATCGACGCCATATGCTTAGAAACTCCATGAAACGTGGACATTTCTTGGTCCCGAGCTGATTGGGGAATATTTTCACGACGTCAAAAATTCACAGCTGATATAAGTACTTGTGATCTGAAAATTGAGATTCCAGTTATCAACGCAACACGTTTAGAAATACCATGAAAAGTGCGCATTTTTTGGTCCCGGGCTGATTGGGGCATGTTTTCAAAACACGAAAAATTCTTAGCTGATATAAGTACTTGTGGTCTGAAAATTGAGATTCCAGTTATCAAAGCCATACGTTTAGAAATACCATGAAACGTGGACATATGTTGGTCCCGGGCTGTTTGAACCATTTCTCACAATATGAAAAATACCGAGCTGATATAAGTACTTGTGGTCTCAAAATTAAAATTCCAGTTTTCGATGCCATATGGTTAGAAATGGCATGAAACGTGGACATTTCTTGGTCCCGAGCTGATTGAGGAATTTTTTCATGACGCGAAAATTTTCGAGCTGATATAAGTACTTGCGATCTGAAAATTCAGATTCCAGTTGTCAACGCAACACATTTAGAAATGCCATGAAACGTGTATATTTTTTGGTCCCGAGCTGATATAAGTACTTGTGATCTGAAAATTCGGATTCCAGTCATGAACGCAACACATTTAGAAATGCCATGAAACGTGTATATATTTTGGTCCCGGGTAGATTGGAGCATTTGTTCAAAACACGAAAAATTCTTAGCTGATATAAGTACTTGTGGTCTGAAAATTAAGATTCCAGTTATTGACGCCATACATTTTGAAATGCTATAAAACATGGACATTTGTTGGTCCCGTGGTGATTTGACCGTTTTTTAACAACACGTAAAATACGCAGCTGATATACGTACTTCGGATGTGAAAATTGATATTTCATTTATCGACGCCATATGCTTAGAAATGCCATGAAACGTGGACATTTGATGGTCCCGAGCTGATCGGACCATTGTTTCACAACTCGAAAAATACCGAGATGATATAAGTACTTGTGATCTGAAAATTCACATTCCAGTTGTCAACGCAACACATTTAGAAATGCCATTAAACGTGGTCATTTCTTGGTCCCGAGCTGATTGAGGAATTTTTTCACGGCGCGAGAAATTCCCAGTTGATATTAGTATTTGTGGTCTGAAAATTGAAATTCCAGTTATCGATGCCATATGGTTAGACATGCCATGAAACGTGGACATTTGTTGGTCCCGGGCTGATTGGACCATTGTTTCACAACACATAAAATACGGGATAAAATACGGGATAAAATACGGAGCTGATATACGTACTTGGGATGTGAAACTTGATATTTCATTTATCGACGTCATATGCTTAGAAATGCCATGAAACGTGGACATTTGTTGGTCCCGGGCTGATTGAACCATTTTTCACAATATGAGAAATACCGAGCTGATATAAGTACTTGTGTTCTCAAAATTAAAATTCCAGTTATCGATGCCATATGCTTAGAAATGCCATGAAACGTGGACATTTCTTGGTCCCGAGCTGATTGAGGAATTTTTTCATGACGCGAAAATTGTCGAGCTGATATAAGTACTTGCGATCTGAAAATTCAGATTCCAGTTGTCAACGCAACACATTTAGAAATGCCATGAAACGTGTATATTTTTTGGTCCCGAGCTGATATAAGTACTTGTGATCTGAAAATTCGGATTCCAGTCATGAACGCAACACATTTAGAAATGCCATGAAACGTGGTCATTTCTTGGTCCCGAGCTGATTGAGGAATTTTTTCACGGCGCGAAAAATTCCCAGTTGATATTAGTACTTGTGGTCTGAAAATTGAAATTCCAGTTATCGATGCCATATGGTTAGAAATGCCATGAAACGTGGACATTTGTTGGTCCCGGGCTGATTGGACCATTGTTTCACAACACATAAAATACGGGATAAAATACGGGATAAAATACGGAGCTGATATACGTACTTGGGATGTGAAACTTGATATTTCATTTATCGACGCCATATGCTTAGAAATGCCATGAAACGTGGACATTTGTTGGTCCCGGGCTGATTGAACCATTTTTCACAATATGAGAAATACCGAGCTGATATAAGTACTTGTGTTCTCAAAATTAAAATTCCAGTTATCGATGCCATATGCTTAGAAATGCCATGAAACGTGGACATTTCTTGGTCCCGAGCTGATTGAGGAATTTTTTCATGACGCGAAAATTTTCGAGCTGATATAAGTACTTGCGATCTGAAAATTCAGATTCCAGTTGTCAACGCAACACATTTAGAAATGCCATGAAACGTGTATATATTTTGGTCCCGGGTAGATTGGAGCATTTGTTCAAAACACGAAAAATTCTTAGCTGATATAAGTACTTGTGGTCTGAAAATTGAGATTTCAGTTATCAAAGCCATACGTTTAGAAATACCATGAAACGTGGACATTTGTTGGTCCCGGTCTGATTGAACCATTTTTCACAATATGAAAAATACCGAGCTGATATAAGTACTTGTGGTCTCAAAATTAAAATTCCAGTTATCGATGCCATATGCTTAGAAATGCCATGAAACGTGGAGATTTCTTGGTCCCGGACTGATTGGACCATTTTTTAAAAACACGTAAAATACGCAGATGATATAAGTACTTCGGATCTGAAAATTGACTTTTCAGTTATCGACGCCATACGTTTAGAAATACCATGAAACGTGGAGATTTCTTGGTCCCGGTCTGATTGGACCATTTTTTAAAAACACGTAAAATACGCAGATGATATAAGTACTTCGGATCTGAAAATTGACTTTTCAGTTATCGACGCCATACGTTTAGAAATATCATGAAACGTGGAGATTTCTTGGTCCCGGTCTGATTGGGGAATTTTTTCACGACGCGAAAAATTCCGAGCTGATATAAGTACTTGGGATCTGAAAATTGACTTTTCAGTTATCGACGCCATACGCTTAGAAATACCATGAAACGTGGAGATTTCTTGGTATCGGGCTGATTGAGCAATTTTTTCACGACGCGAAAAATTCCGAGCTGATATAAGTACTTGGGATCTGATAATTGACTTTTCAGTTATCGACGCTATACGTTTAGATATACCATGAAACGTGCACATTTTTTGGTCCCGGGCTGATTGGGGCATGTTTTCAAAACACGAAAAATTCTTAGCTGATATAAGTACTTGTGGTCTGAAAATTGAGATTCCAGTTATCAAAGCCATACGTTTAGAAATACCATGAAACGTGGACATATGTTGGTCCCGGGCTGTTTGAACCATTTCTCACAATATGAAAAATACCGAGCTGATATAAGTACTTGTGGTCTCAAAATTAAAATTCCAGTTTTCGATGCCATATGGTTAGAAATGGCATGAAACGTGGACATTTCTTGGTCCCGAGCTGATTGAGGAATTTTTTCATGACGCGAAAATTTTCGAGCTGATATAAGTACTTGCGATCTGAAAATTCAGATTCCAGTTGTCAACGCAACACATTTAGAAATGCCATGAAACGTGTATATTTTTTGGTCCCGAGCTGATATAAGTACTTGTGATCTGAAAATTCGGATTCCAGTCATGAACGCAACACATTTAGAAATGCCATGAAACGTGTATATATTTTGGTCCCGGGTAGATTGGAGCATTTGTTCAAAACACGAAAAATTCTTAGCTGATATAAGTACTTGTGGTCTGAAAATTAAGATTCCAGTTATTGACGCCATACATTTTGAAATGCTATAAAACATGGACATTTGTTGGTCCCGTGGTGATTTGACCGTTTTTTAACAACACGTAAAATACGCAGCTGATATACGTACTTCGGATGTGAAAATTGATATTTCATTTATCGACGCCATATGCTTAGAAATGCCATGAAACGTGGACATTTGATGGTCCCGAGCTGATCGGACCATTGTTTCACAACTCGAAAAATACCGAGATGATAGAAGTACTTGTGATCTGAAAATTCCCATTCCAGTTGTCAACGCAACACATTTAGAAATGCCATTAAACGTGGTCATTTCTTGGTCCCGAGCTGATTGAGGAATTTTTTCACGGCGCGAGAAATTCCCAGTTGATATTAGTACTTGTGGTCTGAAAATTGAAATTCCAGTTATCGATGCCATATGGTTAGACATGCCATGAAACGTGGACATTTGTTGGTCCCGGGCTGATTGGACCATTGTTTCACAACACATAAAATACGGGATAAAATACGGGATAAAATACGGAGCTGATATACGTACTTGGGATGTGAAACTTGATATTTCATTTATCGACGTCATATGCTTAGAAATGCCATGAAACGTGGACATTTGTTGGTCCCGGGCTGATTGAACCATTTTTCACAATATGAGAAATACCGAGCTGATATAAGTACTTGTGTTCTCAAAATTAAAATTCCAGTTATCGATGCCATATGCTTAGAAATGCCATGAAACGTGGACATTTCTTGGTCCCGAGCTGATTGAGGAATTTTTTCATGACGCGAAAATTGTCGAGCTGATATAAGTACTTGCGATCTGAAAATTCAGATTCCAGTTGTCAACGCAACACATTTAGAAATGCCATGAAACGTGTATATTTTTTGGTCCCGAGCTGATATAAGTACTTGTGATCTGAAAATTCGGATTCCAGTCATGAACGCAACACATTTATAAATGCCATGAAACGTGGTCATTTCTTGGTCCCGAGCTGATTGAGGAATTTTTTCACGGCGCGAAAAATTCCCAGTTGATATTAGTACTTGTGGTCTGAAAATTGAAATTCCAGTTATCGATGCCATATGGTTAGAAATGCCATGAAACGTGGACATTTGTTGGTCCCGGGCTGATTGGACCATTGTTTCACAACACATAAAATACGGGATAAAATACGGGATAAAATACGGAGCTGATATACGTACTTGGGATGTGAAACTTGATATTTCATTTATCGACGCCATATGCTTAGAAATGCCATGAAACGTGGACATTTGTTGGTCCCGGGCTGATTGAACCATTTTTCACAATATGAGAAATACCGAGCTGATATAAGTACTTGTGTTCTCAAAATTAAAATTCCAGTTATCGATGCCATATGCTTAGAAATGCCATGAAACGTGGACATTTCTTGGTCCCGAGCTGATTGAGGAATTTTTTCATGACGCGAAAATTTTCGAGCTGATATAAGTACTTGCGATCTGAAAATTCAGATTCCAGTTGTCAACGCAACACATTTAGAAATGCCATGAAACGTGTATATATTTTGGTCCCGGGTAGATTGGAGCATTTGTTCAAAACACGAAAAATTCTTAGCTGATATAAGTACTTGTGGTCTGAAAATTGAGATTTCAGTTATCAAAGCCATACGTTTAGAAATACCATGAAACGTGGACATTTGTTGGTCCCGGTCTGATTGAACCATTTTTCACAATATGAAAAATACCGAGCTGATATAAGTACTTGTGGTCTCAAAATTAAAATTCCAGTTATCGATGCCATATGCTTAGAAATGCCATGAAACGTGGAGATTTCTTGGTCCCGGACTGATTGGACCATTTTTTAAAAACACGTAAAATACGCAGATGATATAAGTACTTCGGATCTGAAAATTGACTTTTCAGTTATCGACGCCATACGTTTAGAAATACCATGAAACGTGGAGATTTCTTGGTCCCGGTCTGATTGGACCATTTTTTAAAAACACGTAAAATACGCAGATGATATAAGTACTTCGGATCTGAAAATTGACTTTTCAGTTATCGACGCCATACGTTTAGAAATACCATGAAACGTGGAGATTTCTTGGTCCCGGTCTGATTGGGGAATTTTTTCACGACGCGAAAAATTCCGAGCTGATATAAGTACTTGGGATCTGAAAATTGACTTTTCAGTTATCGACGCCATACGCTTAGAAATACCATGAAACGTGGAGATTTCTTGGTATCGGGCTGATTGAGCAATTTTTTCACGACGCGAAAAATTCCGAGCTGATATAAGTACTTGGGATCTGATAATTGACTTTTCAGTTATCGACGCTATACGTTTAGAAATACCATGAAACGTGCACATTTTTTGGTCCCGGGCTGATTGGGGCATGTTTTCAAAACACGAAAAATTCTTAGCTGATATAAGTACTTGTGGTCTGAAAATTGAGATTCCAGTTATCAAAGCCATACGTTTAGAAATACCATGAAACGTGGACATATGTTGGTCCCGGGCTGTTTGAACCATTTCTCACAATATGAAAAATACCGAGCTGATATAAGTACTTGTGGTCTTAAAATTAAAATTCCAGTTTTCGATGCCATATGGTTAGAAATGGCATGAAACGTGGACATTTCTTGGTCCCGAGCTGATTGAGGAATTTTTTCATGACGCGAAAATTGTCGAGCTGATATAAGTACTTGCGATCTGAAAATTCAGATTCCAGTTGTCAACGCAACACATTTAGAAATGCCATGAAACGTGTATATTTTTTGGTCCCGAGCTGATATAAGTACTTGTGATCTGAAAATTCGGATTCCAGTCATGAACGCAACACATTTAGAAATGCCATGAAACGTGGTCATTTCTTGGTCCCGAGCTGATTGAGGAATTTTTTCACGGCGCGAAAAATTCCCAGTTGATATTAGTACTTGTGGTCTGAAAATTGAAATTCCAGTTATCGATGCCATATGGTTAGAAATGCCATGAAACGTGGACATTTGTTGGTCCCGGGCTGATTGGACCATTGTTTCACAACACATAAAATACGGGATAAAATACGGGATAAAATACGGAGCTGATATACGTACTTGGGATGTGAAACTTGATATTTCATTTATCGACGCCATATGCTTAGAAATGCCATGAAACGTGGACATTTGTTGGTCCCGGGCTGATTGAACCATTTTTCACAATATGAGAAATACCGAGCTGATATAAGTACTTGTGTTCTCAAAATTAAAATTCCAGTTATCGATGCCATATGCTTAGAAATGCCATGAAACGTGGACATTTCTTGGTCCCGAGCTGATTGAGGAATTTTTTCATGACGCGAAAATTTTCGAGCTGATATAAGTACTTGCGATCTGAAAATTCAGATTCCAGTTGTCAACGCAACACATTTAGAAATGCCATGAAAAGTGCGCATTTTTTGGTCCCGGGCTGATTGGGGCATGTTTTCAAAACACGAAAAATTCTTAGCTGATATAAGTACTTGTGGTCTGAAAATTGAGATTCCAGTTATCAAAGCCATACGTTTAGAAATACCATGAAACGTGGACATATGTTGGTCCCGGGCTGTTTGAACCATTTCTCACAATATGAAAAATACCGAGCTGATATAAGTACTTGTGGTCTTAAAATTAAAATTCCAGTTTTCGATGCCATATGGTTAGAAATGGCATGAAACGTGGACATTTCTTGGTCCCGAGCTGATTGAGGAATTTTTTCATGACGCGAAAATTTTCGAGCTGATATAAGTACTTGCGATCTGAAAATTCAGATTCCAGTTGTCAACGCAACACATTTAGAAATGCCATGAAACGTGTATATTTTTTGGTCCCGAGCTGATATAAGTACTTGTGATCTGAAAATTCGGATTCCAGTCATGAACGCAACACATTTAGAAATGCCATGAAACGTGTATATATTTTGGTCCCGGGTAGATTGGAGCATTTGTTCAAAACACAAAAAATTCTTAGCTGATATAAGTACTTGTGGTCTGAAAATTAAGATTCCAGTTATTGACGCCATACATTTTGAAATGCTATAAAACATGGACATTTGTTGGTCCCGTGGTGATTTGACCGTTTTTTAACAACACGTAAAATACGCAGCTGATATACGTACTTCGGATGTGAAAATTGATATTTCATTTATCGATGCCATATGCTTAGAAATGCCATGAAACGTGGACATTTGATGGTCCCGAGCTGATCGGACCATTGTTTCACAACTCGAAAAATACCGAGATGATATAAGTACTTGTGATCTGAAAATTCACATTCCAGTTGTCAACGCAACACATTTAGAAATGCCATTAAACGTGGTCATTTCTTGGTCCCGAGCTGATTGAGGAATTTTTTCACGGCGCGAGAAATTCCCAGTTGATATTAGTACTTGTGGTCTGAAAATTGAAATTCCAGTTATCGATGCCATATGGTTAGACATGCCATGAAACGTGGACATTTGTTGGTCCCGGGCTGATTGGACCATTGTTTCACAACACATAAAATACGGGATAAAATACGGGATAAAATACGGAGCTGATATACGTACTTGGGATGTGAAACTTGATATTTCATTTATCGACGTCATATGCTTAGAAATGCCATGAAACGTGGACATTTGTTGGTCCCGGGCTGATTGAACCATTTTTCACAATATGAGAAATACCGAGCTGATATAAGTACTTGTGTTCTCAAAATTAAAATTCCAGTTATCGATGCCATATGCTTAGAAATGCCATGAAACGTGGACATTTCTTGGTCCCGAGCTGATTGAGGAATTTTTTCATGACGCGAAAATTGTCGAGCTGATATAAGTACTTGCGATCTGAAAATTCAGATTCCAGTTGTCAACGCAACACATTTAGAAATGCCATGAAACGTGTATATTTTTTGGTCCCGAGCTGATATAAGTACTTGTGATCTGAAAATTCGGATTCCAGTCATGAACGCAACACATTTAGAAATGCCATGAAACGTGGTCATTTCTTGGTCCCGAGCTGATTGAGGAATTTTTTCACGGCGCGAAAAATTCCCAGTTGATATTAGTACTTGTGGTCTGAAAATTGAAATTCCAGTTATCGATGCCATATGGTTAGAAATGCCATGAAACGTGGACATTTGTTGGTCCCGGGCTGATTGGACCATTGTTTCACAACACATAAAATACGGGATAAAATACGGGATAAAATACGGAGCTGATATACGTACTTGGGATGTGAAACTTGATATTTCATTTATCGACGCCATATGCTTAGAAATGCCATGAAACGTGGACATTTGTTGGTCCCGGGCTGATTGAACCATTTTTCACAATATGAAAAATACCGAGCTGATATAAGTACTTGTGGTCTCAAAATTAAAATTCCAGTTATCGATGCCATATGCTTAGAAATGCCATGAAACGTGGAGATTTCTTGGTCCCGGACTGATTGGACCATTTTTTAAAAACACGTAAAATACGCAGATGATATAAGTACTTCGGATCTGAAAATTGACTTTTCAGTTATCGACGCCATACGTTTAGAAATACCATGAAACGTGGAGATTTCTTGGTCCCGGTCTGATTGGACCATTTTTTAAAAACACGTAAAATACGCAGATGATATAAGTACTTCGGATCTGAAAATTGACTTTTCAGTTATCGACGCCATACGTTTAGAAATACCATGAAACGTGGACATTTCTTGGTCCCGGTCTGATTGGGGAATTTTTTCACGACGCGAAAAATTCCGAGCTGATATAAGTACTTGGGATCTGAAAATTGACTTTTCAGTTATCGACGCCATACGCTTAGAAATACCATGAAACGTGGAGATTTCTTGGTATCGGGCTGATTGAGCAATTTTTTCACGACGCGAAAAATTCCGAGCTGATATAAGTACTTGGGATCTGATAATTGACTTTTCAGTTATCGACGCTATACGTTTAGAAATACCATGAAACGTGCACATTTCTTGGTCCCGGGCTGATTGGGGCATGTTTTCAAAACACGAAAAATACGCAGATGATATAAGTACTTCGGATCTGAAAATTGACTTTTCAGTTATCGACGCCATACGTTTAGAAATACCATGAAACGTGGAGATTTCTTGGTCCCGGTCTGATTGGACCATTTTTTAAAAACACGTAAAATACGCAGATGATATAAGTACTTCGGATCTGAAAATTGACTTTTCAGTTATCGACGCCATACGTTTAGAAATACCATGAAACGTGGAGATTTCTTGGTCCCGGTCTGATTGGGGAATTTTTTCACGACGCGAAAAATTCCGAGCTGATATAAGTACTTGGGATCTGAAAATTGACTTTTCAGTTATCGACGCCATACGCTTAGAAATACCATGAAACGTGGAGATTTCTTGGTATCGGGCTGATTGAGCAATTTTTTCACGACGCGAAAAATTCCGAGCTGATATAAGTACTTGGGATCTGATAATTGACTTTTCAGTTATCGACGCTATACGTTTAGAAATACCATGAAACGTGCACATTTCTTGGTCCCGGGCTGATTGGGGCATGTTTTCAAAACACGAAAAATTCTTACCTGATATAAGTACTTGTGGTCTGAAAATTGAGTTTCCAGTTATCAAAGCCATACGTTTAGAAATACCATGAAACGTGGACATATGTTGGTCCCGGGCTGATTGAACCATTTTTCACAATATGAAAAATACCGAGCTGATATAAGTACTGGTGGTCTCAAAATTAAAATTCCAGTTATCGATGCCATATGCTTAGAAATGCCATGAAACGTGGAGATTTCTTGGTCCCGGACTGATTGGACCATTTTTTAAAAACACGTAAAATACGCAGATGATATAAGTACTTCGGATCTGAAAATTGACTTTTCAGTTATCGACGCCATACGTTTAGAAATACCATGAAACGTGGAGATTTCTTGGTCCCGGTCTGATTGGACCATTTTTTAAAAACACGTAAAATACGCAGATGATATAAGTACTTCGGATCTGAAAATTGACTTTTCAGTTATCGACGCCATACGTTTAGAAATATCATGAAACGTGGAGATTTCTTGGTCCCGGTCTGATTGGGGAATTTTTTCACGACGCGAAAAATTCCGAGCTGATATAAGTACTTGGGATCTGAAAATTGACTTTTCAGTTATCGACGCCATACGCTTAGAAATACCATGAAACGTGGAGATTTCTTGGTATCGGGCTGATTGAGCAATTTTTTCACGACGCGAAAAATTCCGAGCTGATATAAGTACTTGGGATCTGATAATTGACTTTTCAGTTATCGACGCTATACGTTTAGAAATACCATGAAACGTGCACATTTTTTGGTCCCGGGCTGATTGGGGCATGTTTTCAAAACACGAAAAATTCTTAGCTGATATAAGTACTTGTGGTCTGAAAATTGAGATTCCAGTTATCAAAGCCATACGTTTAGAAATACCATGAAACGTGGACATATGTTGGTCCCGGGCTGTTTGAACCATTTCTCACAATATGAAAAATACCGAGCTGATATAAGTACTTGTGGTCTCAAAATTAAAATTCCAGTTTTCGATGCCATATGGTTAGAAATGGCATGAAACGTGGACATTTCTTGGTCCCGAGCTGATTGAGGAATTTTTTCATGACGCGAAAATTTTCGAGCTGATATAAGTACTTGCGATCTGAAAATTCAGATTCCAGTTGTCAACGCAACACATTTAGAAATGCCATGAAACGTGTATATTTTTTGGTCCCGAGCTGATATAAGTACTTGTGATCTGAAAATTCGGATTCCAGTCATGAACGCAACACATTTAGAAATGCCATGAAACGTGTATATATTTTGGTCCCGGGTAGATTGGAGCATTTGTTCAAAACACGAAAAATTCTTAGCTGATATAAGTACTTGTGGTCTGAAAATTAAGATTCCAGTTATTGACGCCATACATTTTGAAATGCTATAAAACATGGACATTTGTTGGTCCCGTGGTGATTTGACCGTTTTTTAACAACACGTAAAATACGCAGCTGATATACGTACTTCGGATGTGAAAATTGATATTTCATTTATCGACGCCATATGCTTAGAAATGCCATGAAACGTGGACATTTGATGGTCCCGAGCTGATCGGACCATTGTTTCACAACTCGAAAAATACCGAGATGATAGAAGTACTTGTGATCTGAAAATTCCCATTCCAGTTGTCAACGCAACACATTTAGAAATGCCATTAAACGTGGTCATTTCTTGGTCCCGAGCTGATTGAGGAATTTTTTCACGGCGCGAGAAATTCCCAGTTGATATTAGTACTTGTGGTCTGAAAATTGAAATTCCAGTTATCGATGCCATATGGTTAGACATGCCATGAAACGTGGACATTTGTTGGTCCCGGGCTGATTGGACCATTGTTTCACAACACATAAAATACGGGATAAAATACGGGATAAAATACGGAGCTGATATACGTACTTGGGATGTGAAACTTGATATTTCATTTATCGACGTCATATGCTTAGAAATGCCATGAAACGTGGACATTTGTTGGTCCCGGGCTGATTGAACCATTTTTCACAATATGAGAAATACCGAGCTGATATAAGTACTTGTGTTCTCAAAATTAAAATTCCAGTTATCGATGCCATATGCTTAGAAATGCCATGAAACGTGGACATTTCTTGGTCCCGAGCTGATTGAGGAATTTTTTCATGACGCGAAAATTGTCGAGCTGATATAAGTACTTGCGATCTGAAAATTCAGATTCCAGTTGTCAACGCAACACATTTAGAAATGCCATGAAACGTGTATATTTTTTGGTCCCGAGCTGATATAAGTACTTGTGATCTGAAAATTCGGATTCCAGTCATGAACGCAACACATTTATAAATGCCATGAAACGTGGTCATTTCTTGGTCCCGAGCTGATTGAGGAATTTTTTCACGGCGCGAAAAATTCCCAGTTGATATTAGTACTTGTGGTCTGAAAATTGAAATTCCAGTTATCGATGCCATATGGTTAGAAATGCCATGAAACGTGGACATTTGTTGGTCCCGGGCTGATTGGACCATTGTTTCACAACACATAAAATACGGGATAAAATACGGGATAAAATACGGAGCTGATATACGTACTTGGGATGTGAAACTTGATATTTCATTTATCGACGCCATATGCTTAGAAATGCCATGAAACGTGGACATTTGTTGGTCCCGGGCTGATTGAACCATTTTTCACAATATGAGAAATACCGAGCTGATATAAGTACTTGTGTTCTCAAAATTAAAATTCCAGTTATCGATGCCATATGCTTAGAAATGCCATGAAACGTGGACATTTCTTGGTCCCGAGCTGATTGAGGAATTTTTTCATGACGCGAAAATTTTCGAGCTGATATAAGTACTTGCGATCTGAAAATTCAGATTCCAGTTGTCAACGCAACACATTTAGAAATGCCATGAAACGTGTATATATTTTGGTCCCGGGTAGATTGGAGCATTTGTTCAAAACACGAAAAATTCTTAGCTGATATAAGTACTTGTGGTCTGAAAATTGAGATTTCAGTTATCAAAGCCATACGTTTAGAAATACCATGAAACGTGGACATTTGTTGGTCCCGGTCTGATTGAACCATTTTTCACAATATGAAAAATACCGAGCTGATATAAGTACTTGTGGTCTCAAAATTAAAATTCCAGTTATCGATGCCATATGCTTAGAAATGCCATGAAACGTGGAGATTTCTTGGTCCCGGACTGATTGGACCATTTTTTAAAAACACGTAAAATACGCAGATGATATAAGTACTTCGGATCTGAAAATTGACTTTTCAGTTATCGACGCCATACGTTTAGAAATACCATGAAACGTGGAGATTTCTTGGTCCCGGTCTGATTGGACCATTTTTTAAAAACACGTAAAATACGCAGATGATATAAGTACTTCGGATCTGAAAATTGACTTTTCAGTTATCGACGCCATACGTTTAGAAATACCATGAAACGTGGAGATTTCTTGGTCCCGGTCTGATTGGGGAATTTTTTCACGACGCGAAAAATTCCGAGCTGATATAAGTACTTGGGATCTGAAAATTGACTTTTCAGTTATCGACGCCATACGCTTAGAAATACCATGAAACGTGGAGATTTCTTGGTATCGGGCTGATTGAGCAATTTTTTCACGACGCGAAAAATTCCGAGCTGATATAAGTACTTGGGATCTGATAATTGACTTTTCAGTTATCGACGCTATACGTTTAGAAATACCATGAAACGTGCACATTTTTTGGTCCCGGGCTGATTGGGGCATGTTTTCAAAACACGAAAAATTCTTAGCTGATATAAGTACTTGTGGTCTGAAAATTGAGATTCCAGTTATCAAAGCCATACGTTTAGAAATACCATGAAACGTGGACATATGTTGGTCCCGGGCTGTTTGAACCATTTCTCACAATATGAAAAATACCGAGCTGATATAAGTACTTGTGGTCTTAAAATTAAAATTCCAGTTTTCGATGCCATATGGTTAGAAATGGCATGAAACGTGGACATTTCTTGGTCCCGAGCTGATTGAGGAATTTTTTCATGACGCGAAAATTGTCGAGCTGATATAAGTACTTGCGATCTGAAAATTCAGATTCCAGTTGTCAACGCAACACATTTAGAAATGCCATGAAACGTGTATATTTTTTGGTCCCGAGCTGATATAAGTACTTGTGATCTGAAAATTCGGATTCCAGTCATGAACGCAACACATTTAGAAATGCCATGAAACGTGGTCATTTCTTGGTCCCGAGCTGATTGAGGAATTTTTTCACGGCGCGAAAAATTCCCAGTTGATATTAGTACTTGTGGTCTGAAAATTGAAATTCCAGTTATCGATGCCATATGGTTAGAAATGCCATGAAACGTGGACATTTGTTGGTCCCGGGCTGATTGGACCATTGTTTCACAACACATAAAATACGGGATAAAATACGGGATAAAATACGGAGCTGATATACGTACTTGGGATGTGAAACTTGATATTTCATTTATCGACGCCATATGCTTAGAAATGCCATGAAACGTGGACATTTGTTGGTCCCGGGCTGATTGAACCATTTTTCACAATATGAGAAATACCGAGCTGATATAAGTACTTGTGTTCTCAAAATTAAAATTCCAGTTATCGATGCCATATGCTTAGAAATGCCATGAAACGTGGACATTTCTTGGTCCCGAGCTGATTGAGGAATTTTTTCATGACGCGAAAATTTTCGAGCTGATATAAGTACTTGCGATCTGAAAATTCAGATTCCAGTTGTCAACGCAACACATTTAGAAATGCCATGAAAAGTGCGCATTTTTTGGTCCCGGGCTGATTGGGGCATGTTTTCAAAACACGAAAAATTCTTAGCTGATATAAGTACTTGTGGTCTGAAAATTGAGATTCCAGTTATCAAAGCCATACGTTTAGAAATACCATGAAACGTGGACATATGTTGGTCCCGGGCTGTTTGAACCATTTCTCACAATATGAAAAATACCGAGCTGATATAAGTACTTGTGGTCTTAAAATTAAAATTCCAGTTTTCGATGCCATATGGTTAGAAATGGCATGAAACGTGGACATTTCTTGGTCCCGAGCTGATTGAGGAATTTTTTCATGACGCGAAAATTTTCGAGCTGATATAAGTACTTGCGATCTGAAAATTCAGATTCCAGTTGTCAACGCAACACATTTAGAAATGCCATGAAACGTGTATATTTTTTGGTCCCGAGCTGATATAAGTACTTGTGATCTGAAAATTCGGATTCCAGTCATGAACGCAACACATTTAGAAATGCCATGAAACGTGTATATATTTTGGTCCCGGGTAGATTGGAGCATTTGTTCAAAACACAAAAAATTCTTAGCTGATATAAGTACTTGTGGTCTGAAAATTAAGATTCCAGTTATTGACGCCATACATTTTGAAATGCTATAAAACATGGACATTTGTTGGTCCCGTGGTGATTTGACCGTTTTTTAACAACACGTAAAATACGCAGCTGATATACGTACTTCGGATGTGAAAATTGATATTTCATTTATCGATGCCATATGCTTAGAAATGCCATGAAACGTGGACATTTGATGGTCCCGAGCTGATCGGACCATTGTTTCACAACTCGAAAAATACCGAGATGATATAAGTACTTGTGATCTGAAAATTCACATTCCAGTTGTCAACGCAACACATTTAGAAATGCCATTAAACGTGGTCATTTCTTGGTCCCGAGCTGATTGAGGAATTTTTTCACGGCGCGAGAAATTCCCAGTTGATATTAGTACTTGTGGTCTGAAAATTGAAATTCCAGTTATCGATGCCATATGGTTAGACATGCCATGAAACGTGGACATTTGTTGGTCCCGGGCTGATTGGACCATTGTTTCACAACACATAAAATACGGGATAAAATACGGGATAAAATACGGAGCTGATATACGTACTTGGGATGTGAAACTTGATATTTCATTTATCGACGTCATATGCTTAGAAATGCCATGAAACGTGGACATTTGTTGGTCCCGGGCTGATTGAACCATTTTTCACAATATGAGAAATACCGAGCTGATATAAGTACTTGTGTTCTCAAAATTAAAATTCCAGTTATCGATGCCATATGCTTAGAAATGCCATGAAACGTGGACATTTCTTGGTCCCGAGCTGATTGAGGAATTTTTTCATGACGCGAAAATTGTCGAGCTGATATAAGTACTTGCGATCTGAAAATTCAGATTCCAGTTGTCAACGCAACACATTTAGAAATGCCATGAAACGTGTATATTTTTTGGTCCCGAGCTGATATAAGTACTTGTGATCTGAAAATTCGGATTCCAGTCATGAACGCAACACATTTAGAAATGCCATGAAACGTGGTCATTTCTTGGTCCCGAGCTGATTGAGGAATTTTTTCACGGCGCGAAAAATTCCCAGTTGATATTAGTACTTGTGGTCTGAAAATTGAAATTCCAGTTATCGATGCCATATGGTTAGAAATGCCATGAAACGTGGACATTTGTTGGTCCCGGGCTGATTGGACCATTGTTTCACAACACATAAAATACGGGATAAAATACGGGATAAAATACGGAGCTGATATACGTACTTGGGATGTGAAACTTGATATTTCATTTATCGACGCCATATGCTTAGAAATGCCATGAAACGTGGACATTTGTTGGTCCCGGGCTGATTGAACCATTTTTCACAATATGAAAAATACCGAGCTGATATAAGTACTTGTGGTCTCAAAATTAAAATTCCAGTTATCGATGCCATATGCTTAGAAATGCCATGAAACGTGGAGATTTCTTGGTCCCGGACTGATTGGACCATTTTTTAAAAACACGTAAAATACGCAGATGATATAAGTACTTCGGATCTGAAAATTGACTTTTCAGTTATCGACGCCATACGTTTAGAAATACCATGAAACGTGGAGATTTCTTGGTCCCGGTCTGATTGGACCATTTTTTAAAAACACGTAAAATACGCAGATGATATAAGTACTTCGGATCTGAAAATTGACTTTTCAGTTATCGACGCCATACGTTTAGAAATACCATGAAACGTGGACATTTCTTGGTCCCGGTCTGATTGGGGAATTTTTTCACGACGCGAAAAATTCCGAGCTGATATAAGTACTTGGGATCTGAAAATTGACTTTTCAGTTATCGACGCCATACGCTTAGAAATACCATGAAACGTGGAGATTTCTTGGTATCGGGCTGATTGAGCAATTTTTTCACGACGCGAAAAATTCCGAGCTGATATAAGTACTTGGGATCTGATAATTGACTTTTCAGTTATCGACGCTATACGTTTAGAAATACCATGAAACGTGCACATTTCTTGGTCCCGGGCTGATTGGGGCATGTTTTCAAAACACGAAAAATACGCAGATGATATAAGTACTTCGGATCTGAAAATTGACTTTTCAGTTATCGACGCCATACGTTTAGAAATACCATGAAACGTGGAGATTTCTTGGTCCCGGTCTGATTGGACCATTTTTTAAAAACACGTAAAATACGCAGATGATATAAGTACTTCGGATCTGAAAATTGACTTTTCAGTTATCGACGCCATACGTTTAGAAATACCATGAAACGTGGAGATTTCTTGGTCCCGGTCTGATTGGGGAATTTTTTCACGACGCGAAAAATTCCGAGCTGATATAAGTACTTGGGATCTGAAAATTGACTTTTCAGTTATCGACGCCATACGCTTAGAAATACCATGAAACGTGGAGATTTCTTGGTATCGGGCTGATTGAGCAATTTTTTCACGACGCGAAAAATTCCGAGCTGATATAAGTACTTGGGATCTGATAATTGACTTTTCAGTTATCGACGCTATACGTTTAGAAATACCATGAAACGTGCACATTTCTTGGTCCCGGGCTGATTGGGGCATGTTTTCAAAACACGAAAAATTCTTACCTGATATAAGTACTTGTGGTCTGAAAATTGAGTTTCCAGTTATCAAAGCCATACGTTTAGAAATACCATGAAACGTGGACATATGTTGGTCCCGGGCTGATTGAACCATTTTTCACAATATGAAAAATACCGAGCTGATATAAGTACTGGTGGTCTCAAAATTAAAATTCCAGTTATCGATGCCATATGCTTAGAAATGCCATGAAACGTGGAGATTTCTTGGTCCCGGACTGATTGGACCATTTTTTAAAAACACGTAAAATACGCAGATGATATAAGTACTTCGGATCTGAAAATTGACTTTTCAGTTATCGACGCCATACGTTTAGAAATACCATGAAACGTGGAGATTTCTTGGTCCCGGTCTGATTGGACCATTTTTTAAAAACACGTAAAATACGCAGATGATATAAGTACTTCGGATCTGAAAATTGACTTTTCAGTTATCGACGCCATACGTTTAGAAATATCATGAAACGTGGAGATTTCTTGGTCCCGGTCTGATTGGGGAATTTTTTCACGACGCGAAAAATTCCGAGCTGATATAAGTACTTGGGATCTGAAAATTGACTTTTCAGTTATCGACGCCATACGCTTAGAAATACCATGAAACGTGGAGATTTCTTGGTATCGGGCTGATTGAGCAATTTTTTCACGACGCGAAAAATTCCGAGCTGATATAAGTACTTGGGATCTGATAATTGACTTTTCAGTTATCGACGCTATACGTTTAGAAATACCATGAAACGTGCACATTTTTTGGTCCCGGGCTGATTGGGGCATGTTTTCAAAACACGAAAAATTCTTAGCTGATATAAGTACTTGTGGTCTGAAAATTGAGATTCCAGTTATCAAAGCCATACGTTTAGAAATACCATGAAACGTGGACATATGTTGGTCCCGGGCTGTTTGAACCATTTCTCACAATATGAAAAATACCGAGCTGATATAAGTACTTGTGGTCTCAAAATTAAAATTCCAGTTTTCGATGCCATATGGTTAGAAATGGCATGAAACGTGGACATTTCTTGGTCCCGAGCTGATTGAGGAATTTTTTCATGACGCGAAAATTTTCGAGCTGATATAAGTACTTGCGATCTGAAAATTCAGATTCCAGTTGTCAACGCAACACATTTAGAAATGCCATGAAACGTGTATATTTTTTGGTCCCGAGCTGATATAAGTACTTGTGATCTGAAAATTCGGATTCCAGTCATGAACGCAACACATTTAGAAATGCCATGAAACGTGTATATATTTTGGTCCCGGGTAGATTGGAGCATTTGTTCAAAACACGAAAAATTCTTAGCTGATATAAGTACTTGTGGTCTGAAAATTAAGATTCCAGTTATTGACGCCATACATTTTGAAATGCTATAAAACATGGACATTTGTTGGTCCCGTGGTGATTTGACCGTTTTTTAACAACACGTAAAATACGCAGCTGATATACGTACTTCGGATGTGAAAATTGATATTTCATTTATCGACGCCATATGCTTAGAAATGCCATGAAACGTGGACATTTGATGGTCCCGAGCTGATCGGACCATTGTTTCACAACTCGAAAAATACCGAGATGATATAAGTACTTGTGATCTGAAAATTCACATTCCAGTTGTCAACGCAACACATTTAGAAATGCCATTAAACGTGGTCATTTCTTGGTCCCGAGCTGATTGAGGAATTTTTTCACGGCGCGAGAAATTCCCAGTTGATATTAGTACTTGTGGTCTGAAAATTGAAATTCCAGTTATCGATGCCATTTGGTTAGACATGCCATGAAACGTGGACATTTGTTGGTCCCGGGCTGATTGGACCATTGTTTCACAACACATAAAATACGGGATAAAATACGGGATAAAATACGGAGCTGATATACGTACTTGGGATGTGAAACTTGATATTTCATTTATCGACGTCATATGCTTAGAAATGCCATGAAACGTGGACATTTGTTGGTCCCGGGCTGATTGAACCATTTTTCACAATATGAGAAATACCGAGCTGATATAAGTACTTGTGTTCTCAAAATTAAAATTCCAGTTATCGATGCCATATGCTTAGAAATGCCATGAAACGTGGACATTTCTTGGTCCCGAGCTGATTGAGGAATTTTTTCATGACGCGAAAATTGTCGAGCTGATATAAGTACTTGCGATCTGAAAATTCAGATTCCAGTTGTCAACGCAACACATTTAGAAATGCCATGAAACGTGTATATTTTTTGGTCCCGAGCTGATATAAGTACTTGTGATCTGAAAATTCGGATTCCAGTCATGAACGCAACACATTTAGAAATGCCATGAAACGTGGTCATTTCTTGGTCCCGAGCTGATTGAGGAATTTTTTCACGGCGCGAAAAATTCCCAGTTGATATTAGTACTTGTGGTCTGAAAATTGAAATTCCAGTTATCGATGCCATATGGTTAGAAATGCCATGAAACGTGGACATTTGTTGGTCCCGGGCTGATTGGACCATTGTTTCACAACACATAAAATACGGGATAAAATACGGGATAAAATACGGAGCTGATATACGTACTTGGGATGTGAAACTTGATATTTCATTTATCGACGCCATATGCTTAGAAATGCCATGAAACGTGGACATTTGTTGGTCCCGGGCTGATTGAACCATTTTTCACAATATGAGAAATACCGAGCTGATATAAGTACTTGTGTTCTCAAAATTAAAATTCCAGTTATCGATGCCATATGCTTAGAAATGCCATGAAACGTGGAGATTTCTTGGTCCCGGACTGATTGGACCATTTTTTAAAAACACGTAAAATACGCAGATGATATAAGTACTTCGGATCTGAAAATTGACTTTTCAGTTATCGACGCCATACGTTTAGAAATACCATGAAACGTGGAGATTTCTTGGTCCCGGTCTGATTGGACCATTTTTTAAAAACACGTAAAATACGCAGATGATATAAGTACTTCGGATCTGAAAATTGACTTTTCAGTTATCGACGCCATACGTTTAGAAATACCATGAAACGTGGAGATTTCTTGGTCCCGGTCTGATTGGGGAATTTTTTCACGACGCGAAAAATTCCGAGCTGATATAAGTACTTGGGATCTGAAAATTGACTTTTCAGTTATCGACGCCATACGCTTAGAAATACCATGAAACGTGGAGATTTCTTGGTATCGGGCTGATTGAGCAATTTTTTCACGACGCGAAAAATTCCGAGCTGATATAAGTACTTGGGATCTGATAATTGACTTTTCAGTTATCGACGCTATACGTTTAGAAATACCATGAAACGTGCACATTTTTTGGTCCCGGGCTGATTGGGGCATGTTTTCAAAACACGAAAAATTCTTAGCTGATATAAGTACTTGTGGTCTGAAAATTGAGATTCCAGTTATCAAAGCCATACGTTTAGAAATACCATGAAACGTGGACAT
The DNA here is from genome assembly GCA_964016905.1 of Perithous albicinctus. NCBI lineage: Eukaryota > Metazoa > Arthropoda > Insecta > Hymenoptera > Ichneumonidae > Perithous > Perithous albicinctus. The sequence continues at coordinate 1,860,893 of OZ024693.1, forward strand.
ATGTTGGTCCCGGGCTGTTTGAACCATTTCTCACAATATGAAAAATACCGAGCTGATATAAGTACTTGTGGTCTCAAAATTAAAATTCCAGTTTTCGATGCCATATGGTTAGAAATGGCATGAAACGTGGACATTTCTTGGTCCCGAGCTGATTGAGGAATTTTTTCATGACGCGAAAATTTTCGAGCTGATATAAGTACTTGCGATCTGAAAATTCAGATTCCAGTTGTCAACGCAACACATTTAGAAATGCCATGAAACGTGTATATTTTTTGGTCCCGAGCTGATATAAGTACTTGTGATCTGAAAATTCGGATTCCAGTCATGAACGCAACACATTTAGAAATGCCATGAAACGTGGTCATTTCTTGGTCCCGAGCTGATTGAGGAATTTTTTCACGGCGCGAAAAATTCCCAGTTGATATTAGTACTTGTGGTCTGAAAATTGAAATTCCAGTTATCGATGCCATATGGTTAGAAATGCCATGAAACGTGGACATTTGTTGGTCCCGGGCTGATTGGACCATTGTTTCACAACACATAAAATACGGGATAAAATACGGGATAAAATACGGAGCTGATATACGTACTTGGGATGTGAAACTTGATATTTCATTTATCGACGCCATATGCTTAGAAATGCCATGAAACGTGGACATTTGTTGGTCCCGGGCTGATTGAACCATTTTTCACAATATGAGAAATACCGAGCTGATATAAGTACTTGTGTTCTCAAAATTAAAATTCCAGTTATCGATGCCATATGCTTAGAAATGCCATGAAACGTGGACATTTCTTGGTCCCGAGCTGATTGAGGAATTTTTTCATGACGCGAAAATTTTCGAGCTGATATAAGTACTTGCGATCTGAAAATTCAGATTCCAGTTGTCAACGCAACACATTTAGAAATGCCATGAAACGTGTATATATTTTGGTCCCGGGTAGATTGGAGCATTTGTTCAAAACACGAAAAATTCTTAGCTGATATAAGTACTTGTGGTCTGAAAATTGAGATTTCAGTTATCAAAGCCATACGTTTAGAAATACCATGAAACGTGGACATTTGTTGGTCCCGGTCTGATTGAACCATTTTTCACAATATGAAAAATACCGAGCTGATATAAGTACTTGTGGTCTCAAAATTAAAATTCCAGTTATCGATGCCATATACTTAGAAATGCCATGAAACGTGGAGATTTCTTGGTCCCGGACTGATTGGACCATTTTTTAAAAACACGTAAAATACGCAGATGATATAAGTACTTCGGATCTGAAAATTGACTTTTCAGTTATCGACGCCATACGTTTAGAAATACCATGAAACGTGGAGATTTCTTGGTCCCGGTCTGATTGGACCATTTTTTAAAAACACGTAAAATACGCAGATGATATAAGTACTTCGGATCTGAAAATTGACTTTTCAGTTATCGACGCCATACGTTTAGAAATATCATGAAACGTGTATATTTCTTGTTCCCGGGCTGATTGGGCAATTTTTTCACGACGTGAAAAATTCCGAGCTGATATAAGTACTTGGGATCTGAAAATTGACTTTTCAATTATCGACGCTATACGTTTAGAAATACCATGAAACGTGGACATTTCTTGGTCCCGGGCTGATTGGACCATTGTTACACAACTCGAAAGATACCGGGATGATATAAGTACTTGTGATCTGAAAATTCAGATTCCAGTTGTCAACGCAACACATTCAGAAATGCCATGAAACGTGGACATTTGTTGGTCCGGTGCTGATTGGGGAATTTTTTCACGACGCGAAAAATTCCGAGCTAATATAAGTAATTGGGTTCTGAAACTTGTGATTCCAGTTGTCGACGCGATTTTTTTAGAAATGCCATGAACTGTGGACATATGTTGGTCCCGGGCTGAAGGAATTTTTTCACGGCGCGAAAAACTCCAAGTTGATATAAGTACTTGTGGTCTGAAAATTGAAATTCCAGTTATCGATGCCATATGCTTAGAAATGCCATCTAACGTGGACATTTGTTGGTCCCGGGCTGATTGGACCATTGTTTCACAACACATAAAATACGGGATAAAATACGGAGCTGATATACGTACACGGGATGTGAAACTTGATATTTCATTTATCGACGCCATATGCTTAGAAATGCCATGAAACGTGGACATTTGTTGTTCCCGGGCTGATTGGACCATTGTTCCACAACTCGAAAAATACCGAGATGATATAAGTACTTGTGGTCTGAAAATTGAAATTCCAGTTATCGATGCCATATGCTTAGAAATGCGATGAAACGTGGACATTTGTTGGTTCCGGGCTGATTGGACCAATGTTTCGCAAAACGTAAAATACGGAGCTGATTTACGTACTTGAGATGTGAAAATTGATATTTCATTTATCGATGCCATATTCTTAGAAATGCCTTGAAACGTGGTCATTACTTGGTCCCGGGCTGATTGAGGAATTTCTTCATGACGCGAAAAATTTCGAGCTGATATAAGTAATTGGGTTCTGAAACTTGAGATTCCAGTTGTCGACGCGATTTTTTTAGAAATCCTATGAACCGTGGACATTTGTTAGTCCCGGGCTGTTTGGACCTTTTTTCACAATACCAAAAATACCGTGTTAATATAATTACTTGTGGTCTGAAAATTGAGATTCCAGTTATCGACGCCATACGTTCAGTAATACCATGAAACGTGGACATTTCTTGGTCCCGGGCTGTTTGGACCTTTTTTTCACAATACCAAAAATACCGAGTTAATATAATTACTTGTGGTCTGAAAATTGCGATTCCAGGTATCGTCACCGTTCCTTTAGAAACGCCATGAAACGTGGACATTTGTTCGTCCACGGCAGTTTGAATCTTTTTTTCTCAAAGCGAAAAATACGGAGCTGATATAAGTACTTGGGATCTGAAAATTGAGATTCCATTTATCGACGCCACATGCTAAGAAATGCCATGAAACGTGGACATTTATTGGTCCCGGGCTGATTGGACCATTTTTCCACAACTCGAAAAATACGGAGCTGATATAAGTACTTGGGATCTGAAAATTGAGATTCCATTTATCGACGCCACATGCTAAGAAATGCCATGAAACGTGGACATTTATTGGTCCCGGGCTGATTGGACCATTTTTCCACAACTCGAAAAATACGGAGCTGATATAAGTACTTGGGATCTGAAAATTGAGATTCCATTTATCGACGCCACATGCTAAGAAATGCCATGAAACGTGGACATTTGTTGGTCCCGGGCTGATTGGACCATTTTTCCACAATTCGAAAAATACCGAGATGATATAAGTACTTGTGGTCTGAAAATTGAAATTCCAGTTATCGATGCCATATGCTTAGAAATGCGATGAAACGTGGACATTTGTTGGTTCCGTGCTGATTGGACCATTGTTTCGCAACACGTAAAATACGGAGCTGATATACGTACTTGGGATGTGAAAATTGATATTTCATTTATCGACGCCATATGCTTAGAAACTCCATGAAACGTGGACATTTCTTGGTCCCGAGCTGATTGGGGAATATTTTCACGACGCCAAAAATTCACAGCTGATATAAGTACTTGTGATCTGAAAATTGAGATTCCAGTTATCAACGCAACACGTTTAGAAATACCATGAAAAGTGCGCATTTTTTGGTCCCGGGCTGATTGGGGCATGTTTTCAAAACACGAAAAATTCTTAGCTGATATAAGTACTTGTGGTCTGAAAATTGAGATTCCAGTTATCAAAGCCATACGTTTAGAAATACCATGAAACGTGGACATATGTTGGTCCCGGGCTGTTTGAACCATTTCTCACAATATGAAAAATACCGAGCTGATATAAGTACTTGTGGTCTCAAAATTAAAATTCCAGTTTTCGATGCCATATGGTTAGAAATGGCATGAAACGTGGACATTTCTTGGTCCCGAGCTGATTGAGGAATTTTTTCATGACGCGAAAATTTTCGAGCTGATATAAGTACTTGCGATCTGAAAATTCAGATTCCAGTTGTCAACGCAACACATTTAGAAATGCCATGAAACGTGTATATTTTTTGGTCCCGAGCTGATATAAGTACTTGTGATCTGAAAATTCGGATTCCAGTCATGAACGCAACACATTTAGAAATGCCATGAAACGTGTATATATTTTGGTCCCGGGTAGATTGGAGCATTTGTTCAAAACACGAAAAATTCTTAGCTGATATAAGTACTTGTGGTCTGAAAATTAAGATTCCAGTTATTGACGCCATACATTTTGAAATGCTATAAAACATGGACATTTGTTGGTCCCGTGGTGATTTGACCGTTTTTTAACAACACGTAAAATACGCAGCTGATATACGTACTTCGGATGTGAAAATTGATATTTCATTTATCGACGCCATATGCTTAGAAATGCCATGAAACGTGGACATTTGATGGTCCCGAGCTGATCGGACCATTGTTTCACAACTCGAAAAATACCGAGATGATATAAGTACTTGTGATCTGAAAATTCACATTCCAGTTGTCAACGCAACACATTTAGAAATGCCATTAAACGTGGTCATTTCTTGGTCCCGAGCTGATTGAGGAATTTTTTCACGGCGCGAGAAATTCCCAGTTGATATTAGTATTTGTGGTCTGAAAATTGAAATTCCAGTTATCGATGCCATATGGTTAGACATGCCATGAAACGTGGACATTTGTTGGTCCCGGGCTGATTGGACCATTGTTTCACAACACATAAAATACGGGATAAAATACGGGATAAAATACGGAGCTGATATACGTACTTGGGATGTGAAACTTGATATTTCATTTATCGACGTCATATGCTTAGAAATGCCATGAAACGTGGACATTTGTTGGTCCCGGGCTGATTGAACCATTTTTCACAATATGAGAAATACCGAGCTGATATAAGTACTTGTGTTCTCAAAATTAAAATTCCAGTTATCGATGCCATATGCTTAGAAATGCCATGAAACGTGGACATTTCTTGGTCCCGAGCTGATTGAGGAATTTTTTCATGACGCGAAAATTGTCGAGCTGATATAAGTACTTGCGATCTGAAAATTCAGATTCCAGTTGTCAACGCAACACATTTAGAAATGCCATGAAACGTGTATATTTTTTGGTCCCGAGCTGATATAAGTACTTGTGATCTGAAAATTCGGATTCCAGTCATGAACGCAACACATTTAGAAATGCCATGAAACGTGGTCATTTCTTGGTCCCGAGCTGATTGAGGAATTTTTTCACGGCGCGAAAAATTCCCAGTTGATATTAGTACTTGTGGTCTGAAAATTGAAATTCCAGTTATCGATGCCATATGGTTAGAAATGCCATGAAACGTGGACATTTGTTGGTCCCGGGCTGATTGGACCATTGTTTCACAACACATAAAATACGGGATAAAATACGGGATAAAATACGGAGCTGATATACGTACTTGGGATGTGAAACTTGATATTTCATTTATCGACGCCATATGCTTAGAAATGCCATGAAACGTGGACATTTGTTGGTCCCGGGCTGATTGAACCATTTTTCACAATATGAGAAATACCGAGCTGATATAAGTACTTGTGTTCTCAAAATTAAAATTCCAGTTATCGATGCCATATGCTTAGAAATGCCATGAAACGTGGACATTTCTTGGTCCCGAGCTGATTGAGGAATTTTTTCATGACGCGAAAATTTTCGAGCTGATATAAGTACTTGCGATCTGAAAATTCAGATTCCAGTTGTCAACGCAACACATTTAGAAATGCCATGAAACGTGTATATATTTTGGTCCCGGGTAGATTGGAGCATTTGTTCAAAACACGAAAAATTCTTAGCTGATATAAGTACTTGTGGTCTGAAAATTGAGATTTCAGTTATCAAAGCCATACGTTTAGAAATACCATGAAACGTGGACATTTGTTGGTCCCGGTCTGATTGAACCATTTTTCACAATATGAAAAATACCGAGCTGATATAAGTACTTGTGGTCTCAAAATTAAAATTCCAGTTATCGATGCCATATGCTTAGAAATGCCATGAAACGTGGAGATTTCTTGGTCCCGGACTGATTGGACCATTTTTTAAAAACACGTAAAATACGCAGATGATATAAGTACTTCGGATCTGAAAATTGACTTTTCAGTTATCGACGCCATACGTTTAGAAATACCATGAAACGTGGAGATTTCTTGGTCCCGGTCTGATTGGACCATTTTTTAAAAACACGTAAAATACGCAGATGATATAAGTACTTCGGATCTGAAAATTGACTTTTCAGTTATCGACGCCATACGTTTAGAAATATCATGAAACGTGGAGATTTCTTGGTCCCGGTCTGATTGGGGAATTTTTTCACGACGCGAAAAATTCCGAGCTGATATAAGTACTTGGGATCTGAAAATTGACTTTTCAGTTATCGACGCCATACGCTTAGAAATACCATGAAACGTGGAGATTTCTTGGTATCGGGCTGATTGAGCAATTTTTTCACGACGCGAAAAATTCCGAGCTGATATAAGTACTTGGGATCTGATAATTGACTTTTCAGTTATCGACGCTATACGTTTAGATATACCATGAAACGTGCACATTTTTTGGTCCCGGGCTGATTGGGGCATGTTTTCAAAACACGAAAAATTCTTAGCTGATATAAGTACTTGTGGTCTGAAAATTGAGATTCCAGTTATCAAAGCCATACGTTTAGAAATACCATGAAACGTGGACATATGTTGGTCCCGGGCTGTTTGAACCATTTCTCACAATATGAAAAATACCGAGCTGATATAAGTACTTGTGGTCTCAAAATTAAAATTCCAGTTTTCGATGCCATATGGTTAGAAATGGCATGAAACGTGGACATTTCTTGGTCCCGAGCTGATTGAGGAATTTTTTCATGACGCGAAAATTTTCGAGCTGATATAAGTACTTGCGATCTGAAAATTCAGATTCCAGTTGTCAACGCAACACATTTAGAAATGCCATGAAACGTGTATATTTTTTGGTCCCGAGCTGATATAAGTACTTGTGATCTGAAAATTCGGATTCCAGTCATGAACGCAACACATTTAGAAATGCCATGAAACGTGTATATATTTTGGTCCCGGGTAGATTGGAGCATTTGTTCAAAACACGAAAAATTCTTAGCTGATATAAGTACTTGTGGTCTGAAAATTAAGATTCCAGTTATTGACGCCATACATTTTGAAATGCTATAAAACATGGACATTTGTTGGTCCCGTGGTGATTTGACCGTTTTTTAACAACACGTAAAATACGCAGCTGATATACGTACTTCGGATGTGAAAATTGATATTTCATTTATCGACGCCATATGCTTAGAAATGCCATGAAACGTGGACATTTGATGGTCCCGAGCTGATCGGACCATTGTTTCACAACTCGAAAAATACCGAGATGATAGAAGTACTTGTGATCTGAAAATTCCCATTCCAGTTGTCAACGCAACACATTTAGAAATGCCATTAAACGTGGTCATTTCTTGGTCCCGAGCTGATTGAGGAATTTTTTCACGGCGCGAGAAATTCCCAGTTGATATTAGTACTTGTGGTCTGAAAATTGAAATTCCAGTTATCGATGCCATATGGTTAGACATGCCATGAAACGTGGACATTTGTTGGTCCCGGGCTGATTGGACCATTGTTTCACAACACATAAAATACGGGATAAAATACGGGATAAAATACGGAGCTGATATACGTACTTGGGATGTGAAACTTGATATTTCATTTATCGACGTCATATGCTTAGAAATGCCATGAAACGTGGACATTTGTTGGTCCCGGGCTGATTGAACCATTTTTCACAATATGAGAAATACCGAGCTGATATAAGTACTTGTGTTCTCAAAATTAAAATTCCAGTTATCGATGCCATATGCTTAGAAATGCCATGAAACGTGGACATTTCTTGGTCCCGAGCTGATTGAGGAATTTTTTCATGACGCGAAAATTGTCGAGCTGATATAAGTACTTGCGATCTGAAAATTCAGATTCCAGTTGTCAACGCAACACATTTAGAAATGCCATGAAACGTGTATATTTTTTGGTCCCGAGCTGATATAAGTACTTGTGATCTGAAAATTCGGATTCCAGTCATGAACGCAACACATTTATAAATGCCATGAAACGTGGTCATTTCTTGGTCCCGAGCTGATTGAGGAATTTTTTCACGGCGCGAAAAATTCCCAGTTGATATTAGTACTTGTGGTCTGAAAATTGAAATTCCAGTTATCGATGCCATATGGTTAGAAATGCCATGAAACGTGGACATTTGTTGGTCCCGGGCTGATTGGACCATTGTTTCACAACACATAAAATACGGGATAAAATACGGGATAAAATACGGAGCTGATATACGTACTTGGGATGTGAAACTTGATATTTCATTTATCGACGCCATATGCTTAGAAATGCCATGAAACGTGGACATTTGTTGGTCCCGGGCTGATTGAACCATTTTTCACAATATGAGAAATACCGAGCTGATATAAGTACTTGTGTTCTCAAAATTAAAATTCCAGTTATCGATGCCATATGCTTAGAAATGCCATGAAACGTGGACATTTCTTGGTCCCGAGCTGATTGAGGAATTTTTTCATGACGCGAAAATTTTCGAGCTGATATAAGTACTTGCGATCTGAAAATTCAGATTCCAGTTGTCAACGCAACACATTTAGAAATGCCATGAAACGTGTATATATTTTGGTCCCGGGTAGATTGGAGCATTTGTTCAAAACACGAAAAATTCTTAGCTGATATAAGTACTTGTGGTCTGAAAATTGAGATTTCAGTTATCAAAGCCATACGTTTAGAAATACCATGAAACGTGGACATTTGTTGGTCCCGGTCTGATTGAACCATTTTTCACAATATGAAAAATACCGAGCTGATATAAGTACTTGTGGTCTCAAAATTAAAATTCCAGTTATCGATGCCATATGCTTAGAAATGCCATGAAACGTGGAGATTTCTTGGTCCCGGACTGATTGGACCATTTTTTAAAAACACGTAAAATACGCAGATGATATAAGTACTTCGGATCTGAAAATTGACTTTTCAGTTATCGACGCCATACGTTTAGAAATACCATGAAACGTGGAGATTTCTTGGTCCCGGTCTGATTGGACCATTTTTTAAAAACACGTAAAATACGCAGATGATATAAGTACTTCGGATCTGAAAATTGACTTTTCAGTTATCGACGCCATACGTTTAGAAATACCATGAAACGTGGAGATTTCTTGGTCCCGGTCTGATTGGGGAATTTTTTCACGACGCGAAAAATTCCGAGCTGATATAAGTACTTGGGATCTGAAAATTGACTTTTCAGTTATCGACGCCATACGCTTAGAAATACCATGAAACGTGGAGATTTCTTGGTATCGGGCTGATTGAGCAATTTTTTCACGACGCGAAAAATTCCGAGCTGATATAAGTACTTGGGATCTGATAATTGACTTTTCAGTTATCGACGCTATACGTTTAGAAATACCATGAAACGTGCACATTTTTTGGTCCCGGGCTGATTGGGGCATGTTTTCAAAACACGAAAAATTCTTAGCTGATATAAGTACTTGTGGTCTGAAAATTGAGATTCCAGTTATCAAAGCCATACGTTTAGAAATACCATGAAACGTGGACATATGTTGGTCCCGGGCTGTTTGAACCATTTCTCACAATATGAAAAATACCGAGCTGATATAAGTACTTGTGGTCTTAAAATTAAAATTCCAGTTTTCGATGCCATATGGTTAGAAATGGCATGAAACGTGGACATTTCTTGGTCCCGAGCTGATTGAGGAATTTTTTCATGACGCGAAAATTGTCGAGCTGATATAAGTACTTGCGATCTGAAAATTCAGATTCCAGTTGTCAACGCAACACATTTAGAAATGCCATGAAACGTGTATATTTTTTGGTCCCGAGCTGATATAAGTACTTGTGATCTGAAAATTCGGATTCCAGTCATGAACGCAACACATTTAGAAATGCCATGAAACGTGGTCATTTCTTGGTCCCGAGCTGATTGAGGAATTTTTTCACGGCGCGAAAAATTCCCAGTTGATATTAGTACTTGTGGTCTGAAAATTGAAATTCCAGTTATCGATGCCATATGGTTAGAAATGCCATGAAACGTGGACATTTGTTGGTCCCGGGCTGATTGGACCATTGTTTCACAACACATAAAATACGGGATAAAATACGGGATAAAATACGGAGCTGATATACGTACTTGGGATGTGAAACTTGATATTTCATTTATCGACGCCATATGCTTAGAAATGCCATGAAACGTGGACATTTGTTGGTCCCGGGCTGATTGAACCATTTTTCACAATATGAGAAATACCGAGCTGATATAAGTACTTGTGTTCTCAAAATTAAAATTCCAGTTATCGATGCCATATGCTTAGAAATGCCATGAAACGTGGACATTTCTTGGTCCCGAGCTGATTGAGGAATTTTTTCATGACGCGAAAATTTTCGAGCTGATATAAGTACTTGCGATCTGAAAATTCAGATTCCAGTTGTCAACGCAACACATTTAGAAATGCCATGAAAAGTGCGCATTTTTTGGTCCCGGGCTGATTGGGGCATGTTTTCAAAACACGAAAAATTCTTAGCTGATATAAGTACTTGTGGTCTGAAAATTGAGATTCCAGTTATCAAAGCCATACGTTTAGAAATACCATGAAACGTGGACATATGTTGGTCCCGGGCTGTTTGAACCATTTCTCACAATATGAAAAATACCGAGCTGATATAAGTACTTGTGGTCTTAAAATTAAAATTCCAGTTTTCGATGCCATATGGTTAGAAATGGCATGAAACGTGGACATTTCTTGGTCCCGAGCTGATTGAGGAATTTTTTCATGACGCGAAAATTTTCGAGCTGATATAAGTACTTGCGATCTGAAAATTCAGATTCCAGTTGTCAACGCAACACATTTAGAAATGCCATGAAACGTGTATATTTTTTGGTCCCGAGCTGATATAAGTACTTGTGATCTGAAAATTCGGATTCCAGTCATGAACGCAACACATTTAGAAATGCCATGAAACGTGTATATATTTTGGTCCCGGGTAGATTGGAGCATTTGTTCAAAACACAAAAAATTCTTAGCTGATATAAGTACTTGTGGTCTGAAAATTAAGATTCCAGTTATTGACGCCATACATTTTGAAATGCTATAAAACATGGACATTTGTTGGTCCCGTGGTGATTTGACCGTTTTTTAACAACACGTAAAATACGCAGCTGATATACGTACTTCGGATGTGAAAATTGATATTTCATTTATCGATGCCATATGCTTAGAAATGCCATGAAACGTGGACATTTGATGGTCCCGAGCTGATCGGACCATTGTTTCACAACTCGAAAAATACCGAGATGATATAAGTACTTGTGATCTGAAAATTCACATTCCAGTTGTCAACGCAACACATTTAGAAATGCCATTAAACGTGGTCATTTCTTGGTCCCGAGCTGATTGAGGAATTTTTTCACGGCGCGAGAAATTCCCAGTTGATATTAGTACTTGTGGTCTGAAAATTGAAATTCCAGTTATCGATGCCATATGGTTAGACATGCCATGAAACGTGGACATTTGTTGGTCCCGGGCTGATTGGACCATTGTTTCACAACACATAAAATACGGGATAAAATACGGGATAAAATACGGAGCTGATATACGTACTTGGGATGTGAAACTTGATATTTCATTTATCGACGTCATATGCTTAGAAATGCCATGAAACGTGGACATTTGTTGGTCCCGGGCTGATTGAACCATTTTTCACAATATGAGAAATACCGAGCTGATATAAGTACTTGTGTTCTCAAAATTAAAATTCCAGTTATCGATGCCATATGCTTAGAAATGCCATGAAACGTGGACATTTCTTGGTCCCGAGCTGATTGAGGAATTTTTTCATGACGCGAAAATTGTCGAGCTGATATAAGTACTTGCGATCTGAAAATTCAGATTCCAGTTGTCAACGCAACACATTTAGAAATGCCATGAAACGTGTATATTTTTTGGTCCCGAGCTGATATAAGTACTTGTGATCTGAAAATTCGGATTCCAGTCATGAACGCAACACATTTAGAAATGCCATGAAACGTGGTCATTTCTTGGTCCCGAGCTGATTGAGGAATTTTTTCACGGCGCGAAAAATTCCCAGTTGATATTAGTACTTGTGGTCTGAAAATTGAAATTCCAGTTATCGATGCCATATGGTTAGAAATGCCATGAAACGTGGACATTTGTTGGTCCCGGGCTGATTGGACCATTGTTTCACAACACATAAAATACGGGATAAAATACGGGATAAAATACGGAGCTGATATACGTACTTGGGATGTGAAACTTGATATTTCATTTATCGACGCCATATGCTTAGAAATGCCATGAAACGTGGACATTTGTTGGTCCCGGGCTGATTGAACCATTTTTCACAATATGAAAAATACCGAGCTGATATAAGTACTTGTGGTCTCAAAATTAAAATTCCAGTTATCGATGCCATATGCTTAGAAATGCCATGAAACGTGGAGATTTCTTGGTCCCGGACTGATTGGACCATTTTTTAAAAACACGTAAAATACGCAGATGATATAAGTACTTCGGATCTGAAAATTGACTTTTCAGTTATCGACGCCATACGTTTAGAAATACCATGAAACGTGGAGATTTCTTGGTCCCGGTCTGATTGGACCATTTTTTAAAAACACGTAAAATACGCAGATGATATAAGTACTTCGGATCTGAAAATTGACTTTTCAGTTATCGACGCCATACGTTTAGAAATACCATGAAACGTGGACATTTCTTGGTCCCGGTCTGATTGGGGAATTTTTTCACGACGCGAAAAATTCCGAGCTGATATAAGTACTTGGGATCTGAAAATTGACTTTTCAGTTATCGACGCCATACGCTTAGAAATACCATGAAACGTGGAGATTTCTTGGTATCGGGCTGATTGAGCAATTTTTTCACGACGCGAAAAATTCCGAGCTGATATAAGTACTTGGGATCTGATAATTGACTTTTCAGTTATCGACGCTATACGTTTAGAAATACCATGAAACGTGCACATTTCTTGGTCCCGGGCTGATTGGGGCATGTTTTCAAAACACGAAAAATACGCAGATGATATAAGTACTTCGGATCTGAAAATTGACTTTTCAGTTATCGACGCCATACGTTTAGAAATACCATGAAACGTGGAGATTTCTTGGTCCCGGTCTGATTGGACCATTTTTTAAAAACACGTAAAATACGCAGATGATATAAGTACTTCGGATCTGAAAATTGACTTTTCAGTTATCGACGCCATACGTTTAGAAATACCATGAAACGTGGAGATTTCTTGGTCCCGGTCTGATTGGGGAATTTTTTCACGACGCGAAAAATTCCGAGCTGATATAAGTACTTGGGATCTGAAAATTGACTTTTCAGTTATCGACGCCATACGCTTAGAAATACCATGAAACGTGGAGATTTCTTGGTATCGGGCTGATTGAGCAATTTTTTCACGACGCGAAAAATTCCGAGCTGATATAAGTACTTGGGATCTGATAATTGACTTTTCAGTTATCGACGCTATACGTTTAGAAATACCATGAAACGTGCACATTTCTTGGTCCCGGGCTGATTGGGGCATGTTTTCAAAACACGAAAAATTCTTACCTGATATAAGTACTTGTGGTCTGAAAATTGAGTTTCCAGTTATCAAAGCCATACGTTTAGAAATACCATGAAACGTGGACATATGTTGGTCCCGGGCTGATTGAACCATTTTTCACAATATGAAAAATACCGAGCTGATATAAGTACTGGTGGTCTCAAAATTAAAATTCCAGTTATCGATGCCATATGCTTAGAAATGCCATGAAACGTGGAGATTTCTTGGTCCCGGACTGATTGGACCATTTTTTAAAAACACGTAAAATACGCAGATGATATAAGTACTTCGGATCTGAAAATTGACTTTTCAGTTATCGACGCCATACGTTTAGAAATACCATGAAACGTGGAGATTTCTTGGTCCCGGTCTGATTGGACCATTTTTTAAAAACACGTAAAATACGCAGATGATATAAGTACTTCGGATCTGAAAATTGACTTTTCAGTTATCGACGCCATACGTTTAGAAATATCATGAAACGTGGAGATTTCTTGGTCCCGGTCTGATTGGGGAATTTTTTCACGACGCGAAAAATTCCGAGCTGATATAAGTACTTGGGATCTGAAAATTGACTTTTCAGTTATCGACGCCATACGCTTAGAAATACCATGAAACGTGGAGATTTCTTGGTATCGGGCTGATTGAGCAATTTTTTCACGACGCGAAAAATTCCGAGCTGATATAAGTACTTGGGATCTGATAATTGACTTTTCAGTTATCGACGCTATACGTTTAGAAATACCATGAAACGTGCACATTTTTTGGTCCCGGGCTGATTGGGGCATGTTTTCAAAACACGAAAAATTCTTAGCTGATATAAGTACTTGTGGTCTGAAAATTGAGATTCCAGTTATCAAAGCCATACGTTTAGAAATACCATGAAACGTGGACATATGTTGGTCCCGGGCTGTTTGAACCATTTCTCACAATATGAAAAATACCGAGCTGATATAAGTACTTGTGGTCTCAAAATTAAAATTCCAGTTTTCGATGCCATATGGTTAGAAATGGCATGAAACGTGGACATTTCTTGGTCCCGAGCTGATTGAGGAATTTTTTCATGACGCGAAAATTTTCGAGCTGATATAAGTACTTGCGATCTGAAAATTCAGATTCCAGTTGTCAACGCAACACATTTAGAAATGCCATGAAACGTGTATATTTTTTGGTCCCGAGCTGATATAAGTACTTGTGATCTGAAAATTCGGATTCCAGTCATGAACGCAACACATTTAGAAATGCCATGAAACGTGTATATATTTTGGTCCCGGGTAGATTGGAGCATTTGTTCAAAACACGAAAAATTCTTAGCTGATATAAGTACTTGTGGTCTGAAAATTAAGATTCCAGTTATTGACGCCATACATTTTGAAATGCTATAAAACATGGACATTTGGTCCCGTGGTGATTTGACCGTTTTTTAACAACACGTAAAATACGCAGCTGATATACGTACTTCGGATGTGAAAATTGATATTTCATTTATCGACGCCATATGCTTAGAAATGCCATGAAACGTGGACATTTGATGGTCCCGAGCTGATCGGACCATTGTTTCACAACTCGAAAAATACCGAGATGATAGAAGTACTTGTGATCTGAAAATTCCCATTCCAGTTGTCAACGCAACACATTTAGAAATGCCATTAAACGTGGTCATTTCTTGGTCCCGAGCTGATTGAGGAATTTTTTCACGGCGCGAGAAATTCCCAGTTGATATTAGTACTTGTGGTCTGAAAATTGAAATTCCAGTTATCGATGCCATATGGTTAGACATGCCATGAAACGTGGACATTTGTTGGTCCCGGGCTGATTGGACCATTGTTTCACAACACATAAAATACGGGATAAAATACGGGATAAAATACGGAGCTGATATACGTACTTGGGATGTGAAACTTGATATTTCATTTATCGACGTCATATGCTTAGAAATGCCATGAAACGTGGACATTTGTTGGTCCCGGGCTGATTGAACCATTTTTCACAATATGAGAAATACCGAGCTGATATAAGTACTTGTGTTCTCAAAATTAAAATTCCAGTTATCGATGCCATATGCTTAGAAATGCCATGAAACGTGGACATTTCTTGGTCCCGAGCTGATTGAGGAATTTTTTCATGACGCGAAAATTGTCGAGCTGATATAAGTACTTGCGATCTGAAAATTCAGATTCCAGTTGTCAACGCAACACATTTAGAAATGCCATGAAACGTGTATATTTTTTGGTCCCGAGCTGATATAAGTACTTGTGATCTGAAAATTCGGATTCCAGTCATGAACGCAACACATTTATAAATGCCATGAAACGTGGTCATTTCTTGGTCCCGAGCTGATTGAGGAATTTTTTCACGGCGCGAAAAATTCCCAGTTGATATTAGTACTTGTGGTCTGAAAATTGAAATTCCAGTTATCGATGCCATATGGTTAGAAATGCCATGAAACGTGGACATTTGTTGGTCCCGGGCTGATTGGACCATTGTTTCACAACACATAAAATACGGGATAAAATACGGGATAAAATACGGAGCTGATATACGTACTTGGGATGTGAAACTTGATATTTCATTTATCGACGCCATATGCTTAGAAATGCCATGAAACGTGGACATTTGTTGGTCCCGGGCTGATTGAACCATTTTTCACAATATGAGAAATACCGAGCTGATATAAGTACTTGTGTTCTCAAAATTAAAATTCCAGTTATCGATGCCATATGCTTAGAAATGCCATGAAACGTGGACATTTCTTGGTCCCGAGCTGATTGAGGAATTTTTTCATGACGCGAAAATTTTCGAGCTGATATAAGTACTTGCGATCTGAAAATTCAGATTCCAGTTGTCAACGCAACACATTTAGAAATGCCATGAAACGTGTATATATTTTGGTCCCGGGTAGATTGGAGCATTTGTTCAAAACACGAAAAATTCTTAGCTGATATAAGTACTTGTGGTCTGAAAATTGAGATTTCAGTTATCAAAGCCATACGTTTAGAAATACCATGAAACGTGGACATTTGTTGGTCCCGGTCTGATTGAACCATTTTTCACAATATGAAAAATACCGAGCTGATATAAGTACTTGTGGTCTCAAAATTAAAATTCCAGTTATCGATGCCATATGCTTAGAAATGCCATGAAACGTGGAGATTTCTTGGTCCCGGACTGATTGGACCATTTTTTAAAAACACGTAAAATACGCAGATGATATAAGTACTTCGGATCTGAAAATTGACTTTTCAGTTATCGACGCCATACGTTTAGAAATACCATGAAACGTGGAGATTTCTTGGTCCCGGTCTGATTGGACCATTTTTTAAAAACACGTAAAATACGCAGATGATATAAGTACTTCGGATCTGAAAATTGACTTTTCAGTTATCGACGCCATACGTTTAGAAATACCATGAAACGTGGAGATTTCTTGGTCCCGGTCTGATTGGGGAATTTTTTCACGACGCGAAAAATTCCGAGCTGATATAAGTACTTGGGATCTGAAAATTGACTTTTCAGTTATCGACGCCATACGCTTAGAAATACCATGAAACGTGGAGATTTCTTGGTATCGGGCTGATTGAGCAATTTTTTCACGACGCGAAAAATTCCGAGCTGATATAAGTACTTGGGATCTGATAATTGACTTTTCAGTTATCGACGCTATACGTTTAGAAATACCATGAAACGTGCACATTTTTTGGTCCCGGGCTGATTGGGGCATGTTTTCAAAACACGAAAAATTCTTAGCTGATATAAGTACTTGTGGTCTGAAAATTGAGATTCCAGTTATCAAAGCCATACGTTTAGAAATACCATGAAACGTGGACATATGTTGGTCCCGGGCTGTTTGAACCATTTCTCACAATATGAAAAATACCGAGCTGATATAAGTACTTGTGGTCTTAAAATTAAAATTCCAGTTTTCGATGCCATATGGTTAGAAATGGCATGAAACGTGGACATTTCTTGGTCCCGAGCTGATTGAGGAATTTTTTCATGACGCGAAAATTGTCGAGCTGATATAAGTACTTGCGATCTGAAAATTCAGATTCCAGTTGTCAACGCAACACATTTAGAAATGCCATGAAACGTGTATATTTTTTGGTCCCGAGCTGATATAAGTACTTGTGATCTGAAAATTCGGATTCCAGTCATGAACGCAACACATTTAGAAATGCCATGAAACGTGTATATATTTTGGTCCCGGGTAGATTGGAGCATTTGTTCAAAACACAAAAAATTCTTAGCTGATATAAGTACTTGTGGTCTGAAAATTAAGATTCCAGTTATTGACGCCATACATTTTGAAATGCTATAAAACATGGACATTTGTTGGTCCCGTGGTGATTTGACCGTTTTTTAACAACACGTAAAATACGCAGCTGATATACGTACTTCGGATGTGAAAATTGATATTTCATTTATCGATGCCATATGCTTAGAAATGCCATGAAACGTGGACATTTGATGGTCCCGAGCTGATCGGACCATTGTTTCACAACTCGAAAAATACCGAGATGATATAAGTACTTGTGATCTGAAAATTCACATTCCAGTTGTCAACGCAACACATTTAGAAATGCCATTAAACGTGGTCATTTCTTGGTCCCGAGCTGATTGAGGAATTTTTTCACGGCGCGAGAAATTCCCAGTTGATATTAGTACTTGTGGTCTGAAAATTGAAATTCCAGTTATCGATGCCATATGGTTAGACATGCCATGAAACGTGGACATTTGTTGGTCCCGGGCTGATTGGACCATTGTTTCACAACACATAAAATACGGGATAAAATACGGGATAAAATACGGAGCTGATATACGTACTTGGGATGTGAAACTTGATATTTCATTTATCGACGTCATATGCTTAGAAATGCCATGAAACGTGGACATTTGTTGGTCCCGGGCTGATTGAACCATTTTTCACAATATGAGAAATACCGAGCTGATATAAGTACTTGTGTTCTCAAAATTAAAATTCCAGTTATCGATGCCATATGCTTAGAAATGCCATGAAACGTGGACATTTCTTGGTCCCGAGCTGATTGAGGAATTTTTTCATGACGCGAAAATTGTCGAGCTGATATAAGTACTTGCGATCTGAAAATTCAGATTCCAGTTGTCAACGCAACACATTTAGAAATGCCATGAAACGTGTATATTTTTTGGTCCCGAGCTGATATAAGTACTTGTGATCTGAAAATTCGGATTCCAGTCATGAACGCAACACATTTAGAAATGCCATGAAACGTGGTCATTTCTTGGTCCCGAGCTGATTGAGGAATTTTTTCACGGCGCGAAAAATTCCCAGTTGATATTAGTACTTGTGGTCTGAAAATTGAAATTCCAGTTATCGATGCCATATGGTTAGAAATGCCATGAAACGTGGACATTTGTTGGTCCCGGGCTGATTGGACCATTGTTTCACAACACATAAAATACGGGATAAAATACGGGATAAAATACGGAGCTGATATACGTACTTGGGATGTGAAACTTGATATTTCATTTATCGACGCCATATGCTTAGAAATGCCATGAAACGTGGACATTTGTTGGTCCCGGGCTGATTGAACCATTTTTCACAATATGAAAAATACCGAGCTGATATAAGTACTTGTGGTCTCAAAATTAAAATTCCAGTTATCGATGCCATATGCTTAGAAATGCCATGAAACGTGGAGATTTCTTGGTCCCGGACTGATTGGACCATTTTTTAAAAACACGTAAAATACGCAGATGATATAAGTACTTCGGATCTGAAAATTGACTTTTCAGTTATCGACGCCATACGTTTAGAAATACCATGAAACGTGGAGATTTCTTGGTCCCGGTCTGATTGGACCATTTTTTAAAAACACGTAAAATACGCAGATGATATAAGTACTTCGGATCTGAAAATTGACTTTTCAGTTATCGACGCCATACGTTTAGAAATACCATGAAACGTGGACATTTCTTGGTCCCGGTCTGATTGGGGAATTTTTTCACGACGCGAAAAATTCCGAGCTGATATAAGTACTTGGGATCTGAAAATTGACTTTTCAGTTATCGACGCCATACGCTTAGAAATACCATGAAACGTGGAGATTTCTTGGTATCGGGCTGATTGAGCAATTTTTTCACGACGCGAAAAATTCCGAGCTGATATAAGTACTTGGGATCTGATAATTGACTTTTCAGTTATCGACGCTATACGTTTAGAAATACCATGAAACGTGCACATTTCTTGGTCCCGGGCTGATTGGGGCATGTTTTCAAAACACGAAAAATACGCAGATGATATAAGTACTTCGGATCTGAAAATTGACTTTTCAGTTATCGACGCCATACGTTTAGAAATACCATGAAACGTGGAGATTTCTTGGTCCCGGTCTGATTGGACCATTTTTTAAAAACACGTAAAATACGCAGATGATATAAGTACTTCGGATCTGAAAATTGACTTTTCAGTTATCGACGCCATACGTTTAGAAATACCATGAAACGTGGAGATTTCTTGGTCCCGGTCTGATTGGGGAATTTTTTCACGACGCGAAAAATTCCGAGCTGATATAAGTACTTGGGATCTGAAAATTGACTTTTCAGTTATCGACGCCATACGCTTAGAAATACCATGAAACGTGGAGATTTCTTGGTATCGGGCTGATTGAGCAATTTTTTCACGACGCGAAAAATTCCGAGCTGATATAAGTACTTGGGATCTGATAATTGACTTTTCAGTTATCGACGCTATACGTTTAGAAATACCATGAAACGTGCACATTTCTTGGTCCCGGGCTGATTGGGGCATGTTTTCAAAACACGAAAAATTCTTACCTGATATAAGTACTTGTGGTCTGAAAATTGAGTTTCCAGTTATCAAAGCCATACGTTTAGAAATACCATGAAACGTGGACATATGTTGGTCCCGGGCTGATTGAACCATTTTTCACAATATGAAAAATACCGAGCTGATATAAGTACTGGTGGTCTCAAAATTAAAATTCCAGTTATCGATGCCATATGCTTAGAAATGCCATGAAACGTGGAGATTTCTTGGTCCCGGACTGATTGGACCATTTTTTAAAAACACGTAAAATACGCAGATGATATAAGTACTTCGGATCTGAAAATTGACTTTTCAGTTATCGACGCCATACGTTTAGAAATACCATGAAACGTGGAGATTTCTTGGTCCCGGTCTGATTGGACCATTTTTTAAAAACACGTAAAATACGCAGATGATATAAGTACTTCGGATCTGAAAATTGACTTTTCAGTTATCGACGCCATACGTTTAGAAATATCATGAAACGTGGAGATTTCTTGGTCCCGGTCTGATTGGGGAATTTTTTCACGACGCGAAAAATTCCGAGCTGATATAAGTACTTGGGATCTGAAAATTGACTTTTCAGTTATCGACGCCATACGCTTAGAAATACCATGAAACGTGGAGATTTCTTGGTATCGGGCTGATTGAGCAATTTTTTCACGACGCGAAAAATTCCGAGCTGATATAAGTACTTGGGATCTGATAATTGACTTTTCAGTTATCGACGCTATACGTTTAGAAATACCATGAAACGTGCACATTTTTTGGTCCCGGGCTGATTGGGGCATGTTTTCAAAACACGAAAAATTCTTAGCTGATATAAGTACTTGTGGTCTGAAAATTGAGATTCCAGTTATCAAAGCCATACGTTTAGAAATACCATGAAACGTGGACATATGTTGGTCCCGGGCTGTTTGAACCATTTCTCACAATATGAAAAATACCGAGCTGATATAAGTACTTGTGGTCTCAAAATTAAAATTCCAGTTTTCGATGCCATATGGTTAGAAATGGCATGAAACGTGGACATTTCTTGGTCCCGAGCTGATTGAGGAATTTTTTCATGACGCGAAAATTTTCGAGCTGATATAAGTACTTGCGATCTGAAAATTCAGATTCCAGTTGTCAACGCAACACATTTAGAAATGCCATGAAACGTGTATATTTTTTGGTCCCGAGCTGATATAAGTACTTGTGATCTGAAAATTCGGATTCCAGTCATGAACGCAACACATTTAGAAATGCCATGAAACGTGTATATATTTTGGTCCCGGGTAGATTGGAGCATTTGTTCAAAACACGAAAAATTCTTAGCTGATATAAGTACTTGTGGTCTGAAAATTAAGATTCCAGTTATTGACGCCATACATTTTGAAATGCTATAAAACATGGACATTTGTTGGTCCCGTGGTGATTTGACCGTTTTTTAACAACACGTAAAATACGCAGCTGATATACGTACTTCGGATGTGAAAATTGATATTTCATTTATCGACGCCATATGCTTAGAAATGCCATGAAACGTGGACATTTGATGGTCCCGAGCTGATCGGACCATTGTTTCACAACTCGAAAAATACCGAGATGATATAAGTACTTGTGATCTGAAAATTCACATTCCAGTTGTCAACGCAACACATTTAGAAATGCCATTAAACGTGGTCATTTCTTGGTCCCGAGCTGATTGAGGAATTTTTTCACGGCGCGAGAAATTCCCAGTTGATATTAGTACTTGTGGTCTGAAAATTGAAATTCCAGTTATCGATGCCATATGGTTAGACATGCCATGAAACGTGGACATTTGTTGGTCCCGGGCTGATTGGACCATTGTTTCACAACACATAAAATACGGGATAAAATACGGGATAAAATACGGAGCTGATATACGTACTTGGGATGTGAAACTTGATATTTCATTTATCGACGTCATATGCTTAGAAATGCCATGAAACGTGGACATTTGTTGGTCCCGGGCTGATTGAACCATTTTTCACAATATGAGAAATACCGAGCTGATATAAGTACTTGTGTTCTCAAAATTAAAATTCCAGTTATCGATGCCATATGCTTAGAAATGCCATGAAACGTGGACATTTCTTGGTCCCGAGCTGATTGAGGAATTTTTTCACGGCGCGAAAAATTCCCAGTTGATATTAGTACTTGTGGTCTGAAAATTGAAATTCCAGTTATCGATGCCATATGGTTAGAAATGCCATGAAACGTGGACATTTGTTGGTCCCGGGCTGATTGGACCATTGTTTCACAACACATAAAATACGGGATAAAATACGGGATAAAATACGGAGCTGATATACGTACTTGGGATGTGAAACTTGATATTTCATTTATCGACGCCATATGCTTAGAAATGCCATGAAACGTGGACATTTGTTGGTCCCGGGCTGATTGAACCATTTTTCACAATATGAGAAATACCGAGCTGATATAAGTACTTGTGTTCTCAAAATTAAAATTCCAGTTATCGATGCCATATGCTTAGAAATGCCATGAAACGTGGACATTTCTTGGTCCCGAGCTGATTGAGGAATTTTTTCATGACGCGAAAATTTTCGAGCTGATATAAGTACTTGCGATCTGAAAATTCAGATTCCAGTTGTCAACGCAACACATTTAGAAATGCCATGAAACGTGTATATATTTTGGTCCCGGGTAGATTGGAGCATTTGTTCAAAACACGAAAAATTCTTAGCTGATATAAGTACTTGTGGTCTGAAAATTGAGATTTCAGTTATCAAAGCCATACGTTTAGAAATACCATGAAACGTGGACATTTGTTGGTCCCGGTCTGATTGAACCATTTTTCACAATATGAAAAATACCGAGCTGATATAAGTACTTGTGGTCTCAAAATTAAAATTCCAGTTATCGATGCCATATGCTTAGAAATGCCATGAAACGTGGAGATTTCTTGGTCCCGGACTGATTGGACCATTTTTTAAAAACACGTAAAATACGCAGATGATATAAGTACTTCGGATCTGAAAATTGACTTTTCAGTTATCGACGCCATACGTTTATAAATACCATGAAACGTGGAGATTTCTTGGTCCCGGTCTGATTGGACCATTTTTTAAAAACACGTAAAATACGCAGATGATATAAGTACTTCGGATCTGAAAATTGACTTTTCAGTTATCGACGCCATACGTTTAGAAATATCATGAAACGTGGAGATTTCTTGGTCCCGGTCTGATTGGGGAATTTTTTCACGACGCGAAAAATTCCGAGCTGATATAAGTACTTGGGATCTGAAAATTGACTTTTCAGTTATCGACGCCATACGCTTAGAAATACCATGAAACGTGGAGATTTCTTGGTATCGGGCTGATTGAGCAATTTTTTCACGACGCGAAAAATTCCGAGCTGATATAAGTACTTGGGATCTGATAATTGACTTTTGAGTTATCGACGCTATACGTTTAGAAATACCATGAAACGTGCACATTTTTTGGTCCCGGGCTGATTGGGGCATGTTTTCAAAACACGAAAAATTCTTAGCTGATATAAGTACTTGTGGTCTGAAAATTGAGATTCCAGTTATCAAAGCCATACGTTTAGAAATACCATGAAACGTGGACATATGTTGGTCCCGGGCTGTTTGAACCATTTCTCACAATATGAAAAATACCGAGCTGATATAAGTACTTGTGTTCTCAAAATTAAAATTCCAGTT
The DNA here is from genome assembly GCA_964016905.1 of Perithous albicinctus. Classification (NCBI taxonomy): domain Eukaryota; kingdom Metazoa; phylum Arthropoda; class Insecta; order Hymenoptera; family Ichneumonidae; genus Perithous; species Perithous albicinctus. The sequence goes on from OZ024693.1 coordinate 1,885,091, forward strand.
TTCGATGCCATATGGTTAGAAATGGCATGAAACGTGGACATTTCTTGGTCCCGAGCTGATTGAGGAATTTTTTCATGACGCGAAAATTTTCGAGCTGATATAAGTACTTGCGATCTGAAAATTCAGATTCCAGTTGTCAACGCAACACATTTAGAAATGCCATGAAACGTGTATATTTTTTGGTCCCGAGCTGATATAAGTACTTGTGATCTGAAAATTCGGATTCCAGTCATGAACGCAACACATTTAGAAATGCCATGAAACGTGTATATATTTTGGTCCCGGGTAGATTGGAGCATTTGTTCAAAACACGAAAAATTCTTAGCTGATATAAGTACTTGTGGTCTGAAAATTAAGATTCCAGTTATTGACGCCATACATTTTGAAATGCTATAAAACATGGACATTTGTTGGTCCCGTGGTGATTTGACCGTTTTTTAACAACACGTAAAATACGCAGCTGATATACGTACTTCGGATGTGAAAATTGATATTTCATTTATCGACGCCATATGCTTAGAAATGCCATGAAACGTGGACATTTGATGGTCCCGAGCTGATCGGACCATTGTTTCACAACTCGAAAAATACCGAGATGATATAAGTACTTGTGATCTGAAAATTCACATTCCAGTTGTCAACGCAACACATTTAGAAATGCCATTAAACGTGGTCATTTCTTGGTCCCGAGCTGATTGAGGAATTTTTTCACGGCGCGAGAAATTCCCAGTTGATATTAGTACTTGTGGTCTGAAAATTGAAATTCCAGTTATCGATGCCATTTGGTTAGACATGCCATGAAACGTGGACATTTGTTGGTCCCGGGCTGATTGGACCATTGTTTCACAACACATAAAATACGGGATAAAATACGGGATAAAATACGGAGCTGATATACGTACTTGGGATGTGAAACTTGATATTTCATTTATCGACGTCATATGCTTAGAAATGCCATGAAACGTGGACATTTGTTGGTCCCGGGCTGATTGAACCATTTTTCACAATATGAGAAATACCGAGCTGATATAAGTACTTGTGTTCTCAAAATTAAAATTCCAGTTATCGATGCCATATGCTTAGAAATGCCATGAAACGTGGACATTTCTTGGTCCCGAGCTGATTGAGGAATTTTTTCATGACGCGAAAATTGTCGAGCTGATATAAGTACTTGCGATCTGAAAATTCAGATTCCAGTTGTCAACGCAACACATTTAGAAATGCCATGAAACGTGTATATTTTTTGGTCCCGAGCTGATATAAGTACTTGTGATCTGAAAATTCGGATTCCAGTCATGAACGCAACACATTTAGAAATGCCATGAAACGTGGTCATTTCTTGGTCCCGAGCTGATTGAGGAATTTTTTCACGGCGCGAAAAATTCCCAGTTGATATTAGTACTTGTGGTCTGAAAATTGAAATTCCAGTTATCGATGCCATATGGTTAGAAATGCCATGAAACGTGGACATTTGTTGGTCCCGGGCTGATTGGACCATTTTTTAAAAACACGTAAAATACGCAGATGATATAAGTACTTCGGATCTGAAAATTGACTTTTCAGTTATCGACGCCATACGTTTAGAAATATCATGAAACGTGGAGATTTCTTGGTCCCGGTCTGATTGGGGAATTTTTTCACGACGCGAAAAATTCCGAGCTGATATAAGTACTTGGGATCTGAAAATTGACTTTTCAGTTATCGACGCCATACGCTTAGAAATACCATGAAACGTGGAGATTTCTTGGTATCGGGCTGATTGAGCAATTTTTTCACGACGCGAAAAATTCCGAGCTGATATAAGTACTTGGGATCTGATAATTGACTTTTCAGTTATCGACGCTATACGTTTAGAAATACCATGAAACGTGCACATTTTTTGGTCCCGGGCTGATTGGGGCATGTTTTCAAAACACGAAAAATTCTTAGCTGATATAAGTACTTGTGGTCTGAAAATTGAGATTCCAGTTATCAAAGCCATACGTTTAGAAATACCATGAAACGTGGACATATGTTGGTCCCGGGCTGTTTGAACCATTTCTCACAATATGAAAAATACCGAGCTGATATAAGTACTTGTGGTCTCAAAATTAAAATTCCAGTTTTCGATGCCATATGGTTAGAAATGGCATGAAACGTGGACATTTCTTGGTCCCGAGCTGATTGAGGAATTTTTTCATGACGCGAAAATTTTCGAGCTGATATAAGTACTTGCGATCTGAAAATTCAGATTCCAGTTGTCAACGCAACACATTTAGAAATGCCATGAAACGTGTATATTTTTTGGTCCCGAGCTGATATAAGTACTTGTGATCTGAAAATTCGGATTCCAGTCATGAACGCAACACATTTAGAAATGCCATGAAACGTGTATATATTTTGGTCCCGGGTAGATTGGAGCATTTGTTCAAAACACGAAAAATTCTTAGCTGATATAAGTACTTGTGGTCTGAAAATTAAGATTCCAGTTATTGACGCCATACATTTTGAAATGCTATAAAACATGGACATTTGTTGGTCCCGTGGTGATTTGACCGTTTTTTAACAACACGTAAAATACGCAGCTGATATACGTACTTCGGATGTGAAAATTGATATTTCATTTATCGACGCCATATGCTTAGAAATGCCATGAAACGTGGACATTTGATGGTCCCGAGCTGATCGGACCATTGTTTCACAACTCGAAAAATACCGAGATGATATAAGTACTTGTGATCTGAAAATTCACATTCCAGTTGTCAACGCAACACATTTAGAAATGCCATTAAACGTGGTCATTTCTTGGTCCCGAGCTGATTGAGGAATTTTTTCACGGCGCGAGAAATTCCCAGTTGATATTAGTACTTGTGGTCTGAAAATTGAAATTCCAGTTATCGATGCCATATGGTTAGACATGCCATGAAACGTGGACATTTGTTGGTCCCGGGCTGATTGGACCATTGTTTCACAACACATAAAATACGGGATAAAATACGGGATAAAATACGGAGCTGATATACGTACTTGGGATGTGAAACTTGATATTTCATTTATCGACGTCATATGCTTAGAAATGCCATGAAACGTGGACATTTGTTGGTCCCGGGCTGATTGAACCATTTTTCACAATATGAGAAATACCGAGCTGATATAAGTACTTGTGTTCTCAAAATTAAAATTCCAGTTATCGATGCCATATGCTTAGAAATGCCATGAAACGTGGACATTTCTTGGTCCCGAGCTGATTGAGGAATTTTTTCACGGCGCGAAAAATTCCCAGTTGATATTAGTACTTGTGGTCTGAAAATTGAAATTCCAGTTATCGATGCCATATGGTTAGAAATGCCATGAAACGTGGACATTTGTTGGTCCCGGGCTGATTGGACCATTGTTTCACAACACATAAAATACGGGATAAAATACGGGATAAAATACGGAGCTGATATACGTACTTGGGATGTGAAACTTGATATTTCATTTATCGACGCCATATGCTTAGAAATGCCATGAAACGTGGACATTTGTTGGTCCCGGGCTGATTGAACCATTTTTCACAATATGAGAAATACCGAGCTGATATAAGTACTTGTGTTCTCAAAATTAAAATTCCAGTTATCGATGCCATATGCTTAGAAATGCCATGAAACGTGGACATTTCTTGGTCCCGAGCTGATTGAGGAATTTTTTCATGACGCGAAAATTTTCGAGCTGATATAAGTACTTGCGATCTGAAAATTCAGATTCCAGTTGTCAACGCAACACATTTAGAAATGCCATGAAACGTGTATATATTTTGGTCCCGGGTAGATTGGAGCATTTGTTCAAAACACGAAAAATTCTTAGCTGATATAAGTACTTGTGGTCTGAAAATTGAGATTTCAGTTATCAAAGCCATACGTTTAGAAATACCATGAAACGTGGACATTTGTTGGTCCCGGTCTGATTGAACCATTTTTCACAATATGAAAAATACCGAGCTGATATAAGTACTTGTGGTCTCAAAATTAAAATTCCAGTTATCGATGCCATATGCTTAGAAATGCCATGAAACGTGGAGATTTCTTGGTCCCGGACTGATTGGACCATTTTTTAAAAACACGTAAAATACGCAGATGATATAAGTACTTCGGATCTGAAAATTGACTTTTCAGTTATCGACGCCATACGTTTATAAATACCATGAAACGTGGAGATTTCTTGGTCCCGGTCTGATTGGACCATTTTTTAAAAACACGTAAAATACGCAGATGATATAAGTACTTCGGATCTGAAAATTGACTTTTCAGTTATCGACGCCATACGTTTAGAAATATCATGAAACGTGGAGATTTCTTGGTCCCGGTCTGATTGGGGAATTTTTTCACGACGCGAAAAATTCCGAGCTGATATAAGTACTTGGGATCTGAAAATTGACTTTTCAGTTATCGACGCCATACGCTTAGAAATACCATGAAACGTGGAGATTTCTTGGTATCGGGCTGATTGAGCAATTTTTTCACGACGCGAAAAATTCCGAGCTGATATAAGTACTTGGGATCTGATAATTGACTTTTGAGTTATCGACGCTATACGTTTAGAAATACCATGAAACGTGCACATTTTTTGGTCCCGGGCTGATTGGGGCATGTTTTCAAAACACGAAAAATTCTTAGCTGATATAAGTACTTGTGGTCTGAAAATTGAGATTCCAGTTATCAAAGCCATACGTTTAGAAATACCATGAAACGTGGACATATGTTGGTCCCGGGCTGTTTGAACCATTTCTCACAATATGAAAAATACCGAGCTGATATAAGTACTTGTGTTCTCAAAATTAAAATTCCAGTTTTCGATGCCATATGGTTAGAAATGGCATGAAACGTGGACATTTCTTGGTCCCGAGCTGATTGAGGAATTTTTTCATGACGCGAAAATTTTCGAGCTGATATAAGTACTTGCGATCTGAAAATTCAGATTCCAGTTGTCAACGCAACACATTTAGAAATGCCATGAAACGTGTATATTTTTTGGTCCCGAGCTGATATAAGTACTTGTGATCTGAAAATTCGGATTCCAGTCATGAACGCAACACATTTAGAAATGCCATGAAACGTGTATATATTTTGGTCCCGGGTAGATTGGAGCATTTGTTCAAAACACGAAAAATTCTTAGCTGATATAAGTACTTGTGGTCTGAAAATTAAGATTCCAGTTATTGACGCCATACATTTTGAAATGCTATAAAACATGGACATTTGTTGGTCCCGTGGTGATTTGACCGTTTTTTAACAACACGTAAAATACGCAGCTGATATACGTACTTCGGATGTGAAAATTGATATTTCATTTATCGACGCCATATGCTTAGAAATGCCATGAAACGTGGACATTTGATGGTCCCGAGCTGATCGGACCATTGTTTCACAACTCGAAAAATACCGAGATGATATAAGTACTTGTGATCTGAAAATTCACATTCCAGTTGTCAACGCAACACATTTAGAAATGCCATTAAACGTGGTCATTTCTTGGTCCCGAGCTGATTGAGGAATTTTTTCACGGCGCGAGAAATTCCCAGTTGATATTAGTACTTGTGGTCTGAAAATTGAAATTCCAGTTATCGATGCCATTTGGTTAGACATGCCATGAAACGTGGACATTTGTTGGTCCCGGGCTGATTGGACCATTGTTTCACAACACATAAAATACGGGATAAAATACGGGATAAAATACGGAGCTGATATACGTACTTGGGATGTGAAACTTGATATTTCATTTATCGACGTCATATGCTTAGAAATGCCATGAAACGTGGACATTTGTTGGTCCCGGGCTGATTGAACCATTTTTCACAATATGAGAAATACCGAGCTGATATAAGTACTTGTGTTCTCAAAATTAAAATTCCAGTTATCGATGCCATATGCTTAGAAATGCCATGAAACGTGGACATTTCTTGGTCCCGAGCTGATTGAGGAATTTTTTCATGACGCGAAAATTGTCGAGCTGATATAAGTACTTGCGATCTGAAAATTCAGATTCCAGTTGTCAACGCAACACATTTAGAAATGCCATGAAACGTGTATATTTTTTGGTCCCGAGCTGATATAAGTACTTGTGATCTGAAAATTCGGATTCCAGTCATGAACGCAACACATTTAGAAATGCCATGAAACGTGGTCATTTCTTGGTCCCGAGCTGATTGAGGAATTTTTTCACGGCGCGAAAAATTCCCAGTTGATATTAGTACTTGTGGTCTGAAAATTGAAATTCCAGTTATCGATGCCATATGGTTAGAAATGCCATGAAACGTGGACATTTGTTGGTCCCGGGCTGATTGGACCATTGTTTCACAACACATAAAATACGGGATAAAATACGGAGCTGATATACGTACTTGGGATGTGAAACTTGATATTTCATTTATCGACGCCATATGCTTAGAAATGCCATGAAACGTGGACATTTGTTGGTCCCGGGCTGATTGAACCATTTTTCACAATATGAGAAATACCGAGCTGATATAAGTACTTGTGTTCTCAAAATTAAAATTCCAGTTATCGATGCCATATGCTTAGAAATGCCATGAAACGTGGACATTTCTTGGTCCCGAGCTGATTGAGGAATTTTTTCATGACGCGAAAATTTTCGAGCTGATATAAGTACTTGCGATCTGAAAATTCAGATTCCAGTTGTCAACGCAACACATTTAGAAATGCCATGAAACGTGTATATATTTTGGTCCCGGGTAGATTGGAGCATTTGTTCAAAACACGAAAAATTCTTAGCTGATATAAGTACTTGTGGTCTGAAAATTGAGATTTCAGTTATCAAAGCCATACGTTTAGAAATACCATGAAACGTGGACATTTGTTGGTCCCGGTCTGATTGAACCATTTTTCACAATATGAAAAATACCGAGCTGATATAAGTACTTGTGGTCTCAAAATTAAAATTCCAGTTATCGATGCCATATGCTTAGAAATGCCATGAATCGTGGAGATTTCTTGGTCCCGGACTGATTGGACCATTTTTTAAAAACACGTAAAATACGCAGATGATATAAGTACTTCGGATCTGAAAATTGACTTTTCAGTTATCGACGCCATACGTTTAGAAATACCATGAAACGTGGAGATTTCTTGGTCCCGGTCTGATTGGACCATTTTTTAAAAACACGTAAAATACGCAGATGATATAAGTACTTCGGATCTGAAAATTGACTTTTCAGTTATCGACGCCATACGTTTAGAAATATCATGAAACGTGGAGATTTCTTGGTATCGGGCTGATTGAGCAATTTTTTCACGACGCGAAAAATTCCGAACTGATATAAGTACTTGGGATCTGATAATTGACTTTTCAGTTATCGACGCTATACGTTTAGAAATACCATGAAACGTGCACATTTTTTGGTCCCGGGCTGATTGAGCAATTTTTTCACGACGCGAAAAATTCCGAGCTGATATAAGTACTTGGGATCTGATAATTGACTTTTCAGTTATCGACGCTATACGTTTAGAAATACCATGAAACGTGCACATTTTTTGGTCCCGGGCTGAATGGGGCATGTTTTCAAAACACGAAAAATTCTTAGCTGATATAAGTACTTGTGGTCTGAAAATTGAGATTCCAGTTATCAAAGCCATACGTTTAGAAATACCATGAAACGTGGACATATGTTGGTCCCGGGCTGTTTGAACCATTTCTCACAATATGAAAAATACCGAGCTGATATAAGTACTTGTGGTCTCAAAATTAAAATTCCAGTTTTCGATGCCATATGGTTAGAAATGGCATGAAACGTGGACATTTCTTGGTCCCGAGCTGATTGAGGAATTTTTTCATGACGCGAAAATTTTCGAGCTGATATAAGTACTTGCGATCTGAAAATTCAGATTCCAGTTGTCAACGCAACACATTTAGAAATGCCATGAAACGTGTATATTTTTTGGTCCCGAGCTGATATAAGTACTTGTGATCTGAAAATTCGGATTCCAGTCATGAACGCAACACATTTAGAAATGCCATGAAACGTGGTCATTTCTTGGTCCCGAGCTGATTGAGGAATTTTTTCACGGCGCGAAAAATTCCCAGTTGATATTAGTACTTGTGGTCTGAAAATTGAAATTCCAGTTATCGATGCCATATGGTTAGAAATGCCATGAAACGTGGACATTTGTTGGTCCCGGGCTGATTGGACCATTGTTTCACAACACATAAAATACGGGATAAAATACGGGATAAAATACGGAGCTGATATACGTACTTGGGATGTGAAACTTGATATTTCATTTATCGACGCCATATGCTTAGAAATGCCATGAAACGTGGACATTTGTTGGTCCCGGGCTGATTGAACCATTTTTCACAATATGAGAAATACCGAGCTGATATAAGTACTTGTGTTCTCAAAATTAAAATTCCAGTTATCGATGCCATATGCTTAGAAATGCCATGAAACGTGGACATTTCTTGGTCCCGAGCTGATTGAGGAATTTTTTCATGACGCGAAAATTTTCGAGCTGATATAAGTACTTGCGATCTGAAAATTCAGATTCCAGTTGTCAACGCAACACATTTAGAAATGCCATGAAACGTGTATATATTTTGGTCCCGGGTAGATTGGAGCATTTGTTCAAAACACGAAAAATTCTTAGCTGATATAAGTACTTGTGGTCTGAAAATTGAGATTTCAGTTATCAAAGCCATACGTTTAGAAATACCATGAAACGTGGACATTTGTTGGTCCCGGTCTGATTGAACCATTTTTCACAATATGAAAAATACCGAGCTGATATAAGTACTTGTGGTCTCAAAATTAAAATTCCAGTTATCGATGCCATATGCTTAGAAATGCCATGAAACGTGGAGATTTCTTGGTCCCGGACTGATTGGACCATTTTTTAAAAACACGTAAAATACGCAGATGATATAAGTACTTCGGATCTGAAAATTGACTTTTCAGTTATCGACGCCATACGTTTAGAAATACCATGAAACGTGGAGATTTCTTGGTCCCGGTCTGATTGGACCATTTTTTAAAAACACGTAAAATACGCAGATGATATAAGTACTTCGGATCTGAAAATTGACTTTTCAGTTATCGACGCCATACGTTTAGAAATATCATGAAACGTGGAGATTTCTTGGTCCCGGTCTGATTGGGGAATTTTTTCACGACGCGAAAAATTCCGAGCTGATATAAGTACTTGGGATCTGAAAATTGACTTTTCAGTTATCGACGCCATACGCTTAGAAATACCATGAAACGTGGAGATTTCTTGGTATCGGGCTGATTGAGCAATTTTTTCACGACGCGAAAAATTCCGAGCTGATATAAGTACTTGGGATCTGATAATTGACTTTTCAGTTATCGACGCTATACGTTTAGAAATACCATGAAACGTGCACATTTTTTGGTCCCGGGCTGATTGGGGCATGTTTTCAAAACACGAAAAATTCTTAGCTGATATAAGTACTTGTGGTCTGAAAATTGAGATTCCAGTTATCAAAGCCATACGTTTAGAAATACCATGAAACGTGGACATATGTTGGTCCCGGGCTGTTTGAACCATTTCTCACAATATGAAAAATACCGAGCTGATATAAGTACTTGTGGTCTCAAAATTAAAATTCCAGTTTTCGATGCCATATGGTTAGAAATGGCATGAAACGTGGACATTTCTTGGTCCCGAGCTGATTGAGGAATTTTTTCATGACGCGAAAATTTTCGAGCTGATATAAGTACTTGCGATCTGAAAATTCAGATTCCAGTTGTCAACGCAACACATTTAGAAATGCCATGAAACGTGTATATTTTTTGGTCCCGAGCTGATATAAGTACTTGTGATCTGAAAATTCGGATTCCAGTCATGAACGCAACACATTTAGAAATGCCATGAAACGTGTATATATTTTGGTCCCGGGTAGATTGGAGCATTTGTTCAAAACACGAAAAATTCTTAGCTGATATAAGTACTTGTGGTCTGAAAATTAAGATTCCAGTTATTGACGCCATACATTTTGAAATGCTATAAAACATGGACATTTGTTGGTCCCGTGGTGATTTGACCGTTTTTTAACAACACGTAAAATACGCAGCTGATATACGTACTTCGGATGTGAAAATTGATATTTCATTTATCGACGCCATATGCTTAGAAATGCCATGAAACGTGGACATTTGATGGTCCCGAGCTGATCGGACCATTGTTTCACAACTCGAAAAATACCGAGATGATATAAGTACTTGTGATCTGAAAATTCCCATTCCAGTTGTCAACGCAACACATTTAGAAATGCCATTAAACGTGGTCATTTCTTGGTCCCGAGCTGATTGAGGAATTTTTTCACGGCGCGAGAAATTCCCAGTTGATATTAGTACTTGTGGTCTGAAAATTGAAATTCCAGTTATCGATGCCATATGGTTAGACATGCCATGAAACGTGGACATTTGTTGGTCCCGGGCTGATTGGACCATTGTTTCACAACACATAAAATACGGGATAAAATACGGAGCTGATATACGTACTTGGGATGTGAAACTTGATATTTCATTTATCGACGTCATATGCTTAGAAATGCCATGAAACGTGGACATTTGTTGGTCCCGGGCTGATTGAACCATTTTTCACAATATGAGAAATACCGAGCTGATATAAGTACTTGTGTTCTCAAAATTAAAATTCCAGTTATCGATGCCATATGCTTAGAAATGCCATGAAACGTGGACATTTCTTGGTCCCGAGCTGATTGAGGAATTTTTTCATGACGCGAAAATTGTCGAGCTGATATAAGTACTTGCGATCTGAAAATTCAGATTCCAGTTGTCAACGCAACACATTTAGAAATGCCATGAAACGTGTATATTTTTTGGTCCCGAGCTGATATAAGTACTTGTGATCTGAAAATACGGATTCCAGTCATGAACGCAACACATTTAGAAATGCCATGAAACGTGGTCATTTCTTGGTCCCGAGCTGATTGAGGAATTTTTTCACGGCGCGAAAAATTCCCAGTTGATATTAGTACTTGTGGTCTGAAAATTGAAATTCCAGTTATCGATGCCATATGGTTAGAAATGCCATGAAACGTGGACATTTGTTGGTCCCGGGCTGATTGGACCATTGTTTCACAACACATAAAATACGGGATAAAATACGGAGCTGATATACGTACTTGGGATGTGAAACTTGATATTTCATTTATCGACGCCATATGCTTAGAAATGCCATGAAACGTGGACATTTGTTGGTCCCGGGCTGATTGAACCATTTTTCACAATATGAGAAATACCGAGCTGATATAAGTACTTGTGTTCTCAAAATTAAAATTCCAGTTATCGATGCCATATGCTTAGAAATGCCATGAAACGTGGACATTTCTTGGTCCCGAGCTGATTGAGGAATTTTTTCATGACGCGAAAATTTTCGAGCTGATATAAGTACTTGCGATCTGAAAATTCAGATTCCAGTTGTCAACGCAACACATTTAGAAATGCCATGAAACGTGTATATATTTTGGTCCCGGGTAGATTGGAGCATTTGTTCAAAACACGAAAAATTCTTAGCTGATATAAGTACTTGTGGTCTGAAAATTGAGATTTCAGTTATCAAAGCCATACGTTTAGAAATACCATGAAACGTGGACATTTGTTGGTCCCGGTCTGATTGAACCATTTTTCACAATATGAAAAATACCGAGCTGATATAAGTACTTGTGGTCTCAAAATTAAAATTCCAGTTATCGATGCCATATGCTTAGAAATGCCATGAAACGTGGAGATTTCTTGGTCCCGGACTGATTGGACCATTTTTTAAAAACACGTAAAATACGCAGATGATATAAGTACTTCGGATCTGAAAATTGACTTTTCAGTTATCGACGCCATACGTTTAGAAATACCATGAAACGTGGAGATTTCTTGGTCCCGGTCTGATTGGACCATTTTTTAAAAACACGTAAAATACGCAGATGATATAAGTACTTCGGATCTGAAAATTGACTTTTCAGTTATCGACGCCATACGTTTAGAAATACCATGAAACGTGGAGATTTCTTGGTCCCGGTCTGATTGGGGAATTTTTTCACGACGCGAAAAATTCCGAGCTGATATAAGTACTTGGGATCTGAAAATTGACTTTTCAGTTATCGACGCCATACGCTTAGAAATACCATGAAACGTGGAGATTTCTTGGTATCGGGCTGATTGAGCAATTTTTTCACGACGCGAAAAATTCCGAGCTGATATAAGTACTTGGGATCTGATAATTGACTTTTCAGTTATCGACGCTATACGTTTAGAAATACCATGAAACGTGCACATTTTTTGGTCCCGGGCTGATTGGGGCATGTTTTCAAAACACGAAAAATTCTTAGCTGATATAAGTACTTGTGGTCTGAAAATTGAGATTCCAGTTATCAAAGCCATACGTTTAGAAATACCATGAAACGTGGACATATGTTGGTCCCGGGCTGTTTGAACCATTTCTCACAATATGAAAAATACCGAGCTGATATAAGTACTTGTGGTCTCAAAATTAAAATTCCAGTTTTCGATGCCATATGGTTAGAAATGGCATGAAACGTGGACATTTCTTGGTCCCGAGCTGATTGAGGAATTTTTTCATGACGCGAAAATTTTCGAGCTGATATAAGTACTTGCGATCTGAAAATTCAGATTCCAGTTGTCAACGCAACACATTTAGAAATGCCATGAAACGTGTATATTTTTTGGTCCCGAGCTGATATAAGTACTTGTGATCTGAAAATTCGGATTCCAGTCATGAACGCAACACATTTAGAAATGCCATGAAACGTGTATATATTTTGGTCCCGGGTAGATTGGAGCATTTGTTCAAAACACGAAAAATTCTTAGCTGATATAAGTACTTGTGGTCTGAAAATTAAGATTCCAGTTATTGACGCCATACATTTTGAAATGCTATAAAACATGGACATTTGTTGGTCCCGTGGTGATTTGACCGTTTTTTAACAACACGTAAAATACGCAGCTGATATACGTACTTCGGATGTGAAAATTGATATTTCATTTATCGACGCCATATGCTTAGAAATGCCATGAAACGTGGACATTTGATGGTCCCGAGCTGATCGGACCATTGTTTCACAACTCGAAAAATACCGAGATGATATAAGTACTTGTGATCTGAAAATTCACATTCCAGTTGTCAACGCAACACATTTAGAAATGCCATTAAACGTGGTCATTTCTTGGTCCCGAGCTGATTGAGGAATTTTTTCACGGCGCGAGAAATTCCCAGTTGATATTAGTACTTGTGGTCTGAAAATTGAAATTCCAGTTATCGATGCCATTTGGTTAGACATGCCATGAAACGTGGACATTTGTTGGTCCCGGGCTGATTGGACCATTGTTTCACAACACATAAAATACGGGATAAAATACGGGATAAAATACGGAGCTGATATACGTACTTGGGATGTGAAACTTGATATTTCATTTATCGACGTCATATGCTTAGAAATGCCATGAAACGTGGACATTTGTTGGTCCCGGGCTGATTGAACCATTTTTCACAATATGAGAAATACCGAGCTGATATAAGTACTTGTGTTCTCAAAATTAAAATTCCAGTTATCGATGCCATATGCTTAGAAATGCCATGAAACGTGGACATTTCTTGGTCCCGAGCTGATTGAGGAATTTTTTCATGACGCGAAAATTGTCGAGCTGATATAAGTACTTGCGATCTGAAAATTCAGATTCCAGTTGTCAACGCAACACATTTAGAAATGCCATGAAACGTGTATATTTTTTGGTCCCGAGCTGATATAAGTACTTGTGATCTGAAAATTCGGATTCCAGTCATGAACGCAACACATTTAGAAATGCCATGAAACGTGGTCATTTCTTGGTCCCGAGCTGATTGAGGAATTTTTTCACGGCGCGAAAAATTCCCAGTTGATATTAGTACTTGTGGTCTGAAAATTGAAATTCCAGTTATCGATGCCATATGGTTAGAAATGCCATGAAACGTGGACATTTGTTGGTCCCGGGCTGATTGGACCATTGTTTCACAACACATAAAATACGGGATAAAATACGGGATAAAATACGGAGCTGATATACGTACTTGGGATGTGAAACTTGATATTTCATTTATCGACGCCATATGCTTAGAAATGCCATGAAACGTGGACATTTGTTGGTCCCGGGCTGATTGAACCATTTTTCACAATATGAGAAATACCGAGCTGATATAAGTACTTGTGTTCTCAAAATTAAAATTCCAGTTATCGATGCCATATGCTTAGAAATGCCATGAAACGTGGAGATTTCTTGGTCCCGGACTGATTGGACCATTTTTTAAAAACACGTAAAATACGCAGATGATATAAGTACTTCGGATCTGAAAATTGACTTTTCAGTTATCGACGCCATACGTTTAGAAATACCATGAAACGTGGAGATTTCTTGGTCCCGGTCTGATTGGACCATTTTTTAAAAACACGTAAAATACGCAGATGATATAAGTACTTCGGATCTGAAAATTGACTTTTCAGTTATCGACGCCATACGTTTAGAAATACCATGAAACGTGGAGAATTCTTGGTCCCGGTCTGATTGGGGAATTTTTTCACGACGCGAAAAATTCCGAGCTGATATAAGTACTTGGGATCTGAAAATTGACTTTTCAGTTATCGACGCCATACGCTTAGAAATACCATGAAACGTGGAGATTTCTTGGTATCGGGCTGATTGAGCAATTTTTTCACGACGCGAAAAATTCCGAGCTGATATAAGTACTTGGGATCTGATAATTGACTTTTCAGTTATCGACGCTATACGTTTAGAAATACCATGAAACGTGCACATTTTTTGGTCCCGGGCTGATTGGGGCATGTTTTCAAAACACGAAAAATTCTTAGCTGATATAAGTACTTGTGGTCTGAAAATTGAGATTCCAGTTATCAAAGCCATACGTTTAGAAATACCATGAAACGTGGACATATGTTGGTCCCGGGCTGTTTGAACCATTTCTCACAATATGAAAAATACCGAGCTGATATAAGTACTTGTGGTCTCAAAATTAAAATTCCAGTTTTCGATGCCATATGGTTAGAAATGGCATGAAACGTGGACATTTCTTGGTCCCGAGCTGATTGAGGAATTTTTTCATGACGCGAAAATTTTCGAGCTGATATAAGTACTTGCGATCTGAAAATTCAGATTCCAGTTGTCAACGCAACACATTTAGAAATGCCATGAAACGTGTATATTTTTTGGTCCCGAGCTGATATAAGTACTTGTGATCTGAAAATTCGGATTCCAGTCATGAACGCAACACATTTAGAAATGCCATGAAACGTGGTCATTTCTTGGTCCCGAGCTGATTGAGGAATTTTTTCACGGCGCGAAAAATTCCCAGTTGATATTAGTACTTGTGGTCTGAAAATTGAAATTCCAGTTATCGATGCCATATGGTTAGAAATGCCATGAAACGTGGACATTTGTTGGTCCCGGGCTGATTGGACCATTGTTTCACAACACATAAAATACGGGATAAAATACGGAGCTGATATACGTACTTGGGATGTGAAACTTGATATTTCATTTATCGACGCCATATTCTTAGAAATGCCATGAAACGTGGACATTTGTTGGTCCCGGGCTGATTGAACCATTTTTCACAATATGAGAAATACCGAGCTGATATAAGTACTTGTGTTCTCAAAATTAAAATTCCAGTTATCGATGCCATATGCTTAGAAATGCCATGAAACGTGGACATTTCTTGGTCCCGAGCTGATTGAGGAATTTTTTCATGACGCGAAAATTTTCGAGCTGATATAAGTACTTGCGATCTGAAAATTCAGATTCCAGTTGTCAACGCAACACATTTAGAAATGCCATGAAACGTGTATATATTTTGGTCCCGGGTAGATTGGAGCATTTGTTCAAAACACGAAAAATTCTTAGCTGATATAAGTACTTGTGGTCTGAAAATTGAGATTTCAGTTATCAAAGCCATACGTTTAGAAATACCATGAAACGTGGACATTTGTTGGTCCCGGTCTGATTGAACCATTTTTCACAATATGAAAAATACCGAGCTGATATAAGTACTTGTGGTCTCAAAATTAAAATTCCAGTTATCGATGCCATATACTTAGAAATGCCATGAAACGTGGAGATTTCTTGGTCCCGGACTGATTGGACCATTTTTTAAAAACACGTAAAATACGCAGATGATATAAGTACTTCGGATCTGAAAATTGACTTTTCAGTTATCGACGCCATACGTTTAGAAATACCATGAAACGTGGAGATTTCTTGGTCCCGGTCTGATTGGACCATTTTTTAAAAACACGTAAAATACGCAGATGATATAAGTACTACGGATCTGAAAATTGACTTTTCAGTTATCGACGCCATACGTTTAGAAATATCATGAAACGTGTATATTTCTTGTTCCCGGGCTGATTGGGCAATTTTTTCACGACGTGAAAAATTCCGAGCTGATATAAGTACTTGGGATCTGAAAATTGACTTTTCAATTATCGACGCTATACGTTTAGAAATACCATGAAACGTGGACATTTCTTGGTCCCGGGCTGATTGGACCATTGTTACACAACTCGAAAGATACCGGGATGATATAAGTACTTGTGATCTGAAAATTCAGATTCCAGTTGTCAACGCAACACATTCAGAAATGCCATGAAACGTGGACATTTGTTGGTCCGGTGCTGATTGGGGAATTTTTTCACGACGCGAAAAATTCCGAGCTAATATAAGTAATTGGGTTCTGAAACTTGTGATTCCAGTTGTCGACGCGATTTTTTTAGAAATGCCATGAACCGTGGACATATGTTGGTCCCGGGCTGAAGGAATTTTTTCACGGCGCGAAAAACTCCAAGTTGATATAAGTACTTGTGGTCTGAAAATTGAAATTCCAGTTATCGATGCCATATGCTTAGAAATGCCATCTAACGTGGACATTTGTTGGTCCCGGGCTGATTGGACCATTGTTTCACAACACATAAAATACGGGATAAAATACGGAGCTGATATACGTACACGGGATGTGAAACTTGATATTTCATTTATCGAGGCCATATGCTTAGAAATGCCATGAAACGTGGACATTTGTTGTTCCCGGGCTGATTGGACCATTGTTCCACAACTCGAAAAATACCGAGATGATATAAGTACTTGTGGTCTGAAAATTGAAATTCCAGTTATCGATGCCATATGCTTAGAAATGCGATGAAACGTGGACATTTGTTGGTTCCGGGCTGATTGGACCAATGTTTCGCAAAACGTAAAATACGGAGCTGATTTACGTACTTGAGATGTGAAAATTGATATTTCATTTATCGATGCCATATTCTTAGAAATGCCTTGAAACGTGGTCATTACTTGGTCCCGGGCTGATTGAGGAATTTCTTCATGACGCGAAAAATTTCGAGCTGATATAAGTAATTGGGTTCTGAAACTTGAGATTCCAGTTGTCGACGCGATTTTTTTAGAAATCCTATGAACCGTGGACATTTGTTAGTCCCGGGCTGTTTGGACCTTTTTTCACAATACCAAAAATACCGTGTTAATATAATTACTTGTGGTCTGAAAATTGAGATTCCAGTTATCGACGCCATACGTTCAGTAATACCATGAAACGTGGACATTTCTTGGTCCCGGGCTGTTTGGACCTTTTTTTCACAATACCAAAAATACCGAGTTAATATAATTACTTGTGGTCTGAAAATTGCGATTCCAGTTATCGTCACCGTTCCTTTAGAAACGCCATGAAACGTGGACATTTGTTCGTCCACGGCAGTTTGAATCTTTTTTTCTCAAAGCGAAAAATACGGAGCTGATATAAGTACTTGGGATCTGAAAATTGAGATTCCATTTATCGACGCCACATGCTAAGAAATGCCATGAAACGTGGACATTTATTGGTCCCGGGCTGATTGGACCATTTTTCCACAACTCGAAAAATACGGAGCTGATATAAGTACTTGGGATCTGAAAATTGAGATTCCATTTATCGACGCCACATGCTAAGAAATGCCATGAAACGTGGACATTTATTGGTCCCGGGCTGATTGGACCATTTTTCCACAACTCGAAAAATACGGAGCTGATATAAGTACTTGGGATCTGAAAATTGAGATTCCATTTATCGACGCCACATGCTAAGAAATGCCATGAAACGTGGACATTTGTTGGTCCCGGGCTGATTGGACCATTTTTCCACAATTCGAAAAATACCGAGATGATATAAGTACTTGTGGTCTGAAAATTGAAATTCCAGTTATCGATGCCATATGCTTAGAAATGCGATGAAACGTGGACATTTGTTGGTTCCGTGCTGATTGGACCATTGTTTCGCAACACGTAAAATACGGAGCTGATATACGTACTTGGGATGTGAAAATTGATATTTCATTTATCGACGCCATATGCTTAGAAACTCCATGAAACGTGGACATTTCTTGGTCCCGAGCTGATTGGGGAATATTTTCACGACGCCAAAAATTCACAGCTGATATAAGTACTTGTGATCTGAAAATTGAGATTCCAGTTATCAACGCAACACGTTTAGAAATACCATGAAAAGTGCGCATTTTTTGGTCCCGGGCTGATTGGGGCATGTTTGCAAAACACGAAAAATTCTTAGCTGATATAAGTACTTGTGGTCTGAAAATTGAGATTCCAGTTATCAAAGCCATACGTTTAGAAATACCATGAAACGTGGACATATGTTGGTCCCGGGCTGTTTGAACCATTTCTCACAATATGAAAAATACCGAGCTGATATAAGTACTTGTGGTCTCAAAATTAAAATTCCAGTTTTCGATGCCATATGGTTAGAAATGGCATGAAACGTGGACATTTCTTGGTCCCGAGCTGATTGAGGAATTTTTTCATGACGCGAAAATTTTCGAGCTGATATAAGTACTTGCGATCTGAAAATTCAGATTCCAGTTGTCAACGCAACACATTTAGAAATGCCATGAAACGTGTATATTTTTTGGTCCCGAGCTGATATAAGTACTTGTGATCTGAAAATTCGGATTCCAGTCATGAACGCAACACATTTAGAAATGCCATGAAACGTGTATATATTTTGGTCCCGGGTAGATTGGAGCATTTGTTCAAAACACGAAAAATTCTTAGCTGATATAAGTACTTGTGGTCTGAAAATTAAGATTCCAGTTATTGACGCCATACATTTTGAAATGCTATAAAACATGGACATTTGTTGGTCCCGTGGTGATTTGACCGTTTTTTAACAACACGTAAAATACGCAGCTGATATACGTACTTCGGATGTGAAAATTGATATTTCATTTATCGACGCCATATGCTTAGAAATGCCATGAAACGTGGACATTTGATGGTCCCGAGCTGATCGGACCATTGTTTCACAACTCGAAAAATACCGAGATGATATAAGTACTTGTGATCTGAAAATTCACATTCCAGTTGTCAACGCAACACATTTAGAAATGCCATTAAACGTGGTCATTTCTTGGTCCCGAGCTGATTGAGGAATTTTTTCACGGCGCGAGAAATTCCCAGTTGATATTAGTATTTGTGGTCTGAAAATTGAAATTCCAGTTATCGATGCCATATGGTTAGACATGCCATGAAACGTGGACATTTGTTGGTCCCGGGCTGATTGGACCATTGTTTCACAACACATAAAATACGGGATAAAATACGGGATAAAATACGGAGCTGATATACGTACTTGGGATGTGAAACTTGATATTTCATTTATCGACGTCATATGCTTAGAAATGCCATGAAACGTGGACATTTGTTGGTCCCGGGCTGATTGAACCATTTTTCACAATATGAGAAATACCGAGCTGATATAAGTACTTGTGTTCTCAAAATTAAAATTCCAGTTATCGATGCCATATGCTTAGAAATGCCATGAAACGTGGACATTTCTTGGTCCCGAGCTGATTGAGGAATTTTTTCATGACGCGAAAATTGTCGAGCTGATATAAGTACTTGCGATCTGAAAACTCAGATTCCAGTTGTCAACGCAACACATTTAGAAATGCCATGAAACGTGTATATTTTTTGGTCCCGAGCTGATATAAGTACTTGTGATCTGAAAATTCGGATTCCAGTCATGAACGCAACACATTTAGAAATGCCATGAAACGTGGTCATTTCTTGGTCCCGAGCTGATTGAGGAATTCTTTCACGGCGCGAAAAATTCCCAGTTGATATTAGTACTTGTGGTCTGAAAATTGAAATTCCAGTTATCGATGCCATATGGTTAGAAATGCCATGAAACGTGGACATTTGTTGGTCCCGGGCTGATTGGACCATTGTTTCACAACACATAAAATACGGGATAAAATACGGGATAAAATACGGAGCTGATATACGTACTTGGGATGTGAAACTTGATATTTCATTTATCGACGCCATATGCTTAGAAATGCCATGAAACGTGGACATTTGTTGGTCCCGGGCTGATTGAACCATTTTTCACAATATGAGAAATACCGAGCTGATATAAGTACTTGTGTTCTCAAAATTAAAATTCCAGTTATCGATGCCATATGCTTAGAAATGCCATGAAACGTGGACATTTCTTGGTCCCGAGCTGATTGAGGAATTTTTTCATGACGCGAAAATTTTCGAGCTGATATAAGTACTTGCGATCTGAAAATTCAGATTCCAGTTGTCAACGCAACACATTTAGAAATGCCATGAAACGTGTATATATTTTGGTCCCGGGTAGATTGGAGCATTTGTTCAAAACACGAAAAATTCTTAGCTGATATAAGTACTTGTGGTCTGAAAATTGAGATTTCAGTTATCAAAGCCATACGTTTAGAAATACCATGAAACGTGGACATTTGTTGGTCCCGGTCTGATTGAACCATTTTTCACAATATGAAAAATACCGAGCTGATATAAGTACTTGTGGTCTCAAAATTAAAATTCCAGTTATCGATGCCATATGCTTAGAAATGCCATGAAACGTGGAGATTTCTTGGTCCCGGACTGATTGGACCATTTTTTAAAAACACGTAAAATACGCAGATGATATAAGTACTTCGGATCTGAAAATTGACTTTTCAGTTATCGACGCCATACGTTTAGAAATACCATGAAACGTGGAGATTTCTTGGTCCCGGTCTGATTGGACCATTTTTTAAAAACACGTAAAATACGCAGATGATATAAGTACTTCGGATCTGAAAATTGACTTTTCAGTTATCGACGCCATACGTTTAGAAATATCATGAAACGTGGAGATTTCTTGGTCCCGGTCTGATTGGGGAATTTTTTCACGACGCGAAAAATTCCGAGCTGATATAAGTACTTGGGATCTGAAAATTGACTTTTCAGTTATCGACGCCATACGCTTAGAAATACCATGAAACGTGGAGATTTCTTGGTATCGGGCTGATTGAGCAATTTTTTCACGACGCGAAAAATTCCGAGCTGATATAAGTACTTGGGATCTGATAATTGACTTTTCAGTTATCGACGCTATACGTTTAGAAATACCATGAAACGTGCACATTTTTTGGTCCCGGGCTGATTGGGGCATGTTTTCAAAACACGAAAAATTCTTAGCTGATATAAGTACTTGTGGTCTGAAAATTGAGATTCCAGTTATCAAAGCCATACGTTTAGAAATACCATGAAACGTGGACATATGTTGGTCCCGGGCTGTTTGAACCATTTCTCACAATATGAAAAATACCGAGCTGATATAAGTACTTGTGGTCTCAAAATTAAAATTCCAGTTTTCGATGCCATATGGTTAGAAATGGCATGAAACGTGGACATTTCTTGGTCCCGAGCTGATTGAGGAATTTTTTCATGACGCGAAAATTTTCGAGCTGATATAAGTACTTGCGATCTGAAAATTCAGATTCCAGTTGTCAACGCAACACATTTAGAAATGCCATGAAACGTGTATATTTTTTGGTCCCGAGCTGATATAAGTACTTGTGATCTGAAAATTCGGATTCCAGTCATGAACGCAACACATTTAGAAATGCCATGAAACGTGTATATATTTTGGTCCCGGGTAGATTGGAGCATTTGTTCAAAACACGAAAAATTCTTAGCTGATATAAGTACTTGTGGTCTGAAAATTAAGATTCCAGTTATTGACGCCATACATTTTGAAATGCTATAAAACATGGACATTTGTTGGTCCCGTGGTGATTTGACCGTTTTTTAACAACACGTAAAATACGCAGCTGATATACGTACTTCGGATGTGAAAATTGATATTTCATTTATCGACGCCATATGCTTAGAAATGCCATGAAACGTGGACATTTGATGGTCCCGAGCTGATCGGACCATTGTTTCACAACTCGAAAAATACCGAGATGATAGAAGTACTTGTGATCTGAAAATTCCCATTCCAGTTGTCAACGCAACACATTTAGAAATGCCATTAAACGTGGTCATTTCTTGGTCCCGAGCTGATTGAGGAATTTTTTCACGGCGCGAGAAATTCCCAGTTGATATTAGTACTTGTGGTCTGAAAATTGAAATTCCAGTTATCGATGCCATATGGTTAGACATGCCATGAAACGTGGACATTTGTTGGTCCCGGGCTGATTGGACCATTGTTTCACAACACATAAAATACGGGATAAAATACGGGATAAAATACGGAGCTGATATACGTACTTGGGATGTGAAACTTGATATTTCATTTATCGACGTCATATGCTTAGAAATGCCATGAAACGTGGACATTTGTTGGTCCCGGGCTGATTGAACCATTTTTCACAATATGAGAAATACCGAGCTGATATAAGTACTTGTGTTCTCAAAATTAAAATTCCAGTTATCGATGCCATATGCTTAGAAATGCCATGAAACGTGGACATTTCTTGGTCCCGAGCTGATTGAGGAATTTTTTCATGACGCGAAAATTGTCGAGCTGATATAAGTACTTGCGATCTGAAAATTCAGATTCCAGTTGTCAACGCAACACATTTAGAAATGCCATGAAACGTGTATATTTTTTGGTCCCGAGCTGATATAAGTACTTGTGATCTGAAAATTCGGATTCCAGTCATGAACGCAACACATTTATAAATGCCATGAAACGTGGTCATTTCTTGGTCCCGAGCTGATTGAGGAATTTTTTCACGGCGCGAAAAATTCCCAGTTGATATTAGTACTTGTGGTCTGAAAATTGAAATTCCAGTTATCGATGCCATATGGTTAGAAATGCCATGAAACGTGGACATTTGTTGGTCCCGGGCTGATTGGACCATTGTTTCACAACACATAAAATACGGGATAAAATACGGGATAAAATACGGAGCTGATATACGTACTTGGGATGTGAAACTTGATATTTCATTTATCGACGCCATATGCTTAGAAATGCCATGAAACGTGGACATTTGTTGGTCCCGGGCTGATTGAACCATTTTTCACAATATGAGAAATACCGAGCTGATATAAGTACTTGTGTTCTCAAAATTAAAATTCCAGTTATCGATGCCATATGCTTAGAAATGCCATGAAACGTGGACATTTCTTGGTCCCGAGCTGATTGAGGAATTTTTTCATGACGCGAAAATTTTCGAGCTGATATAAGTACTTGCGATCTGAAAATTCAGATTCCAGTTGTCAACGCAACACATTTAGAAATGCCATGAAACGTGTATATATTTTGGTCCCGGGTAGATTGGAGCATTTGTTCAAAACACGAAAAATTCTTAGCTGATATAAGTACTTGTGGTCTGAAAATTGAGATTTCAGTTATCAAAGCCATACGTTTAGAAATACCATGAAACGTGGACATTTGTTGGTCCCGGTCTGATTGAACCATTTTTCACAATATGAAAAATACCGAGCTGATATAAGTACTTGTGGTCTCAAAATTAAAATTCCAGTTATCGATGCCATATGCTTAGAAATGCCATGAAACGTGGAGATTTCTTGGTCCCGGACTGATTGGACCATTTTTTAAAAACACGTAAAATACGCAGATGATATAAGTACTTCGGATCTGAAAATTGACTTTTCAGTTATCGACGCCATACGTTTAGAAATACCATGAAACGTGGAGATTTCTTGGTCCCGGTCTGATTGGACCATTTTTTAAAAACACGTAAAATACGCAGATGATATAAGTACTTCGGATCTGAAAATTGACTTTTCAGTTATCGACGCCATACGTTTAGAAATACCATGAAACGTGGAGATTTCTTGGTCCCGGTCTGATTGGGGAATTTTTTCACGACGCGAAAAATTCCGAGCTGATATAAGTACTTGGGATCTGAAAATTGACTTTTCAGTTATCGACGCCATACGCTTAGAAATACCATGAAACGTGGAGATTTCTTGGTATCGGGCTGATTGAGCAATTTTTTCACGACGCGAAAAATTCCGAGCTGATATAAGTACTTGGGATCTGATAATTGACTTTTCAGTTATCGACGCTATACGTTTAGAAATACCATGAAACGTGCACATTTTTTGGTCCCGGGCTGATTGGGGCATGTTTTCAAAACACGAAAAATTCTTAGCTGATATAAGTACTTGTGGTCTGAAAATTGAGATTCCAGTTATCAAAGCCATACGTTTAGAAATACCATGAAACGTGGACATATGTTGGTCCCGGGCTGTTTGAACCATTTCTCACAATATGAAAAATACCGAGCTGATATAAGTACTTGTGGTCTTAAAATTAAAATTCCAGTTTTCGATGCCATATGGTTAGAAATGGCATGAAACGTGGACATTTCTTGGTCCCGAGCTGATTGAGGAATTTTTTCATGACGCGAAAATTGTCGAGCTGATATAAGTACTTGCGATCTGAAAATTCAGATTCCAGTTGTCAACGCAACACATTTAGAAATGCCATGAAACGTGTATATTTTTTGGTCCCGAGCTGATATAAGTACTTGTGATCTGAAAATTCGGATTCCAGTCATGAACGCAACACATTTAGAAATGCCATGAAACGTGGTCATTTCTTGGTCCCGAGCTGATTGAGGAATTTTTTCACGGCGCGAAAAATTCCCAGTTGATATTAGTACTTGTGGTCTGAAAATTGAAATTCCAGTTATCGATGCCATATGGTTAGAAATGCCATGAAACGTGGACATTTGTTGGTCCCGGGCTGATTGGACCATTGTTTCACAACACATAAAATACGGGATAAAATACGGGATAAAATACGGAGCTGATATACGTACTTGGGATGTGAAACTTGATATTTCATTTATCGACGCCATATGCTTAGAAATGCCATGAAACGTGGACATTTGTTGGTCCCGGGCTGATTGAACCATTTTTCACAATATGAGAAATACCGAGCTGATATAAGTACTTGTGTTCTCAAAATTAAAATTCCAGTTATCGATGCCATATGCTTAGAAATGCCATGAAACGTGGACATTTCTTGGTCCCGAGCTGATTGAGGAATTTTTTCATGACGCGAAAATTTTCGAGCTGATATAAGTACTTGCGATCTGAAAATTCAGATTCCAGTTGTCAACGCAACACATTTAGAAATGCCATGAAAAGTGCGCATTTTTTGGTCCCGGGCTGATTGGGGCATGTTTTCAAAACACGAAAAATTCTTAGCTGATATAAGTACTTGTGGTCTGAAAATTGAGATTCCAGTTATCAAAGCCATACGTTTAGAAATACCATGAAACGTGGACATATGTTGGTCCCGGGCTGTTTGAACCATTTCTCACAATATGAAAAATACCGAGCTGATATAAGTACTTGTGGTCTTAAAATTAAAATTCCAGTTTTCGATGCCATATGGTTAGAAATGGCATGAAACGTGGACATTTCTTGGTCCCGAGCTGATTGAGGAATTTTTTCATGACGCGAAAATTTTCGAGCTGATATAAGTACTTGCGATCTGAAAATTCAGATTCCAGTTGTCAACGCAACACATTTAGAAATGCCATGAAACGTGTATATTTTTTGGTCCCGAGCTGATATAAGTACTTGTGATCTGAAAATTCGGATTCCAGTCATGAACGCAACACATTTAGAAATGCCATGAAACGTGTATATATTTTGGTCCCGGGTAGATTGGAGCATTTGTTCAAAACACAAAAAATTCTTAGCTGATATAAGTACTTGTGGTCTGAAAATTAAGATTCCAGTTATTGACGCCATACATTTTGAAATGCTATAAAACATGGACATTTGTTGGTCCCGTGGTGATTTGACCGTTTTTTAACAACACGTAAAATACGCAGCTGATATACGTACTTCGGATGTGAAAATTGATATTTCATTTATCGATGCCATATGCTTAGAAATGCCATGAAACGTGGACATTTGATGGTCCCGAGCTGATCGGACCATTGTTTCACAACTCGAAAAATACCGAGATGATATAAGTACTTGTGATCTGAAAATACACATTCCAGTTGTCAACGCAACACATTTAGAAATGCCATTAAACGTGGTCATTTCTTGGTCCCGAGCTGATTGAGGAATTTTTTCACGGCGCGAGAAATTCCCAGTTGATATTAGTACTTGTGGTCTGAAAATTGAAATTCCAGTTATCGATGCCATATGGTTAGACATGCCATGAAACGTGGACATTTGTTGGTCCCGGGCTGATTGGACCATTGTTTCACAACACATAAAATACGGGATAAAATACGGGATAAAATACGGAGCTGATATACGTACTTGGGATGTGAAACTTGATATTTCATTTATCGACGTCATATGCTTAGAAATGCCATGAAACGTGGACATTTGTTGGTCCCGGGCTGATTGAACCATTTTTCACAATATGAGAAATACCGAGCTGATATAAGTACTTGTGTTCTCAAAATTAAAATTCCAGTTATCGATGCCATATGCTTAGAAATGCCATGAAACGTGGACATTTCTTGGTCCCGAGCTGATTGAGGAATTTTTTCATGACGCGAAAATTGTCGAGCTGATATAAGTACTTGCGATCTGAAAATTCAGATTCCAGTTGTCAACGCAACACATTTAGAAATGCCATGAAACGTGTATATTTTTTGGTCCCGAGCTGATATAAGTACTTGTGATCTGAAAATTCGGATTCCAGTCATGAACGCAACACATTTAGAAATGCCATGAAACGTGGTCATTTCTTGGTCCCGAGCTGATTGAGGAATTTTTTCACGGCGCGAAAAATTCCCAGTTGATATTAGTACTTGTGGTCTGAAAATTGAAATTCCAGTTATCGATGCCATATGGTTAGAAATGCCATGAAACGTGGACATTTGTTGGTCCCGGGCTGATTGGACCATTGTTTCACAACACATAAAATACGGGATAAAATACGGGATAAAATACGGAGCTGATATACGTACTTGGGATGTGAAACTTGATATTTCATTTATCGACGCCATATGCTTAGAAATGCCATGAAACGTGGACATTTGTTGGTCCCGGGCTGATTGAACCATTTTTCACAATATGAAAAATACCGAGCTGATATAAGTACTTGTGGTCTCAAAATTAAAATTCCAGTTATCGATGCCATATGCTTAGAAATGCCATGAAACGTGGACATTTCTTGGTCCCGAGCTGATTGAGGAATTTTTTCATGACGCGAAAATTGTCGAGCTGATATAAGTACTTGCGATCTGAAAATTCAGATTCCAGTTGTCAACGCAACACATTTAGAAATGCCATGAAACGTGTATATTTTTTGGTCCCGAGCTGATATAAGTACTTGTGATCTGAAAATTCGGATTCCAGTCATGAACGCAACACATTTAGAAATGCCATGAAACGTGGTCATTTCTTGGTCCCGAGCTGATTGAGGAATTTTTTCACGGCGCGAAAAATTCCCAGTTGATATTAGTACTTGTGGTCTGAAAATTGAAATTCCAGTTATCGATGCCATATGGTTAGAAATGCCATGAAACGTGGACATTTGTTGGTCCCGGGCTGATTGGACCATTGTTTCACAACACATAAAATACGGGATAAAATACGGGATAAAATACGGAGCTGATATACGTACTTGGGATGTGAAACTTGATATTTCATTTATCGACGCCATATGCTTAGAAATGCCATGAAACGTGGACATTTGTTGGTCCCGGGCTGATTGAACCATTTTTCACAATATGAAAAATACCGAGCTGATATAAGTACTTGTGGTCTCAAAATTAAAATTCCAGTTATCGATGCCATATGCTTAGAAATGCCATGAAACGTGGAGATTTCTTGGTCCCGGTCTGATTGGACCATTTTTTAAAAACACGTAAAATACGCAGATGATATAAGTACTTCGGATCTGAAAATTGACTTTTCAGTTATCGACGCCATACGTTTAGAAATACCATGAAACGTGGACATTTCTTGGTCCCGGTCTGATTGGGGAATTTTTTCACGACGCGAAAAATTCCGAGCTGATATAAGTACTTGGGATCTGAAAATTGACTTTTCAGTTATCGACGCCATACGCTTAGAAATACCATGAAACGTGGAGATTTCTTGGTATCGGGCTGATTGAGCAATTTTTTCACGACGCGAAAAATTCCGAGCTGATATAAGTACTTGGGATCTGATAATTGACTTTTCAGTTATCGACGCTATACGTTTAGAAATACCATGAAACGTGCACATTTCTTGGTCCCGGGCTGATTGGGGCATGTTTTCAAAACACGAAAAATACGCAGATGATATAAGTACTTCGGATCTGAAAATTGACTTTTCAGTTATCGACGCCATACGTTTAGAAATACCATGAAACGTGGAGATTTCTTGGTCCCGGTCTGATTGGACCATTTTTTAAAAACACGTAAAATACGCAGATGATATAAGTACTTCGGATCTGAAAATTGACTTTTCAGTTATCGACGCCATACGTTTAGAAATACCATGAAACGTGGAGATTTCTTGGTCCCGGTCTGATTGGGGAATTTTTTCACGACGCGAAAAATTCCGAGCTGATATAAGTACTTGGGATCTGAAAATTGACTTTTCAGTTATCGACGCCATACGCTTAGAAATACCATGAAACGTGGAGATTTCTTGGTATCGGGCTGATTGAGCAATTTTTTCACGACGCGAAAAATTCCGAGCTGATATAAGTACTTGGGATCTGATAATTGACTTTTCAGTTATCGACGCTATACGTTTAGAAATACCATGAAACGTGCACATTTCTTGGTCCCGGGCTGATTGGGGCATGTTTTCAAAACACGAAAAATTCTTACCTGATATAAGTACTTGTGGTCTGAAAATTGAGATTCCAGTTATCAAAGCCATACGTTTAGAAATACCATGAAACGTGGACATATGTTGGTCCCGGGCTGATTGAACCATTTTTCACAATATGAAAAATACCGAGCTGATATAAGTACTGGTGGTCTCAAAATTAAAATTCCAGTTATCGATGCCATATGCTTAGAAATGCCATGAAACGTGGAGATTTCTTGGTCCCGGACTGATTGGACCATTTTTTAAAAACACGTAAAATACGCAGATGATATAAGTACTTCGGATCTGAAAATTGACTTTTCAGTTATCGACGCCATACGTTTAGAAATACCATGAAACGTGGAGATTTCTTGGTCCCGGTCTGATTGGACCATTTTTTAAAAACACGTAAAATACGCAGATGATATAAGTACTTCGGATCTGAAAATTGACTTTTCAGTTATCGACGCCATACGTTTAGAAATATCATGAAACGTGGAGATTTCTTGGTCCCGGTCTGATTGGGGAATTTTTTCACGACGCGAAAAATTCCGAGCTGATATAAGTACTTGGGATCTGAAAATTGACTTTTCAGTTATCGACGCCATACGCTTAGAAATACCATGAAACGTGGAGATTTCTTGGTATCGGGCTGATTGAGCAATTTTTTCACGACGCGAAAAATTCCGAGCTGATATAAGTACTTGGGATCTGATAATTGACTTTTCAGTTATCGACGCTATACGTTTAGAAATACCATGAAACGTGCACATTTTTTGGTCCCGGGCTGATTGGGGCATGTTTTCAAAACACGAAAAATTCTTAGCTGATATAAGTACTTGTGGTCTGAAAATTGAGATTCCAGTTATCAAAGCCATACGTTTAGAAATACCATGAAACGTGGACATATGTTGGTCCCGGGCTGTTTGAACCATTTCTCACAATATGAAAAATACCGAGCTGATATAAGTACTTGTGGTCTCAAAATTAAAATTCCAGTTTTCGATGCCATATGGTTAGAAATGGCATGAAACGTGGACATTTCTTGGTCCCGAGCTGATTGAGGAATTTTTTCATGACGCGAAAATTTTCGAGCTGATATAAGTACTTGCGATCTGAAAATTCAGATTCCAGTTGTCAACGCAACACATTTAGAAATGCCATGAAACGTGTATATTTTTTGGTCCCGAGCTGATATAAGTACTTGTGATCTGAAAATTCGGATTCCAGTCATGAACGCAACACATTTAGAAATGCCATGAAACGTGTATATATTTTGGTCCCGGGTAGATTGGAGCATTTGTTCAAAACACGAAAAATTCTTAGCTGATATAAGTACTTGTGGTCTGAAAATTAAGATTCCAGTTATTGACGCCATACATTTTGAAATGCTATAAAACATGGACATTTGTTGGTCCCGTGGTGATTTGACCGTTTTTTAACAACACGTAAAATACGCAGCTGATATACGTACTTCGGATGTGAAAATTGATATTTCATTTATCGACGCCATATGCTTAGAAATGCCATGAAACGTGGACATTTGATGGTCCCGAGCTGATCGGACCATTGTTTCACAACTCGAAAAATACCGAGATGATATAAGTACTTGTGATCTGAAAATTCACATTCCAGTTGTCAACGCAACACATTTAGAAATGCCATTAAACGTGGTCATTTCTTGGTCCCGAGCTGATTGAGGAATTTTTTCACGGCGCGAGAAATTCCCAGTTGATATTAGTACTTGTGGTCTGAAAATTGAAATTCCAGTTATCGATGCCATATGGTTAGACATGCCATGAAACGTGGACATTTGTTGGTCCCGGGCTGATTGGACCATTGTTTCACAACACATAAAATACGGGATAAAATACGGGATAAAATACGGAGCTGATATACGTACTTGGGATGTGAAACTTGATATTTCATTTATCGACGTCATATGCTTAGAAATGCCATGAAACGTGGACATTTGTTGGTCCCGGGCTGATTGAACCATTTTTCACAATATGAGAAATACCGAGCTGATATAAGTACTTGTGTTCTCAAAATTAAAATTCCAGTTATCGATGCCATATGCTTAGAAATGCCATGAAACGTGGACATTTCTTGGTCCCGAGCTGATTGAGGAATTTTTTCACGGCGCGAAAAATTCCCAGTTGATATTAGTACTTGTGGTCTGAAAATTGAAATTCCAGTTATCGATGCCATATGGTTAGAAATGCCATGAAACGTGGACATTTGTTGGTCCCGGGCTGATTGGACCATTGTTTCACAACACATAAAATACGGGATAAAATACGGGATAAAATACGGAGCTGATATACGTACTTGGGATGTGAAACTTGATATTTCATTTATCGACGCCATATGCTTAGAAATGCCATGAAACGTGGACATTTGTTGGTCCCGGGCTGATTGAACCATTTTTCACAATATGAGAAATACCGAGCTGATATAAGTACTTGTGTTCTCAAAATTAAAATTCCAGTTATCGATGCCATATGCTTAGAAATGCCATGAAACGTGGACATTTCTTGGTCCCGAGCTGATTGAGGAATTTTTTCATGACGCGAAAATTTTCGAGCTGATATAAGTACTTGCGATCTGAAAATTCAGATTCCAGTTGTCAACGCAACACATTTAGAAATGCCATGAAACGTGTATATATTTTGGTCCCGGGTAGATTGGAGCATTTGTTCAAAACACGAAAAATTCTTAGCTGATATAAGTACTTGTGGTCTGAAAATTGAGATTTCAGTTATCAAAGCCATACGTTTAGAAATACCATGAAACGTGGACATTTGTTGGTCCCGGTCTGATTGAACCATTTTTCACAATATGAAAAATACCGAGCTGATATAAGTACTTGTGGTCTCAAAATTAAAATTCCAGTTATCGATGCCATATGCTTAGAAATGCCATGAAACGTGGAGATTTCTTGGTCCCGGACTGATTGGACCATTTTTTAAAAACACGTAAAATACGCAGATGATATAAGTACTTCGGATCTGAAAATTGACTTTTCAGTTATCGACGCCATACGTTTATAAATACCATGAAACGTGGAGATTTCTTGGTCCCGGTCTGATTGGACCATTTTTTAAAAACACGTAAAATACGCAGATGATATAAGTACTTCGGATCTGAAAATTGACTTTTCAGTTATCGACGCCATACGTTTAGAAATATCATGAAACGTGGAGATTTCTTGGTCCCGGTCTGATTGGGGAATTTTTTCACGACGCGAAAAATTCCGAGCTGATATAAGTACTTGGGATCTGAAAATTGACTTTTCAGTTATCGACGCCATACGCTTAGAAATACCATGAAACGTGGAGATTTCTTGGTATCGGGCTGATTGAGCAATTTTTTCACGACGCGAAAAATTCCGAGCTGATATAAGTACTTGGGATCTGATAATTGACTTTTGAGTTATCGACGCTATACGTTTAGAAATACCATGAAACGTGCACATTTTTTGGTCCCGGGCTGATTGGGGCATGTTTTCAAAACACGAAAAATTCTTAGCTGATATAAGTACTTGTGGTCTGAAAATTGAGATTCCAGTTATCAAAGCCATACGTTTAGAAATACCATGAAACGTGGACATATGTTGGTCCCGGGCTGTTTGAACCATTTCTCACAATATGAAAAATACCGAGCTGATATAAGTACTTGTGGTCTCAAAATTAAAATTCCAGTTTTCGATGCCATATGGTTAGAAATGGCATGAAACGTGGACATTTCTTGGTCCCGAGCTGATTGAGGAATTTTTTCATGACGCGAAAATTTTCGAGCTGATATAAGTACTTGCGATCTGAAAATTCAGATTCCAGTTGTCAACGCAACACATTTAGAAATGCCATGAAACGTGTATATTTTTTGGTCCCGAGCTGATATAAGTACTTGTGATCTGAAAATTCGGATTCCAGTCATGAACGCAACACATTTAGAAATGCCATGAAACGTGGTCATTTCTTGGTCCCGAGCTGATTGAGGAATTTTTTCACGGCGCGAAAAATTCCCAGTTGATATTAGTACTTGTGGTCTGAAAATTGAAATTCCAGTTATCGATGCCATATGGTTAGAAATGCCATGAAACGTGGACATTTGTTGGTCCCGGGCTGATTGGACCATTGTTTCACAACACATAAAATACGGGATAAAATACGGGATAAAATACGGAGCTGATATACGTACTTGGGATGTGAAACTTGATATTTCATTTATCGACGCCATATGCTTAGAAATGCCATGAAACGTGGACATTTGTTGGTCCCGGGCTGATTGAACCATTTTTCACAATATGAGAAATACCGAGCTGATATAAGTACTTGTGTTCTCAAAATTAAAATTCCAGTTATCGATGCCATATGCTTAGAAATGCCATGAAACGTGGACATTTCTTGGTCCCGAGCTGATTGAGGAATTTTTTCATGACGCGAAAATTTTCGAGCTGATATAAGTACTTGCGATCTGAAAATTCAGATTCCAGTTGTCAACGCAACACATTTAGAAATGCCATGAAACGTGTATATATTTTGGTCCCGGGTAGATTGGAGCATTTGTTCAAAACACGAAAAATTCTTAGCTGATATAAGTACTTGTGGTCTGAAAATTGAGATTTCAGTTATCAAAGCCATACGTTTAGAAATACCATGAAACGTGGACATTTGTTGGTCCCGGTCTGATTGAACCATTTTTCACAATATGAAAAATACCGAGCTGATATAAGTACTTGTGGTCTCAAAATTAAAATTCCAGTTATCGATGCCATATGCTTAGAAATGCCATGAAACGTGGAGATTTCTTGGTCCCGGACTGATTGGACCATTTTTTAAAAACACGTAAAATACGCAGATGATATAAGTACTTCGGATCTGAAAATTGACTTTTCAGTTATCGACGCCATACGTTTAGAAATACCATGAAACGTGGAGATTTCTTGGTCCCGGTCTGATTGGACCATTTTTTAAAAACACGTAAAATACGCAGATGATATAAGTACTTCGGATCTGAAAATTGACTTTTCAGTTATCGACGCCATACGTTTAGAAATACCATGAAACGTGGAGATTTCTTGGTCCCGGTCTGATTGGGGAATTTTTTCACGACGCGAAAAATTCCGAGCTGATATAAGTACTTGGGATCTGAAAATTGACTTTTCAGTTATCGACGCCATACGCTTAGAAATACCATGAAACGTGGAGATTTCTTGGTATCGGGCTGATTGAGCAATTTTTTCACGACGCGAAAAATTCCGAGCTGATATAAGTACTTGGGATCTGATAATTGACTTTTCAGTTATCGACGCTATACGTTTAGAAATACCATGAAACGTGCACATTTCTTGGTCCCGGGCTGATTGGGGCATGTTTTCAAAACACGAAAAATACGCAGATGATATAAGTACTTCGGATCTGAAAATTGACTTTTCAGTTATCGACGCCATACGTTTAGAAATACCATGAAACGTGGAGATTTCTTGGTCCCGGTCTGATTGGATCATTTTTTAAAAACACGTAAAATACGCAGATGATATAAGTACTTCGGATCTGAAAATTGACTTTTCAGTTATCGACGCCATACGTTTAGAAATACCATGAAACGTGGAGATTTCTTGGTCCCGGTCTGATTGGGGAATTTTTTCACGACGCGAAAAATTCCGAGCTGATATAAGTACTTGGGATCTGATAATTGACTTTTCAGTTATCGACGCTATACGTTTAGAAATACCATGAAACGTGCACATTTCTTGGTCCCGGGCTGATTGGGGCATGTTTTCAAAACACGAAAAATTCTTACCTGATATAAGTACTTGTGGTCTGAAAATTGAGATTCCAGTTATCAAAGCCATACGTTTAGAAATACCATGAAACGTGGACATATGTTGGTCCCGGGCTGATTGAACCATTTTTCACAATATGAAAAATACCGAGCTGATATAAGTACTGGTGGTCCCAAAATTA
The DNA here is from genome assembly GCA_964016905.1 of Perithous albicinctus. Taxonomy (NCBI): domain Eukaryota; kingdom Metazoa; phylum Arthropoda; class Insecta; order Hymenoptera; family Ichneumonidae; genus Perithous; species Perithous albicinctus. The sequence goes on from OZ024693.1 coordinate 1,920,209, forward strand.
AAATTCTAGTTATCGATGCCATATGCTTAGAAATGCGATGAAACGTGGAAATTTGTTGGTTCCGGGCTGATTGGACCATTGTTTCGCAACACGTAAAATACGAAGCTGATTTACGTACTTGAGATGTGAAAATTGATATTTCATTTATCGATGCCATATGCTTAGAAATGCCATGAAACGTGGACATTTCTTGGTCCCGAGCTGATTGGGGAATTTTTTCACGACGCCAAAAATTCACAGCTGATATAAGTACTTGTGATCTGAAAATTGAGATTCCAGTTATCAACGCAACACGTTTAGAAATACCATGAAAAGTGCGCATTTTTTGGTCCCGGGCTGATTGGGGCATGTTTTCAAAACACGAAAAATTCTTAGCTGATATAAGTACTTGTGGTCTGAAAATTGAGATTCCAGTTATCAAAGCCATACGTTTAGAAATACCATGAAACGTGGACATATGTTGGTCCCGGGCTGTTTGAACCATTTCTCACAATATGAAAAATACCGAGCTGATATAAGTACTTGTGGTCTTAAAATTAAAATTCCAGTTTTCGATGCCATATGGTTAGAAATGGCATGAAACGTGGACATTTCTTGGTCCCGAGCTGATTGAGGAATTTTTTCATGACGCGAAAATTTTCGAGCTGATATAAGTACTTGCGATCTGAAAATTCAGATTCCAGTTGTCAACGCAACACATTTAGAAATGCCATGAAACGTGTATATTTTTTGGTCCCGAGCTGATATAAGTACTTGTGATCTGAAAATTCGGATTCCAGTCATGAACGCAACACATTTAGAAATGCCATGAAACGTGGTCATTTCTTGGTCCCGAGCTGATTGAGGAATTTTTTCACGGCGCGAAAAATTCCCAGTTGATATTAGTACTTGTGGTCTGAAAATTGAAATTCCAGTTATCGATGCCATATGGTTAGAAATGCCATGAAACGTGGACATTTGTTGGTCCCGGGCTGATTGGACCATTGTTTCACAACACATAAAATACGGGATAAAATACGGGATAAAATACGGAGCTGATATACGTACTTGGGATGTGAAACTTGATATTTCATTTATCGACGCCATATGCTTAGAAATGCCATGAAACGTGGACATTTGTTGGTCCCGGGCTGATTGAACCATTTTTCACAATATGAAAAATACCGAGCTGATATAAGTACTTGTGGTCTCAAAATTAAAATTCCAGTTATCGATGCCATATGCTTAGAAATGCCATGAAACGTGGAGATTTCTTGGTCCCGGACTGATTGGACCATTTTTTAAAAACACGTAAAATACGCAGATGATATAAGTACTTCGGATCTGAAAATTGACTTTTCAGTTATCGACGCCATACGTTTAGAAATACCATGAAACGTGGAGATTTCTTGGTCCCGGTCTGATTGGACCATTTTTTAAAAACACGTAAAATACGCAGATGATATAAGTACTTCGGATCTGAAAATTGACTTTTCAGTTATCGACGCCATACGTTTAGAAATACCATGAAACGTGGAGATTTCTTGGTCCCGGTCTGATTGGGGAATTTTTTCACGACGCGAAAAATTCCGAGCTGATATAAGTACTTGGGATCTGAAAATTGACTTTTCAGTTATCGACGCCATACGCTTAGAAATACCATGAAACGTGGAGATTTCTTGGTATCGGGCTGATTGAGCAATTTTTTCACGACGCGAAAAATTCCGAGCTGATATAAGTACTTGGGATCTGATAATTGACTTTTCAGTTATCGACGCTATACGTTTAGAAATACCATGAAACGTGCCCATTTCTTGGTCCCGGGCTGATTGGGGCATGTTTTCAAAACACGAAAAATACGCAGATGATATAAGTACTTCGGATCTGAAAATTGACTTTTCAGTTATCGACGCCATACGTTTAGAAATACCATGAAACGTGGAGATTTCTTGGTCCCGGTCTGATTGGACCATTTTTTAAAAACACGTAAAATACGCAGATGATATAAGTACTTCGGATCTGAAAATTGACTTTTCAGTTATCGACGCCATACGTTTAGAAATACCATGAAACGTGGAGATTTCTTGGTCCCGGTCTGATTGGGGAATTTTTTCACGACGCGAAAAATTCCGAGCTGATATAAGTACTTGGGATCTGAAAATTGACTTTTCAGTTATCGACGCCATACGCTTAGAAATACCATGAAACGTGGAGATTTCTTGGTATCGGGCTGATTGAGCAATTTTTTCACGACGCGAAAAATTCCGAGCTGATATAAGTACTTGGGATCTGATAATTGACTTTTCAGTTATCGACGCTATACGTTTAGAAATACCATGAAACGTGCACATTTCTTGGTCCCGGGCTGATTGGACCATTGTTTCACAACACATAAAATACGGGATAAAATACGGGATAAAATACGGAGCTGATATACGTACTTGGGATGTGAAACTTGATATTTCATTTATCGACGTCATATGCTTAGAAATGCCATGAAACGTGGACATTTGTTGGTCCCGGGCTGATTGAACCATTTTTCACAATATGAGAAATACCGAGCTGATATAAGTACTTGTGTTCTCAAAATTAAAATTCCAGTTATCGATGCCATATGCTTAGAAATGCCATGAAACGTGGACATTTCTTGGTCCCGAGCTGATTGAGGAATTTTTTCATGACGCGAAAATTGTCGAGCTGATATAAGTACTTGCGATCTGAAAATTCAGATTCCAGTTGTCAACGCAACACATTTAGAAATGCCATGAAACGTGTATATTTTTTGGTCCCGAGCTGATATAAGTACTTGTGATCTGAAAATTCGGATTCCAGTCATGAACGCAACACATTTATAAATGCCATGAAACGTGGTCATTTCTTGGTCCCGAGCTGATTGAGGAATTTTTTCACGGCGCGAAAAATTCCCAGTTGATATTAGTACTTGTGGTCTGAAAATTGAAATTCCAGTTATCGATGCCATATGGTTAGAAATGCCATGAAACGTGGACATTTGTTGGTCCCGGGCTGATTGGACCATTGTTTCACAACACATAAAATACGGGATAAAATACGGGATAAAATACGGAGCTGATATACGTACTTGGGATGTGAAACTTGATATTTCATTTATCGACGCCATATGCTTAGAAATGCCATGAAACGTGGACATTTGTTGGTCCCGGGCTGATTGAACCATTTTTCACAATATGAGAAATACCGAGCTGATATAAGTACTTGTGTTCTCAAAATTAAAATTCCAGTTATCGATGCCATATGCTTAGAAATGCCATGAAACGTGGACATTTCTTGGTCCCGAGCTGATTGAGGAATTTTTTCATGACGCGAAAATTTTCGAGCTGATATAAGTACTTGCGATCTGAAAATTCAGATTCCAGTTGTCAACGCAACACATTTAGAAATGCCATGAAACGTGTATATATTTTGGTCCCGGGTAGATTGGAGCATTTGTTCAAAACACGAAAAATTCTTAGCTGATATAAGTACTTGTGGTCTGAAAATTGAGATTTCAGTTATCAAAGCCATACGTTTAGAAATACCATGAAACGTGGACATTTGTTGGTCCCGGTCTGATTGAACCATTTTTCACAATATGAAAAATACCGAGCTGATATAAGTACTTGTGGTCTCAAAATTAAAATTCCAGTTATCGATGCCATATGCTTAGAAATGCCATGAAACGTGGAGATTTCTTGGTCCCGGACTGATTGGACCATTTTTTAAAAACACGTAAAATACGCAGATGATATAAGTACTTCGGATCTGAAAATTGACTTTTCAGTTATCGACGCCATACGTTTAGAAATACCATGAAACGTGGAGATTTCTTGGTCCCGGTCTGATTGGACCATTTTTTAAAAACACGTAAAATACGCAGATGATATAAGTACTTCGGATCTGAAAATTGACTTTTCAGTTATCGACGCCATACGTTTAGAAATACCATGAAACGTGGAGATTTCTTGGTCCCGGTCTGATTGGGGAATTTTTTCACGACGCGAAAAATTCCGAGCTGATATAAGTACTTGGGATCTGAAAATTGACTTTTCAGTTATCGACGCCATACGCTTAGAAATACCATGAAACGTGGAGATTTCTTGGTATCGGGCTGATTGAGCAATTTTTTCACGACGCGAAAAATTCCGAGCTGATATAAGTACTTGGGATCTGATAATTGACTTTTCAGTTATCGACGCTATACGTTTAGAAATACCATGAAACGTGCACATTTTTTGGTCCCGGGCTGATTGGGGCATGTTTTCAAAACACGAAAAATTCTTAGCTGATATAAGTACTTGTGGTCTGAAAATTGAGATTCCAGTTATCAAAGCCATACGTTTAGAAATACCATGAAACGTGGACATATGTTGGTCCCGGGCTGTTTGAACCATTTCTCACAATATGAAAAATACCGAGCTGAGATAAGTACTTGTGGTCTTAAAATTAAAATTCCAGTTTTCGATGCCATATGGTTAGAAATGGCATGAAACGTGGACATTTCTTGGTCCCGAGCTGATTGAGGAATTTTTTCATGACGCGAAAATTGTCGAGCTGATATAAGTACTTGCGATCTGAAAATTCAGATTCCAGTTGTCAACGCAACACATTTAGAAATGCCATGAAACGTGTATATTTTTTGGTCCCGAGCTGATATAAGTACTTGTGATCTGAAAATTCGGATTCCAGTCATGAACGCAACACATTTAGAAATGCCATGAAACGTGGTCATTTCTTGGTCCCGAGCTGATTGAGGAATTTTTTCACGGCGCGAAAAATTCCCAGTTGATATTAGTACTTGTGGTCTGAAAATTGAAATTCCAGTTATCGATGCCATATGGTTAGAAATGCCATGAAACGTGGACATTTGTTGGTCCCGGGCTGATTGGACCATTGTTTCACAACACATAAAATACGGGATAAAATACGGGATAAAATACGGAGCTGATATACGTACTTGGGATGTGAAACTTGATATTTCATTTATCGACGCCATATGCTTAGAAATGCCATGAAACGTGGACATTTGTTGGTCCCGGGCTGATTGAACCATTTTTCACAATATGAGAAATACCGAGCTGATATAAGTACTTGTGTTCTCAAAATTAAAATTCCAGTTATCGATGCCATATGCTTAGAAATGCCATGAAACGTGGACATTTCTTGGTCCCGAGCTGATTGAGGAATTTTTTCATGACGCGAAAATTTTCGAGCTGATATAAGTACTTGCGATCTGAAAATTCAGATTCCAGTTGTCAACGCAACACATTTAGAAATGCCATGAAAAGTGCGCATTTTTTGGTCCCGGGCTGATTGGGGCATGTTTTCAAAACACGAAAAATTCTTAGCTGATATAAGTACTTGTGGTCTGAAAATTGAGATTCCAGTTATCAAAGCCATACGTTTAGAAATACCATGAAACGTGGACATATGTTGGTCCCGGGCTGTTTGAACCATTTCTCACAATATGAAAAATACCGAGCTGATATAAGTACTTGTGGTCTTAAAATTAAAATTCCAGTTTTCGATGCCATATGGTTAGAAATGGCATGAAACGTGGACATTTCTTGGTCCCGAGCTGATTGAGGAATTTTTTCATGACGCGAAAATTTTCGAGCTGATATAAGTACTTGCGATCTGAAAATTCAGATTCCAGTTGTCAACGCAACACATTTAGAAATGCCATGAAACGTGTATATTTTTTGGTCCCGAGCTGATATAAGTACTTGTGATCTGAAAATTCGGATTCCAGTCATGAACGCAACACATTTAGAAATGCCATGAAACGTGTATATATTTTGGTCCCGGGTAGATTGGAGCATTTGTTCAAAACACAAAAAATTCTTAGCTGATATAAGTACTTGTGGTCTGAAAATTAAGATTCCAGTTATTGACGCCATACATTTTGAAATGCTATAAAACATGGACATTTGTTGGTCCCGTGGTGATTTGACCGTTTTTTAACAACACGTAAAATACGCAGCTGATATACGTACTTCGGATGTGAAAATTGATATTTCATTTATCGATGCCATATGCTTAGAAATGCCATGAAACGTGGACATTTGATGGTCCCGAGCTGATCGGACCATTGTTTCACAACTCGAAAAATACCGAGATGATATAAGTACTTGTGATCTGAAAATTCACATTCCAGTTGTCAACGCAACACATTTAGAAATGCCATTAAACGTGGTCATTTCTTGGTCCCGAGCTGATTGAGGAATTTTTTCACGGCGCGAGAAATTCCCAGTTGATATTAGTACTTGTGGTCTGAAAATTGAAATTCCAGTTATCGATGCCATATGGTTAGACATGCCATGAAACGTGGACATTTGTTGGTCCCGGGCTGATTGGACCATTGTTTCACAACACATAAAATACGGGATAAAATACGGGATAAAATACGGAGCTGATATACGTACTTGGGATGTGAAACTTGATATTTCATTTATCGACGTCATATGCTTAGAAATGCCATGAAACGTGGACATTTGTTGGTCCCGGGCTGATTGAACCATTTTTCACAATATGAGAAATACCGAGCTGATATAAGTACTTGTGTTCTCAAAATTAAAATTCCAGTTATCGATGCCATATGCTTAGAAATGCCATGAAACGTGGACATTTCTTGGTCCCGAGCTGATTGAGGAATTTTTTCATGACGCGAAAATTGTCGAGCTGATATAAGTACTTGCGATCTGAAAATTCAGATTCCAGTTGTCAACGCAACACATTTAGAAATGCCATGAAACGTGTATATTTTTTGGTCCCGAGCTGATATAAGTACTTGTGATCTGAAAATTCGGATTCCAGTCATGAACGCAACACATTTAGAAATGCCATGAAACGTGGTCATTTCTTGGTCCCGAGCTGATTGAGGAATTTTTTCACGGCGCGAAAAATTCCCAGTTGATATTAGTACTTGTGGTCTGAAAATTGAAATTCCAGTTATCGATGCCATATGGTTAGAAATGCCATGAAACGTGGACATTTGTTGGTCCCGGGCTGATTGGACCATTGTTTCACAACACATAAAATACGGGATAAAATACGGGATAAAATACGGAGCTGATATACGTACTTGGGATGTGAAACTTGATATTTCATTTATCGACGCCATATGCTTAGAAATGCCATGAAACGTGGACATTTGTTGGTCCCGGGCTGATTGAACCATTTTTCACAATATGAAAAATACCGAGCTGATATAAGTACTTGTGGTCTCAAAATTAAAATTCCAGTTATCGATGCCATATGCTTAGAAATGCCATGAAACGTGGAGATTTCTTGGTCCCGGTCTGATTGGACCATTTTTTAAAAACACGTAAAATACGCAGATGATATAAGTACTTCGGATCTGAAAATTGACTTTTCAGTTATCGACGCCATACGTTTAGAAATACCATGAAACGTGGACATTTCTTGGTCCCGGTCTGATTGGGGAATTTTTTCACGACGCGAAAAATTCCGAGCTGATATAAGTACTTGGGATCTGAAAATTGACTTTTCAGTTATCGACGCCATACGCTTAGAAATACCATGAAACGTGGAGATTTCTTGGTATCGGGCTGATTGAGCAATTTTTTCACGACGCGAAAAATTCCGAGCTGATATAAGTACTTGGGATCTGATAATTGACTTTTCAGTTATCGACGCTATACGTTTAGAAATACCATGAAACGTGCACATTTCTTGGTCCCGGGCTGATTGGGGCATGTTTTCAAAACACGAAAAATACGCAGATGATATAAGTACTTCGGATCTGAAAATTGACTTTTCAGTTATCGACGCCATACGTTTAGAAATACCATGAAACGTGGAGATTTCTTGGTCCCGGTCTGATTGGATCATTTTTTAAAAACACGTAAAATACGCAGATGATATAAGTACTTCGGATCTGAAAATTGACTTTTCAGTTATCGACGCCATACGTTTAGAAATACCATGAAACGTGGAGATTTCTTGGTCCCGGTCTGATTGGGGAATTTTTTCACGACGCGAAAAATTCCGAGCTGATATAAGTACTTGGGATCTGATAATTGACTTTTCAGTTATCGACGCTATACGTTTAGAAATACCATGAAACGTGCACATTTCTTGGTCCCGGGCTGATTGGGGCATGTTTTCAAAACACGAAAAATTCTTACCTGATATAAGTACTTGTGGTCTGAAAATTGAGATTCCAGTTATCAAAGCCATACGTTTAGAAATACCATGAAACGTGGACATATGTTGGTCCCGGGCTGATTGAACCATTTTTCACAATATGAAAAATACCGAGCTGATATAAGTACTGGTGGTCCCAAAATTAAAATTCTAGTTATCGATGCCATATGCTTAGAAATGCGATGAAACGTGGAAATTTGTTGGTTCCGGGCTGATTGGACCATTGTTTCGCAACACGTAAAATACGAAGCTGATTTACGTACTTGAGATGTGAAAATTGATATTTCATTTATCGATGCCATATGCTTAGAAATGCCATGAAACGTGGACATTTCTTGGTCCCGAGCTGATTGGGGAATTTTTTCACGACGCCAAAAATTCACAGCTGATATAAGTACTTGTGATCTGAAAATTGAGATTCCAGTTATCAACGCAACACGTTTAGAAATACCATGAAAAGTGCGCATTTTTTGGTCCCGGGCTGATTGGGGCATGTTTTCAAAACACGAAAAATTCTTAGCTGATATAAGTACTTGTGGTCTGAAAATTGAGATTCCAGTTATCAAAGCCATACGTTTAGAAATACCATGAAACGTGGACATATGTTGGTCCCGGGCTGTTTGAACCATTTCTCACAATATGAAAAATACCGAGCTGATATAAGTACTTGTGGTCTTAAAATTAAAATTCCAGTTTTCGATGCCATATGGTTAGAAATGGCATGAAACGTGGACATTTCTTGGTCCCGAGCTGATTGAGGAATTTTTTCATGACGCGAAAATTTTCGAGCTGATATAAGTACTTGCGATCTGAAAATTCAGATTCCAGTTGTCAACGCAACACATTTAGAAATGCCATGAAACGTGTATATTTTTTGGTCCCGAGCTGATATAAGTACTTGTGATCTGAAAATTCGGATTCCAGTCATGAACGCAACACATTTAGAAATGCCATGAAACGTGGTCATTTCTTGGTCCCGAGCTGATTGAGGAATTTTTTCACGGCGCGAAAAATTCCCAGTTGATATTAGTACTTGTGGTCTGAAAATTGAAATTCCAGTTATCGATGCCATATGGTTAGAAATGCCATGAAACGTGGACATTTGTTGGTCCCGGGCTGATTGGACCATTGTTTCACAACACATAAAATACGGGATAAAATACGGGATAAAATACGGAGCTGATATACGTACTTGGGATGTGAAACTTGATATTTCATTTATCGACGCCATATGCTTAGAAATGCCATGAAACGTGGACATTTGTTGGTCCCGGGCTGATTGAACCATTTTTCACAATATGAAAAATACCGAGCTGATATAAGTACTTGTGGTCTCAAAATTAAAATTCCAGTTATCGATGCCATATGCTTAGAAATGCCATGAAACGTGGAGATTTCTTGGTCCCGGACTGATTGGACCATTTTTTAAAAACACGTAAAATACGCAGATGATATAAGTACTTCGGATCTGAAAATTGACTTTTCAGTTATCGACGCCATACGTTTAGAAATACCATGAAACGTGGAGATTTCTTGGTCCCGGTCTGATTGGACCATTTTTTAAAAACACGTAAAATACGCAGATGATATAAGTACTTCGGATCTGAAAATTGACTTTTCAGTTATCGACGCCATACGTTTAGAAATACCATGAAACGTGGAGATTTCTTGGTCCCGGTCTGATTGGGGAATTTTTTCACGACGCGAAAAATTCCGAGCTGATATAAGTACTTGGGATCTGAAAATTGACTTTTCAGTTATCGACGCCATACGCTTAGAAATACCATGAAACGTGGAGATTTCTTGGTATCGGGCTGATTGAGCAATTTTTTCACGACGCGAAAAATTCCGAGCTGATATAAGTACTTGGGATCTGATAATTGACTTTTCAGTTATCGACGCTATACGTTTAGAAATACCATGAAACGTGCCCATTTCTTGGTCCCGGGCTGATTGGGGCATGTTTTCAAAACACGAAAAATACGCAGATGATATAAGTACTTCGGATCTGAAAATTGACTTTTCAGTTATCGACGCCATACGTTTAGAAATACCATGAAACGTGGAGATTTCTTGGTCCCGGTCTGATTGGACCATTTTTTAAAAACACGTAAAATACGCAGATGATATAAGTACTTCGGATCTGAAAATTGACTTTTCAGTTATCGACGCCATACGTTTAGAAATACCATGAAACGTGGAGATTTCTTGGTCCCGGTCTGATTGGGGAATTTTTTCACGACGCGAAAAATTCCGAGCTGATATAAGTACTTGGGATCTGAAAATTGACTTTTCAGTTATCGACGCCATACGCTTAGAAATACCATGAAACGTGGAGATTTCTTGGTATCGGGCTGATTGAGCAATTTTTTCACGACGCGAAAAATTCCGAGCTGATATAAGTACTTGGGATCTGATAATTGACTTTTCAGTTATCGACGCTATACGTTTAGAAATACCATGAAACGTGCACATTTCTTGGTCCCGGGCTGATTGGACCATTGTTTCACAACACATAAAATACGGGATAAAATACGGGATAAAATACGGAGCTGATATACGTACTTGGGATGTGAAACTTGATATTTCATTTATCGACGTCATATGCTTAGAAATGCCATGAAACGTGGACATTTGTTGGTCCCGGGCTGATTGAACCATTTTTCACAATATGAGAAATACCGAGCTGATATAAGTACTTGTGTTCTCAAAATTAAAATTCCAGTTATCGATGCCATATGCTTAGAAATGCCATGAAACGTGGACATTTCTTGGTCCCGAGCTGATTGAGGAATTTTTTCATGACGCGAAAATTGTCGAGCTGATATAAGTACTTGCGATCTGAAAATTCAGATTCCAGTTGTCAACGCAACACATTTAGAAATGCCATGAAACGTGTATATTTTTTGGTCCCGAGCTGATATAAGTACTTGTGATCTGAAAATTCGGATTCCAGTCATGAACGCAACACATTTATAAATGCCATGAAACGTGGTCATTTCTTGGTCCCGAGCTGATTGAGGAATTTTTTCACGGCGCGAAAAATTCCCAGTTGATATTAGTACTTGTGGTCTGAAAATTGAAATTCCAGTTATCGATGCCATATGGTTAGAAATGCCATGAAACGTGGACATTTGTTGGTCCCGGGCTGATTGGACCATTGTTTCACAACACATAAAATACGGGATAAAATACGGGATAAAATACGGAGCTGATATACGTACTTGGGATGTGAAACTTGATATTTCATTTATCGACGCCATATGCTTAGAAATGCCATGAAACGTGGACATTTGTTGGTCCCGGGCTGATTGAACCATTTTTCACAATATGAGAAATACCGAGCTGATATAAGTACTTGTGTTCTCAAAATTAAAATTCCAGTTATCGATGCCATATGCTTAGAAATGCCATGAAACGTGGACATTTCTTGGTCCCGAGCTGATTGAGGAATTTTTTCATGACGCGAAAATTTTCGAGCTGATATAAGTACTTGCGATCTGAAAATTCAGATTCCAGTTGTCAACGCAACACATTTAGAAATGCCATGAAACGTGTATATATTTTGGTCCCGGGTAGATTGGAGCATTTGTTCAAAACACGAAAAATTCTTAGCTGATATAAGTACTTGTGGTCTGAAAATTGAGATTTCAGTTATCAAAGCCATACGTTTAGAAATACCATGAAACGTGGACATTTGTTGGTCCCGGTCTGATTGAACCATTTTTCACAATATGAAAAATACCGAGCTGATATAAGTACTTGTGGTCTCAAAATTAAAATTCCAGTTATCGATGCCATATGCTTAGAAATGCCATGAAACGTGGAGATTTCTTGGTCCCGGACTGATTGGACCATTTTTTAAAAACACGTAAAATACGCAGATGATATAAGTACTTCGGATCTGAAAATTGACTTTTCAGTTATCGACGCCATACGTTTAGAAATACCATGAAACGTGGAGATTTCTTGGTCCCGGTCTGATTGGACCATTTTTTAAAAACACGTAAAATACGCAGATGATATAAGTACTTCGGATCTGAAAATTGACTTTTCAGTTATCGACGCCATACGTTTAGAAATACCATGAAACGTGGAGATTTCTTGGTCCCGGTCTGATTGGGGAATTTTTTCACGACGCGAAAAATTCCGAGCTGATATAAGTACTTGGGATCTGAAAATTGACTTTTCAGTTATCGACGCCATACGCTTAGAAATACCATGAAACGTGGAGATTTCTTGGTATCGGGCTGATTGAGCAATTTTTTCACGACGCGAAAAATTCCGAGCTGATATAAGTACTTGGGATCTGATAATTGACTTTTCAGTTATCGACGCTATACGTTTAGAAATACCATGAAACGTGCACATTTTTTGGTCCCGGGCTGATTGGGGCATGTTTTCAAAACACGAAAAATTCTTAGCTGATATAAGTACTTGTGGTCTGAAAATTGAGATTCCAGTTATCAAAGCCATACGTTTAGAAATACCATGAAACGTGGACATATGTTGGTCCCGGGCTGTTTGAACCATTTCTCACAATATGAAAAATACCGAGCTGAGATAAGTACTTGTGGTCTTAAAATTAAAATTCCAGTTTTCGATGCCATATGGTTAGAAATGGCATGAAACGTGGACATTTCTTGGTCCCGAGCTGATTGAGGAATTTTTTCATGACGCGAAAATTGTCGAGCTGATATAAGTACTTGCGATCTGAAAATTCAGATTCCAGTTGTCAACGCAACACATTTAGAAATGCCATGAAACGTGTATATTTTTTGGTCCCGAGCTGATATAAGTACTTGTGATCTGAAAATTCGGATTCCAGTCATGAACGCAACACATTTAGAAATGCCATGAAACGTGGTCATTTCTTGGTCCCGAGCTGATTGAGGAATTTTTTCACGGCGCGAAAAATTCCCAGTTGATATTAGTACTTGTGGTCTGAAAATTGAAATTCCAGTTATCGATGCCATATGGTTAGAAATGCCATGAAACGTGGACATTTGTTGGTCCCGGGCTGATTGGACCATTGTTTCACAACACATAAAATACGGGATAAAATACGGGATAAAATACGGAGCTGATATACGTACTTGGGATGTGAAACTTGATATTTCATTTATCGACGCCATATGCTTAGAAATGCCATGAAACGTGGACATTTGTTGGTCCCGGGCTGATTGAACCATTTTTCACAATATGAGAAATACCGAGCTGATATAAGTACTTGTGTTCTCAAAATTAAAATTCCAGTTATCGATGCCATATGCTTAGAAATGCCATGAAACGTGGACATTTCTTGGTCCCGAGCTGATTGAGGAATTTTTTCATGACGCGAAAATTTTCGAGCTGATATAAGTACTTGCGATCTGAAAATTCAGATTCCAGTTGTCAACGCAACACATTTAGAAATGCCATGAAAAGTGCGCATTTTTTGGTCCCGGGCTGATTGGGGCATGTTTTCAAAACACGAAAAATTCTTAGCTGATATAAGTACTTGTGGTCTGAAAATTGAGATTCCAGTTATCAAAGCCATACGTTTAGAAATACCATGAAACGTGGACATATGTTGGTCCCGGGCTGTTTGAACCATTTCTCACAATATGAAAAATACCGAGCTGATATAAGTACTTGTGGTCTTAAAATTAAAATTCCAGTTTTCGATGCCATATGGTTAGAAATGGCATGAAACGTGGACATTTCTTGGTCCCGAGCTGATTGAGGAATTTTTTCATGACGCGAAAATTTTCGAGCTGATATAAGTACTTGCGATCTGAAAATTCAGATTCCAGTTGTCAACGCAACACATTTAGAAATGCCATGAAACGTGTATATTTTTTGGTCCCGAGCTGATATAAGTACTTGTGATCTGAAAATTCGGATTCCAGTCATGAACGCAACACATTTAGAAATGCCATGAAACGTGTATATATTTTGGTCCCGGGTAGATTGGAGCATTTGTTCAAAACACAAAAAATTCTTAGCTGATATAAGTACTTGTGGTCTGAAAATTAAGATTCCAGTTATTGACGCCATACATTTTGAAATGCTATAAAACATGGACATTTGTTGGTCCCGTGGTGATTTGACCGTTTTTTAACAACACGTAAAATACGCAGCTGATATACGTACTTCGGATGTGAAAATTGATATTTCATTTATCGATGCCATATGCTTAGAAATGCCATGAAACGTGGACATTTGATGGTCCCGAGCTGATCGGACCATTGTTTCACAACTCGAAAAATACCGAGATGATATAAGTACTTGTGATCTGAAAATTCACATTCCAGTTGTCAACGCAACACATTTAGAAATGCCATTAAACGTGGTCATTTCTTGGTCCCGAGCTGATTGAGGAATTTTTTCACGGCGCGAGAAATTCCCAGTTGATATTAGTACTTGTGGTCTGAAAATTGAAATTCCAGTTATCGATGCCATATGGTTAGACATGCCATGAAACGTGGACATTTGTTGGTCCCGGGCTGATTGGACCATTGTTTCACAACACATAAAATACGGGATAAAATACGGGATAAAATACGGAGCTGATATACGTACTTGGGATGTGAAACTTGATATTTCATTTATCGACGTCATATGCTTAGAAATGCCATGAAACGTGGACATTTGTTGGTCCCGGGCTGATTGAACCATTTTTCACAATATGAGAAATACCGAGCTGATATAAGTACTTGTGTTCTCAAAATTAAAATTCCAGTTATCGATGCCATATGCTTAGAAATGCCATGAAACGTGGACATTTCTTGGTCCCGAGCTGATTGAGGAATTTTTTCATGACGCGAAAATTGTCGAGCTGATATAAGTACTTGCGATCTGAAAATTCAGATTCCAGTTGTCAACGCAACACATTTAGAAATGCCATGAAACGTGTATATTTTTTGGTCCCGAGCTGATATAAGTACTTGTGATCTGAAAATTCGGATTCCAGTCATGAACGCAACACATTTAGAAATGCCATGAAACGTGGTCATTTCTTGGTCCCGAGCTGATTGAGGAATTTTTTCACGGCGCGAAAAATTCCCAGTTGATATTAGTACTTGTGGTCTGAAAATTGAAATTCCAGTTATCGATGCCATATGGTTAGAAATGCCATGAAACGTGGACATTTGTTGGTCCCGGGCTGATTGGACCATTGTTTCACAACACATAAAATACGGGATAAAATACGGGATAAAATACGGAGCTGATATACGTACTTGGGATGTGAAACTTGATATTTCATTTATCGACGCCATATGCTTAGAAATGCCATGAAACGTGGACATTTGTTGGTCCCGGGCTGATTGAACCATTTTTCACAATATGAAAAATACCGAGCTGATATAAGTACTTGTGGTCTCAAAATTAAAATTCCAGTTATCGATGCCATATGCTTAGAAATGCCATGAAACGTGGAGATTTCTTGGTCCCGGTCTGATTGGACCATTTTTTAAAAACACGTAAAATACGCAGATGATATAAGTACTTCGGATCTGAAAATTGACTTTTCAGTTATCGACGCCATACGTTTAGAAATACCATGAAACGTGGACATTTCTTGGTCCCGGTCTGATTGGGGAATTTTTTCACGACGCGAAAAATTCCGAGCTGATATAAGTACTTGGGATCTGAAAATTGACTTTTCAGTTATCGACGCCATACGCTTAGAAATACCATGAAACGTGGAGATTTCTTGGTATCGGGCTGATTGAGCAATTTTTTCACGACGCGAAAAATTCCGAGCTGATATAAGTACTTGGGATCTGATAATTGACTTTTCAGTTATCGACGCTATACGTTTAGAAATACCATGAAACGTGCACATTTCTTGGTCCCGGGCTGATTGGGGCATGTTTTCAAAACACGAAAAATACGCAGATGATATAAGTACTTCGGATCTGAAAATTGACTTTTCAGTTATCGACGCCATACGTTTAGAAATACCATGAAACGTGGAGATTTCTTGGTCCCGGTCTGATTGGACCATTTTTTAAAAACACGTAAAATACGCAGATGATATAAGTACTTCGGATCTGAAAATTGACTTTTCAGTTATCGACGCCATACGTTTAGAAATACCATGAAACGTGGAGATTTCTTGGTCCCGGTCTGATTGGGGAATTTTTTCACGACGCGAAAAATTCCGAGCTGATATAAGTACTTGGGATCTGAAAATTGACTTTTCAGTTATCGACGCCATACGCTTAGAAATACCATGAAACGTGGAGATTTCTTGGTATCGGGCTGATTGAGCAATTTTTTCACGACGCGAAAAATTCCGAGCTGATATAAGTACTTGGGATCTGATAATTGACTTTTCAGTTATCGACGCTATACGTTTAGAAATACCATGAAACGTGCACATTTCTTGGTCCCGGGCTGATTGGGGCATGTTTTCAAAACACGAAAAATTCTTACCTGATATAAGTACTTGTGGTCTGAAAATTGAGATTCCAGTTATCAAAGCCATACGTTTAGAAATACCATGAAACGTGGACATATGTTGGTCCCGGGCTGATTGAACCATTTTTCACAATATGAAAAATACCGAGCTGATATAAGTACTGGTGGTCTCAAAATTAAAATTCCAGTTATCGATGCCATATGCTTAGAAATGCCATGAAACGTGGAGATTTCTTGGTCCCGGACTGATTGGACCATTTTTTAAAAACACGTAAAATACGCAGATGATATAAGTACTTCGGATCTGAAAATTGACTTTTCAGTTATCGACGCCATACGTTTAGAAATACCATGAAACGTGGAGATTTCTTGGTCCCGGTCTGATTGGACCATTTTTTAAAAACACGTAAAATACGCAGATGATATAAGTACTTCGGATCTGAAAATTGACTTTTCAGTTATCGACGCCATACGTTTAGAAATATCATGAAACGTGGAGATTTCTTGGTCCCGGTCTGATTGGGGAATTTTTTCACGACGCGAAAAATTCCGAGCTGATATAAGTACTTGGGATCTGAAAATTGACTTTTCAGTTATCGACGCCATACGCTTAGAAATACCATGAAACGTGGAGATTTCTTGGTATCGGGCTGATTGAGCAATTTTTTCACGACGCGAAAAATTCCGAGCTGATATAAGTACTTGGGATCTGATAATTGACTTTTCAGTTATCGACGCTATACGTTTAGAAATACCATGAAACGTGCACATTTTTTGGTCCCGGGCTGATTGGGGCATGTTTTCAAAACACGAAAAATTCTTAGCTGATATAAGTACTTGTGGTCTGAAAATTGAGATTCCAGTTATCAAAGCCATACGTTTAGAAATACCATGAAACGTGGACATATGTTGGTCCCGGGCTGTTTGAACCATTTCTCACAATATGAAAAATACCGAGCTGATATAAGTACTTGTGGTCTCAAAATTAAAATTCCAGTTTTCGATGCCATATGGTTAGAAATGGCATGAAACGTGGACATTTCTTGGTCCCGAGCTGATTGAGGAATTTTTTCATGACGCGAAAATTTTCGAGCTGATATAAGTACTTGCGATCTGAAAATTCAGATTCCAGTTGTCAACGCAACACATTTAGAAATGCCATGAAACGTGTATATTTTTTGGTCCCGAGCTGATATAAGTACTTGTGATCTGAAAATTCGGATTCCAGTCATGAACGCAACACATTTAGAAATGCCATGAAACGTGTATATATTTTGGTCCCGGGTAGATTGGAGCATTTGTTCAAAACACGAAAAATTCTTAGCTGATATAAGTACTTGTGGTCTGAAAATTAAGATTCCAGTTATTGACGCCATACATTTTGAAATGCTATAAAACATGGACATTTGTTGGTCCCGTGGTGATTTGACCGTTTTTTAACAACACGTAAAATACGCAGCTGATATACGTACTTCGGATGTGAAAATTGATATTTCATTTATCGACGCCATATGCTTAGAAATGCCATGAAACGTGGACATTTGATGGTCCCGAGCTGATCGGACCATTGTTTCACAACTCGAAAAATACCGAGATGATATAAGTACTTGTGATCTGAAAATTCACATTCCAGTTGTCAACGCAACACATTTAGAAATGCCATTAAACGTGGTCATTTCTTGGTCCCGAGCTGATTGAGGAATTTTTTCACGGCGCGAGAAATTCCCAGTTGATATTAGTACTTGTGGTCTGAAAATTGAAATTCCAGTTATCGATGCCATATGGTTAGACATGCCATGAAACGTGGACATTTGTTGGTCCCGGGCTGATTGGACCATTGTTTCACAACACATAAAATACGGGATAAAATACGGGATAAAATACGGAGCTGATATACGTACTTGGGATGTGAAACTTGATATTTCATTTATCGACGTCATATGCTTAGAAATGCCATGAAACGTGGACATTTGTTGGTCCCGGGCTGATTGAACCATTTTTCACAATATGAGAAATACCGAGCTGATATAAGTACTTGTGTTCTCAAAATTAAAATTCCAGTTATCGATGCCATATGCTTAGAAATGCCATGAAACGTGGACATTTCTTGGTCCCGAGCTGATTGAGGAATTTTTTCACGGCGCGAAAAATTCCCAGTTGATATTAGTACTTGTGGTCTGAAAATTGAAATTCCAGTTATCGATGCCATATGGTTAGAAATGCCATGAAACGTGGACATTTGTTGGTCCCGGGCTGATTGGACCATTGTTTCACAACACATAAAATACGGGATAAAATACGGGATAAAATACGGAGCTGATATACGTACTTGGGATGTGAAACTTGATATTTCATTTATCGACGCCATATGCTTAGAAATGCCATGAAACGTGGACATTTGTTGGTCCCGGGCTGATTGAACCATTTTTCACAATATGAGAAATACCGAGCTGATATAAGTACTTGTGTTCTCAAAATTAAAATTCCAGTTATCGATGCCATATGCTTAGAAATGCCATGAAACGTGGACATTTCTTGGTCCCGAGCTGATTGAGGAATTTTTTCATGACGCGAAAATTTTCGAGCTGATATAAGTACTTGCGATCTGAAAATTCAGATTCCAGTTGTCAACGCAACACATTTAGAAATGCCATGAAACGTGTATATATTTTGGTCCCGGGTAGATTGGAGCATTTGTTCAAAACACGAAAAATTCTTAGCTGATATAAGTACTTGTGGTCTGAAAATTGAGATTTCAGTTATCAAAGCCATACGTTTAGAAATACCATGAAACGTGGACATTTGTTGGTCCCGGTCTGATTGAACCATTTTTCACAATATGAAAAATACCGAGCTGATATAAGTACTTGTGGTCTCAAAATTAAAATTCCAGTTATCGATGCCATATGCTTAGAAATGCCATGAAACGTGGAGATTTCTTGGTCCCGGACTGATTGGACCATTTTTTAAAAACACGTAAAATACGCAGATGATATAAGTACTTCGGATCTGAAAATTGACTTTTCAGTTATCGACGCCATACGTTTATAAATACCATGAAACGTGGAGATTTCTTGGTCCCGGTCTGATTGGACCATTTTTTAAAAACACGTAAAATACGCAGATGATATAAGTACTTCGGATCTGAAAATTGACTTTTCAGTTATCGACGCCATACGTTTAGAAATATCATGAAACGTGGAGATTTCTTGGTCCCGGTCTGATTGGGGAATTTTTTCACGACGCGAAAAATTCCGAGCTGATATAAGTACTTGGGATCTGAAAATTGACTTTTCAGTTATCGACGCCATACGCTTAGAAATACCATGAAACGTGGAGATTTCTTGGTATCGGGCTGATTGAGCAATTTTTTCACGACGCGAAAAATTCCGAGCTGATATAAGTACTTGGGATCTGATAATTGACTTTTGAGTTATCGACGCTATACGTTTAGAAATACCATGAAACGTGCACATTTTTTGGTCCCGGGCTGATTGGGGCATGTTTTCAAAACACGAAAAATTCTTAGCTGATATAAGTACTTGTGGTCTGAAAATTGAGATTCCAGTTATCAAAGCCATACGTTTAGAAATACCATGAAACGTGGACATATGTTGGTCCCGGGCTGTTTGAACCATTTCTCACAATATGAAAAATACCGAGCTGATATAAGTACTTGTGGTCTCAAAATTAAAATTCCAGTTTTCGATGCCATATGGTTAGAAATGGCATGAAACGTGGACATTTCTTGGTCCCGAGCTGATTGAGGAATTTTTTCATGACGCGAAAATTTTCGAGCTGATATAAGTACTTGCGATCTGAAAATTCAGATTCCAGTTGTCAACGCAACACATTTAGAAATGCCATGAAACGTGTATATTTTTTGGTCCCGAGCTGATATAAGTACTTGTGATCTGAAAATTCGGATTCCAGTCATGAACGCAACACATTTAGAAATGCCATGAAACGTGTATATATTTTGGTCCCGGGTAGATTGGAGCATTTGTTCAAAACACGAAAAATTCTTAGCTGATATAAGTACTTGTGGTCTGAAAATTAAGATTCCAGTTATTGACGCCATACATTTTGAAATGCTATAAAACATGGACATTTGTTGGTCCCGTGGTGATTTGACCGTTTTTTAACAACACGTAAAATACGCAGCTGATATACGTACTTCGGATGTGAAAATTGATATTTCATTTATCGACGCCATATGCTTAGAAATGCCATGAAACGTGGACATTTGATGGTCCCGAGCTGATCGGACCATTGTTTCACAACTCGAAAAATACCGAGATGATATAAGTACTTGTGATCTGAAAATTCACATTCCAGTTGTCAACGCAACACATTTAGAAATGCCATTAAACGTGGTCATTTCTTGGTCCCGAGCTGATTGAGGAATTTTTTCACGGCGCGAGAAATTCCCAGTTGATATTAGTACTTGTGGTCTGAAAATTGAAATTCCAGTTATCGATGCCATATGGTTAGACATGCCATGAAACGTGGACATTTGTTGGTCCCGGGCTGATTGGACCATTGTTTCACAACACATAAAATACGGGATAAAATACGGGATAAAATACGGAGCTGATATACGTACTTGGGATGTGAAACTTGATATTTCATTTATCGACGTCATATGCTTAGAAATGCCATGAAACGTGGACATTTGTTGGTCCCGGGCTGATTGAACCATTTTTCACAATATGAGAAATACCGAGCTGATATAAGTACTTGTGTTCTCAAAATTAAAATTCCAGTTATCGATGCCATATGCTTAGAAATGCCATGAAACGTGGACATTTCTTGGTCCCGAGCTGATTGAGGAATTTTTTCACGGCGCGAAAAATTCCCAGTTGATATTAGTACTTGTGGTCTGAAAATTGAAATTCCAGTTATCGATGCCATATGGTTAGAAATGCCATGAAACGTGGACATTTGTTGGTCCCGGGCTGATTGGACCATTGTTTCACAACACATAAAATACGGGATAAAATACGGGATAAAATACGGAGCTGATATACGTACTTGGGATGTGAAACTTGATATTTCATTTATCGACGCCATATGCTTAGAAATGCCATGAAACGTGGACATTTGTTGGTCCCGGGCTGATTGAACCATTTTTCACAATATGAGAAATACCGAGCTGATATAAGTACTTGTGTTCTCAAAATTAAAATTCCAGTTATCGATGCCATATGCTTAGAAATGCCATGAAACGTGGACATTTCTTGGTCCCGAGCTGATTGAGGAATTTTTTCATGACGCGAAAATTTTCGAGCTGATATAAGTACTTGCGATCTGAAAATTCAGATTCCAGTTGTCAACGCAACACATTTAGAAATGCCATGAAACGTGTATATATTTTGGTCCCGGGTAGATTGGAGCATTTGTTCAAAACACGAAAAATTCTTAGCTGATATAAGTACTTGTGGTCTGAAAATTGAGATTTCAGTTATCAAAGCCATACGTTTAGAAATACCATGAAACGTGGACATTTGTTGGTCCCGGTCTGATTGAACCATTTTTCACAATATGAAAAATACCGAGCTGATATAAGTACTTGTGGTCTCAAAATTAAAATTCCAGTTATCGATGCCATATGCTTAGAAATGCCATGAAACGTGGAGATTTCTTGGTCCCGGACTGATTGGACCATTTTTTAAAAACACGTAAAATACGCAGATGATATAAGTACTTCGGATCTGAAAATTGACTTTTCAGTTATCGACGCCATACGTTTATAAATACCATGAAACGTGGAGATTTCTTGGTCCCGGTCTGATTGGACCATTTTTTAAAAACACGTAAAATACGCAGATGATATAAGTACTTCGGATCTGAAAATTGACTTTTCAGTTATCGACGCCATACGTTTAGAAATATCATGAAACGTGGAGATTTCTTGGTCCCGGTCTGATTGGGGAATTTTTTCACGACGCGAAAAATTCCGAGCTGATATAAGTACTTGGGATCTGAAAATTGACTTTTCAGTTATCGACGCCATACGCTTAGAAATACCATGAAACGTGGAGATTTCTTGGTATCGGGCTGATTGAGCAATTTTTTCACGACGCGAAAAATTCCGAGCTGATATAAGTACTTGGGATCTGATAATTGACTTTTGAGTTATCGACGCTATACGTTTAGAAATACCATGAAACGTGCACATTTTTTGGTCCCGGGCTGATTGGGGCATGTTTTCAAAACACGAAAAATTCTTAGCTGATATAAGTACTTGTGGTCTGAAAATTGAGATTCCAGTTATCAAAGCCATACGTTTAGAAATACCATGAAACGTGGACATATGTTGGTCCCGGGCTGTTTGAACCATTTCTCACAATATGAAAAATACCGAGCTGATATAAGTACTTGTGGTCTCAAAATTAAAATTCCAGTTTTCGATGCCATATGGTTAGAAATGGCATGAAACGTGGACATTTCTTGGTCCCGAGCTGATTGAGGAATTTTTTCATGACGCGAAAATTTTCGAGCTGATATAAGTACTTGCGATCTGAAAATTCAGATTCCAGTTGTCAACGCAACACATTTAGAAATGCCATGAAACGTGTATATTTTTTGGTCCCGAGCTGATATAAGTACTTGTGATCTGAAAATTCGGATTCCAGTCATGAACGCAACACATTTAGAAATGCCATGAAACGTGTATATATTTTGGTCCCGGGTAGATTGGAGCATTTGTTCAAAACACGAAAAATTCTTAGCTGATATAAGTACTTGTGGTCTGAAAATTAAGATTCCAGTTATTGACGCCATACATTTTGAAATGCTATAAAACATGGACATTTGTTGGTCCCGTGGTGATTTGACCGTTTTTTAACAACACGTAAAATACGCAGCTGATATACGTACTTCGGATGTGAAAATTGATATTTCATTTATCGACGCCATATGCTTAGAAATGCCATGAAACGTGGACATTTGATGGTCCCGAGCTGATCGGACCATTGTTTCACAACTCGAAAAATACCGAGATGATATAAGTACTTGTGATCTGAAAATTCACATTCCAGTTGTCAACGCAACACATTTAGAAATGCCATTAAACGTGGTCATTTCTTGGTCCCGAGCTGATTGAGGAATTTTTTCACGGCGCGAGAAATTCCCAGTTGATATTAGTACTTGTGGTCTGAAAATTGAAATTCCAGTTATCGATGCCATATGGTTAGACATGCCATGAAACGTGGACATTTGTTGGTCCCGGGCTGATTGGACCATTGTTTCACAACACATAAAATACGGGATAAAATACGGGATAAAATACGGAGCTGATATACGTACTTGGGATGTGAAACTTGATATTTCATTTATCGACGTCATATGCTTAGAAATGCCATGAAACGTGGACATTTGTTGGTCCCGGGCTGATTGAACCATTTTTCACAATATGAGAAATACCGAGCTGATATAAGTACTTGTGTTCTCAAAATTAAAATTCCAGTTATCGATGCCATATGCTTAGAAATGCCATGAAACGTGGACATTTCTTGGTCCCGAGCTGATTGAGGAATTTTTTCACGGCGCGAAAAATTCCCAGTTGATATTAGTACTTGTGGTCTGAAAATTGAAATTCCAGTTATCGATGCCATATGGTTAGAAATGCCATGAAACGTGGACATTTGTTGGTCCCGGGCTGATTGGACCATTGTTTCACAACACATAAAATACGGGATAAAATACGGGATAAAATACGGAGCTGATATACGTACTTGGGATGTGAAACTTGATATTTCATTTATCGACGCCATATGCTTAGAAATGCCATGAAACGTGGACATTTGTTGGTCCCGGGCTGATTGAACCATTTTTCACAATATGAGAAATACCGAGCTGATATAAGTACTTGTGTTCTCAAAATTAAAATTCCAGTTATCGATGCCATATGCTTAGAAATGCCATGAAACGTGGACATTTCTTGGTCCCGAGCTGATTGAGGAATTTTTTCATGACGCGAAAATTTTCGAGCTGATATAAGTACTTGCGATCTGAAAATTCAGATTCCAGTTGTCAACGCAACACATTTAGAAATGCCATGAAACGTGTATATATTTTGGTCCCGGGTAGATTGGAGCATTTGTTCAAAACACGAAAAATTCTTAGCTGATATAAGTACTTGTGGTCTGAAAATTGAGATTTCAGTTATCAAAGCCATACGTTTAGAAATACCATGAAACGTGGACATTTGTTGGTCCCGGTCTGATTGAACCATTTTTCACAATATGAAAAATACCGAGCTGATATAAGTACTTGTGGTCTCAAAATTAAAATTCCAGTTATCGATGCCATATGCTTAGAAATGCCATGAAACGTGGAGATTTCTTGGTCCCGGACTGATTGGACCATTTTTTAAAAACACGTAAAATACGCAGATGATATAAGTACTTCGGATCTGAAAATTGACTTTTCAGTTATCGACGCCATACGTTTATAAATACCATGAAACGTGGAGATTTCTTGGTCCCGGTCTGATTGGACCATTTTTTAAAAACACGTAAAATACGCAGATGATATAAGTACTTCGGATCTGAAAATTGACTTTTCAGTTATCGACGCCATACGTTTAGAAATATCATGAAACGTGGAGATTTCTTGGTCCCGGTCTGATTGGGGAATTTTTTCACGACGCGAAAAATTCCGAGCTGATATAAGTACTTGGGATCTGAAAATTGACTTTTCAGTTATCGACGCCATACGCTTAGAAATACCATGAAACGTGGAGATTTCTTGGTATCGGGCTGATTGAGCAATTTTTTCACGACGCGAAAAATTCCGAGCTGATATAAGTACTTGGGATCTGATAATTGACTTTTGAGTTATCGACGCTATACGTTTAGAAATACCATGAAACGTGCACATTTTTTGGTCCCGGGCTGATTGGGGCATGTTTTCAAAACACGAAAAATTCTTAGCTGATATAAGTACTTGTGGTCTGAAAATTGAGATTCCAGTTATCAAAGCCATACGTTTAGAAATACCATGAAACGTGGACATATGTTGGTCCCGGGCTGTTTGAACCATTTCTCACAATATGAAAAATACCGAGCTGATATAAGTACTTGTGGTCTCAAAATTAAAATTCCAGTTTTCGATGCCATATGGTTAGAAATGGCATGAAACGTGGACATTTCTTGGTCCCGAGCTGATTGAGGAATTTTTTCATGACGCGAAAATTTTCGAGCTGATATAAGTACTTGCGATCTGAAAATTCAGATTCCAGTTGTCAACGCAACACATTTAGAAATGCCATGAAACGTGTATATTTTTTGGTCCCGAGCTGATATAAGTACTTGTGATCTGAAAATTCGGATTCCAGTCATGAACGCAACACATTTAGAAATGCCATGAAACGTGTATATATTTTGGTCCCGGGTAGATTGGAGCATTTGTTCAAAACACGAAAAATTCTTAGCTGATATAAGTACTTGTGGTCTGAAAATTAAGATTCCAGTTATTGACGCCATACATTTTGAAATGCTATAAAACATGGACATTTGTTGGTCCCGTGGTGATTTGACCGTTTTTTAACAACACGTAAAATACGCAGCTGATATACGTACTTCGGATGTGAAAATTGATATTTCATTTATCGACGCCATATGCTTAGAAATGCCATGAAACGTGGACATTTGATGGTCCCGAGCTGATCGGACCATTGTTTCACAACTCGAAAAATACCGAGATGATATAAGTACTTGTGATCTGAAAATTCACATTCCAGTTGTCAACGCAACACATTTAGAAATGCCATTAAACGTGGTCATTTCTTGGTCCCGAGCTGATTGAGGAATTTTTTCACGGCGCGAGAAATTCCCAGTTGATATTAGTACTTGTGGTCTGAAAATTGAAATTCCAGTTATCGATGCCATTTGGTTAGACATGCCATGAAACGTGGACATTTGTTGGTCCCGGGCTGATTGGACCATTGTTTCACAACACATAAAATACGGGATAAAATACGGGATAAAATACGGAGCTGATATACGTACTTGGGATGTGAAACTTGATATTTCATTTATCGACGTCATATGCTTAGAAATGCCATGAAACGTGGACATTTGTTGGTCCCGGGCTGATTGAACCATTTTTCACAATATGAGAAATACCGAGCTGATATAAGTACTTGTGTTCTCAAAATTAAAATTCCAGTTATCGATGCCATATGCTTAGAAATGCCATGAAACGTGGACATTTCTTGGTCCCGAGCTGATTGAGGAATTTTTTCATGACGCGAAAATTGTCGAGCTGATATAAGTACTTGCGATCTGAAAATTCAGATTCCAGTTGTCAACGCAACACATTTAGAAATGCCATGAAACGTGTATATTTTTTGGTCCCGAGCTGATATAAGTACTTGTGATCTGAAAATTCGGATTCCAGTCATGAACGCAACACATTTAGAAATGCCATGAAACGTGGTCATTTCTTGGTCCCGAGCTGATTGAGGAATTTTTTCACGGCGCGAAAAATTCCCAGTTGATATTAGTACTTGTGGTCTGAAAATTGAAATTCCAGTTATCGATGCCATATGGTTAGAAATGCCATGAAACGTGGACATTTGTTGGTCCCGGGCTGATTGGACCATTGTTTCACAACACATAAAATACGGGATAAAATACGGGATAAAATACGGAGCTGATATACGTACTTGGGATGTGAAACTTGATATTTCATTTATCGACGCCATATGCTTAGAAATGCCATGAAACGTGGACATTTGTTGGTCCCGGGCTGATTGAACCATTTTTCACAATATGAGAAATACCGAGCTGATATAAGTACTTGTGTTCTCAAAATTAAAATTCCAGTTATCGATGCCATATGCTTAGAAATGCCATGAAACGTGGACATTTCTTGGTCCCGAGCTGATTGAGGAATTTTTTCATGACGCGAAAATTTTCGAGCTGATATAAGTACTTGCGATCTGAAAATTCAGATTCCAGTTGTCAACGCAACACATTTAGAAATGCCATGAAACGTGTATATATTTTGGTCCCGGGTAGATTGGAGCATTTGTTCAAAACACGAAAAATTCTTAGCTGATATAAGTACTTGTGGTCTGAAAATTGAGATTTCAGTTATCAAAGCCATACGTTTAGAAATACCATGAAACGTGTATATTTTTTGGTCCCGAGCTGATATAAGTACTTGTGATCTGAAAATTCGGATTCCAGTCATGAACGCAACACATTTAGAAATGCCATGAAACGTGGTCATTTCTTGGTCCCGAGCTGATTGAGGAATTTTTTCACGGCGCGAAAAATTCCCAGTTGATATTAGTACTTGTGGTCTGAAAATTGAAATTCCAGTTATCGATGCCATATGGTTAGAAATGCCATGAAACGTGGACATTTGTTGGTCCCGGGCTGATTGGACCATTGTTTCACAACACATAAAATACGGGATAAAATACGGGATAAAATACGGAGCTGATATACGTACTTGGGATGTGAAACTTGATATTTCATTTATCGACGCCATATGCTTAGAAATGCCATGAAACGTGGACATTTGTTGGTCCCGGGCTGATTGAACCATTTTTCACAATATGAAAAATACCGAGCTGATATAAGTACTTGTGGTCTCAAAATTAAAATTCCAGTTATCGATGCCATATGCTTAGAAATGCCATGAAACGTGGAGATTTCTTGGTCCCGGACTGATTGGACCATTTTTTAAAAACACGTAAAATACGCAGATGATATAAGTACTTCGGATCTGAAAATTGACTTTTCAGTTATCGACGCCATACGTTTAGAAATACCATGAAACGTGGAGATTTCTTGGTCCCGGTCTGATTGGACCATTTTTTAAAAACACGTAAAATACGCAGATGATATAAGTACTTCGGATCTGAAAATTGACTTTTCAGTTATCGACGCCATACGTTTAGAAATACCATGAAACGTGGAGATTTCTTGGTCCCGGTCTGATTGGGGAATTTTTTCACGACGCGAAAAATTCCGAGCTGATATAAGTACTTGGGATCTGAAAATTGACTTTTCAGTTATCGACGCCATACGCTTAGAAATACCATGAAACGTGGAGATTTCTTGGTATCGGGCTGATTGAGCAATTTTTTCACGACGCGAAAAATTCCGAGCTGATATAAGTACTTGGGATCTGATAATTGACTTTTCAGTTATCGACGCTATACGTTTAGAAATACCATGAAACGTGCCCATTTCTTGGTCCCGGGCTGATTGGGGCATGTTTTCAAAACACGAAAAATACGCAGATGATATAAGTACTTCGGATCTGAAAATTGACTTTTCAGTTATCGACGCCATACGTTTAGAAATACCATGAAACGTGGAGATTTCTTGGTCCCGGTCTGATTGGACCATTTTTTAAAAACACGTAAAATACGCAGATGATATAAGTACTTCGGATCTGAAAATTGACTTTTCAGTTATCGACGCCATACGTTTAGAAATACCATGAAACGTGGAGATTTCTTGGTCCCGGTCTGATTGGGGAATTTTTTCACGACGCGAAAAATTCCGAGCTGATATAAGTACTTGGGATCTGAAAATTGACTTTTCAGTTATCGACGCCATACGCTTAGAAATACCATGAAACGTGGAGATTTCTTGGTATCGGGCTGATTGAGCAATTTTTTCACGACGCGAAAAATTCCGAGCTGATATAAGTACTTGGGATCTGATAATTGACTTTTCAGTTATCGACGCGATACGTTTAGAAATACCATGAAACGTGCACATTTCTTGGTCCCGGGCTGATTGGGGCATGTTTTCAAAACACGAAAAATTCTTACCTGATATAAGTACTTGTGGTCTGAAAATTGAGATTCCAGTTATCAAAGCCATACGTTTAGAAATACCATGAAACGTGGACATATGTTGGTCCCGGGCTGATTGAACCATTTTTCACAATATGAAAAATACCGAGCTGATATAAGTACTGGTGGTCTCAAAATTAAAATTCCAGTTATCGATGCCATATGCTTAGAAATGCCATGAAACGTGGAGATTTCTTGGTCCCGGACTGATTGGACCATTTTTTAAAAACACGTAAAATACGCAGATGATATAAGTACTTCGGATCTGAAAATTGACTTTTCAGTTATCGACGCCATACGTTTAGAAATACCATGAAACGTGGAGATTTCTTGGTCCCGGTCTGATTGGACCATTTTTTAAAAACACGTAAAATACGCAGATGATATAAGTACTTCGGATCTGAAAATTGACTTTTCAGTTATCGACGCCATACGTTTAGAAATACCATGAAACGTGGAGATTTCTTGGTCCCGGTCTGATTGGGGAATTTTTTCACGACGCGAAAAATTCCGAGCTGATATAAGTACTTGGGATCTGAAAATTGACTTTTCAGTTATCGACGCCATACGCTTAGAAATACCATGAAACGTGGAGATTTCTTGGTATCGGGCTGATTGAGCAATTTTTTCACGACGCGAAAAATTCCGAGCTGATATAAGTACTTGGGATCTGATAATTGACTTTTCAGTTATCGACGCTATACGTTTAGAAATACCATGAAACGTGCACATTTCTTGGTCCCGGGCTGATTGGGGCATGTTTTCAAAACACGAAAAATTCTTACCTGATATAAGTACTTGTGGTCTGAAAATTGAGATTCCAGTTATCAAAGCCATACGTTTAGAAATACCATGAAACGTGGACATATGTTGGTCCCGGGCTGATTGAACCATTTTTCACAATATGAAAAATACCGAGCTGATATAAGTACTGGTGGTCCCAAAATTAAAATTCTAGTTATCGATGCCATATGCTTAGAAATGCGATGAAACGTGGAAATTTGTTGGTTCCGGGCTGATTGGACCATTGTTTCGCAACACGTAAAATACGAAGCTGACTTACGTACTTGAGATGTGAAAATTGATATTTCATTTATCGATGCCATATGCTTAGAAATGCCATGAAACGTGGACATTTCTTGGTCCCGAGCTGATTGGGGAATTTTTTCACGACGCCAAAAATTCACAGCTGATATAAGTACTTGTGATCTGAAAATTGAGATTCCAGTTATCAACGCAACACGTTTAGAAATACCATGAAAAGTGCGCATTTTTTGGTCCCGGGCTGATTGGGGCATGTTTTCAAAACACGAAAAATTCTTAGCTGATATAAGTACTTGTGGTCTGAAAATTGAGATTCCAGTTATCAAAGCCATACGTTTAGAAATACCATGAAACGTGGACATATGTTGGTCCCGGGCTGTTTGAACCATTTCTCACAATATGAAAAATACCGAGCTGATATAAGTACTTGTGGTCTTAAAATTAAAATTCCAGTTTTCGATGCCATATGGTTAGAAATGGCATGAAACGTGGACATTTCTTGGTCCCGAGCTGATTGAGGAATTTTTTCATGACGCGAAAATTGTCGAGCTGATATAAGTACTTGCGATCTGAAAATTCAGATTCCAGTTGTCAACGCAACACATTTAGAAATGCCATGAAACGTGTATATTTTTTGGTCCCGAGCTGATATAAGTACTTGTGATCTGAAAATTCGGATTCCAGTCATGAACGCAACACATTTAGAAATGCCATGAAACGTGGTCATTTCTTGGTCCCGAGCTGATTGAGGAATTTTTTCACGGCGCGAAAAATTCCCAGTTGATATTAGTACTTGTGGTCTGAAAATTGAAATTCCAGTTATCGATGCCATATGGTTAGAAATGCCATGAAACGTGGACATTTGTTGGTCCCGGGCTGATTGGACCATTGTTTCACAACACATAAAATACGGGATAAAATACGGGATAAAATACGGAGCTGATATACGTACTTGGGATGTGAAACTTGATATTTCATTTATCGACGCCATATGCTTAGAAATGCCATGAAACGTGGACATTTGTTGGTCCCGGGCTGATTGAACCATTTTTCACAATATGAGAAATACCGAGCTGATATAAGTACTTGTGTTCTCAAAATTAAAATTCCAGTTATCGATGCCATATGCTTAGAAATGCCATGAAACGTGGACATTTCTTGGTCCCGAGCTGATTGAGGAATTTTTTCATGACGCGAAAATTTTCGAGCTGATATAAGTACTTGCGATCTGAAAATTCAGATTCCAGTTGTCAACGCAACACATTTAGAAATGCCATGAAAAGTGCGCATTTTTTGGTCCCGGGCTGATTGGGGCATGTTTTCAAAACACGAAAAATTCTTAGCTGATATAAGTACTTGTGGTCTGAAAATTGAGATTCCAGTTATCAAAGCCATACGTTTAGAAATACCATGAAACGTGGACATATGTTGGTCCCGGGCTGTTTGAACCATTTCTCACAATATGAAAAATACCGAGCTGATATAAGTACTTGTGGTCTTAAAATTAAAATTCCAGTTTTCGATGCCATATGGTTAGAAATGGCATGAAACGTGGACATTTCTTGGTCCCGAGCTGATTGAGGAATTTTTTCATGACGCGAAAATTTTCGAGCTGATATAAGTACTTGCGATCTGAAAATTCAGATTCCAGTTGTCAACGCAACACATTTAGAAATGCCATGAAACGTGTATATTTTTTGGTCCCGAGCTGATATAAGTACTTGTGATCTGAAAATTCGGATTCCAGTCATGAACGCAACACATTTAGAAATGCCATGAAACGTGTATATATTTTGGTCCCGGGTAGATTGGAGCATTTGTTCAAAACACGAAAAATTCTTAGCTGATATAAGTACTTGTGGTCTGAAAATTAAGATTCCAGTTATTGACGCCATACATTTTGAAATGCTATAAAACATGGACATTTGTTGGTCCCGTGGTGATTTGACCGTTTTTTAACAACACGTAAAATACGCAGCTGATATACGTACTTCGGATGTGAAAATTGATATTTCATTTATCGACGCCATATGCTTAGAAATGCCATGAAACGTGGACATTTGATGGTCCCGAGCTGATCGGACCATTGTTTCACAACTCGAAAAATACCGAGATGATATAAGTACTTGTGATCTGAAAATTCACATTCCAGTTGTCAACGCAACACATTTAGAAATGCCATTAAACGTGGTCATTTCTTGGTCCCGAGCTGATTGAGGAATTTTTTCACGGCGCGAGAAATTCCCAGTTGATATTAGTACTTGTGGTCTGAAAATTGAAATTCCAGTTATCGATGCCATATGGTTAGACATGCCATGAAACGTGGACATTTGTTGGTCCCGGGCTGATTGGACCATTGTTTCACAACACATAAAATACGGGATAAAATACGGGATAAAATACGGAGCTGATATACGTACTTGGGATGTGAAACTTGATATTTCATTTATCGACGTCATATGCTTAGAAATGCCATGAAACGTGGACATTTGTTGGTCCCGGGCTGATTGAACCATTTTTCACAATATGAGAAATACCGAGCTGATATAAGTACTTGTGTTCTCAAAATTAAAATTCCAGTTATCGATGCCATATGCTTAGAAATGCCATGAAACGTGGACATTTCTTGGTCCCGAGCTGATTGAGGAATTTTTTCACGGCGCGAAAAATTCCCAGTTGATATTAGTACTTGTGGTCTGAAAATTGAAATTCCAGTTATCGATGCCATATGGTTAGAAATGCCATGAAACGTGGACATTTGTTGGTCCCGGGCTGATTGGACCATTGTTTCACAACACATAAAATACGGGATAAAATACGGGATAAAATACGGAGCTGATATACGTACTTGGGATGTGAAACTTGATATTTCATTTATCGACGCCATATGCTTAGAAATGCCATGAAACGTGGACATTTGTTGGTCCCGGGCTGATTGAACCATTTTTCACAATATGAGAAATACCGAGCTGATATAAGTACTTGTGTTCTCAAAATTAAAATTCCAGTTATCGATGCCATATGCTTAGAAATGCCATGAAACGTGGACATTTCTTGGTCCCGAGCTGATTGAGGAATTTTTTCATGACGCGAAAATTTTCGAGCTGATATAAGTACTTGCGATCTGAAAATTCAGATTCCAGTTGTCAACGCAACACATTTAGAAATGCCATGAAACGTGTATATATTTTGGTCCCGGGTAGATTGGAGCATTTGTTCAAAACACGAAAAATTCTTAGCTGATATAAGTACTTGTGGTCTGAAAATTGAGATTTCAGTTATCAAAGCCATACGTTTAGAAATACCATGAAACGTGGACATTTGTTGGTCCCGGTCTGATTGAACCATTTTTCACAATATGAAAAATACCGAGCTGATATAAGTACTTGTGGTCTCAAAATTAAAATTCCAGTTATCGATGCCATATGCTTAGAAATGCCATGAAACGTGGAGATTTCTTGGTCCCGGACTGATTGGACCATTTTTTAAAAACACGTAAAATACGCAGATGATATAAGTACTTCGGATCTGAAAATTGACTTTTCAGTTATCGACGCCATACGTTTATAAATACCATGAAACGTGGAGATTTCTTGGTCCCGGTCTGATTGGACCATTTTTTAAAAACACGTAAAATACGCAGATGATATAAGTACTTCGGATCTGAAAATTGACTTTTCAGTTATCGACGCCATACGTTTAGAAATATCATGAAACGTGGAGATTTCTTGGTCCCGGTCTGATTGGGGAATTTTTTCACGACGCGAAAAATTCCGAGCTGATATAAGTACTTGGGATCTGAAAATTGACTTTTCAGTTATCGACGCCATACGCTTAGAAATACCATGAAACGTGGAGATTTCTTGGTATCGGGCTGATTGAGCAATTTTTTCACGACGCGAAAAATTCCGAGCTGATATAAGTACTTGGGATCTGATAATTGACTTTTCAGTTATCGACGCTATACGTTTAGAAATACCATGAAACGTGCACATTTTTTGGTCCCGGGCTGATTGGGGCATGTTTTCAAAACACGAAAAATTCTTAGCTGATATAAGTACTTGTGGTCTGAAAATTGAGATTCCAGTTATCAAAGCCATACGTTTAGAAATACCATGAAACGTGGACATATGTTGGTCCCGGGCTGTTTGAACCATTTCTCACAATATGAAAAATACCGAGCTGATATAAGTACTTGTGGTCTCAAAATTAAAATTCCAGTTTTCGATGCCATATGGTTAGAAATGGCATGAAACGTGGACATTTCTTGGTCCCGAGCTGATTGAGGAATTTTTTCATGACGCGAAAATTTTCGAGCTGATATAAGTACTTGCGATCTGAAAATTCAGATTCCAGTTGTCAACGCAACACATTTAGAAATGCCATGAAACGTGTATATTTTTTGGTCCCGAGCTGATATAAGTACTTGTGATCTGAAAATTCGGATTCCAGTCATGAACGCAACACATTTAGAAATGCCATGAAACGTGTATATATTTTGGTCCCGGGTAGATTGGAGCATTTGTTCAAAACACGAAAAATTCTTAGCTGATATAAGTACTTGTGGTCTGAAAATTAAGATTCCAGTTATTGACGCCATACATTTTGAAATGCTATAAAACATGGACATTTGTTGGTCCCGTGGTGATTTGACCGTTTTTTAACAACACGTAAAATACGCAGCTGATATACGTACTTCGGATGTGAAAATTGATATTTCATTTATCGACGCCATATGCTTAGAAATGCCATGAAACGTGGACATTTGATGGTCCCGAGCTGATCGGACCATTGTTTCACAACTCGAAAAATACCGAGATGATATAAGTACTTGTGATCTGAAAATTCACATTCCAGTTGTCAACGCAACACATTTAGAAATGCCATTAAACGTGGTCATTTCTTGGTCCCGAGCTGATTGAGGAATTTTTTCACGGCGCGAGAAATTCCCAGTTGATATTAGTACTTGTGGTCTGAAAATTGAAATTCCAGTTATCGATGCCATATGGTTAGACATGCCATGAAACGTGGACATTTGTTGGTCCCGGGCTGATTGGACCATTGTTTCACAACACATAAAATACGGGATAAAATACGGGATAAAATACGGAGCTGATATACGTACTTGGGATGTGAAACTTGATATTTCATTTATCGACGTCATATGCTTAGAAATGCCATGAAACGTGGACATTTGTTGGTCCCGGGCTGATTGAACCATTTTTCACAATATGAGAAATACCGAGCTGATATAAGTACTTGTGTTCTCAAAATTAAAATTCCAGTTATCGATGCCATATGCTTAGAAATGCCATGAAACGTGGACATTTCTTGGTCCCGAGCTGATTGAGGAATTTTTTCACGGCGCGAAAAATTCCCAGTTGATATTAGTACTTGTGGTCTGAAAATTGAAATTCCAGTTATCGATGCCATATGGTTAGAAATGCCATGAAACGTGGACATTTGTTGGTCCCGGGCTGATTGGACCATTGTTTCACAACACATAAAATACGGGATAAAATACGGGATAAAATACGGAGCTGATATACGTACTTGGGATGTGAAACTTGATATTTCATTTATCGACGCCATATGCTTAGAAATGCCATGAAACGTGGACATTTGTTGGTCCCGGGCTGATTGAACCATTTTTCACAATATGAGAAATACCGAGCTGATATAAGTACTTGTGTTCTCAAAATTAAAATTCCAGTTATCGATGCCATATGCTTAGAAATGCCATGAAACGTGGACATTTCTTGGTCCCGAGCTGATTGAGGAATTTTTTCATGACGCGAAAATTTTCGAGCTGATATAAGTACTTGCGATCTGAAAATTCAGATTCCAGTTGTCAACGCAACACATTTAGAAATGCCATGAAACGTGTATATATTTTGGTCCCGGGTAGATTGGAGCATTTGTTCAAAACACGAAAAATTCTTAGCTGATATAAGTACTTGTGGTCTGAAAATTGAGATTTCAGTTATCAAAGCCATACGTTTAGAAATACCATGAAACGTGGACATTTGTTGGTCCCGGTCTGATTGAACCATTTTTCACAATATGAAAAATACCGAGCTGATATAAGTACTTGTGGTCTCAAAATTAAAATTCCAGTTATCGATGCCATATGCTTAGAAATGCCATGAAACGTGGAGATTTCTTGGTCCCGGACTGATTGGACCATTTTTTAAAAACACGTAAAATACGCAGATGATATAAGTACTTCGGATCTGAAAATTGACTTTTCAGTTATCGACGCCATACGTTTATAAATACCATGAAACGTGGAGATTTCTTGGTCCCGGTCTGATTGGACCATTTTTTAAAAACACGTAAAATACGCAGATGATATAAGTACTTCGGATCTGAAAATTGACTTTTCAGTTATCGACGCCATACGTTTAGAAATATCATGAAACGTGGAGATTTCTTGGTCCCGGTCTGATTGGGGAATTTTTTCACGACGCGAAAAATTCCGAGCTGATATAAGTACTTGGGATCTGAAAATTGACTTTTCAGTTATCGACGCCATACGCTTAGAAATACCATGAAACGTGGAGATTTCTTGGTATCGGGCTGATTGAGCAATTTTTTCACGACGCGAAAAATTCCGAGCTGATATAAGTACTTGGGATCTGATAATTGACTTTTGAGTTATCGACGCTATACGTTTAGAAATACCATGAAACGTGCACATTTTTTGGTCCCGGGCTGATTGGGGCATGTTTTCAAAACACGAAAAATTCTTAGCTGATATAAGTACTTGTGGTCTGAAAATTGAGATTCCAGTTATCAAAGCCATACGTTTAGAAATACCATGAAACGTGGACATATGTTGGTCCCGGGCTGTTTGAACCATTTCTCACAATATGAAAAATACCGAGCTGATATAAGTACTTGTGGTCTCAAAATTAAAATTCCAGTTTTCGATGCCATATGGTTAGAAATGGCATGAAACGTGGACATTTCTTGGTCCCGAGCTGATTGAGGAATTTTTTCATGACGCGAAAATTTTCGAGCTGATATAAGTACTTGCGATCTGAAAATTCAGATTCCAGTTGTCAACGCAACACATTTAGAAATGCCATGAAACGTGTATATTTTTTGGTCCCGAGCTGATATAAGTACTTGTGATCTGAAAATTCGGATTCCAGTCATGAACGCAACACATTTAGAAATGCCATGAAACGTGTATATATTTTGGTCCCGGGTAGATTGGAGCATTTGTTCAAAACACGAAAAATTCTTAGCTGATATAAGTACTTGTGGTCTGAAAATTAAGATTCCAGTTATTGACGCCATACATTTTGAAATGCTATAAAACATGGACATTTGTTGGTCCCGTGGTGATTTGACCGTTTTTTAACAACACGTAAAATACGCAGCTGATATACGTACTTCGGATGTGAAAATTGATATTTCATTTATCGACGCCATATGCTTAGAAATGCCATGAAACGTGGACATTTGATGGTCCCGAGCTGATCGGACCATTGTTTCACAACTCGAAAAATACCGAGATGATATAAGTACTTGTGATCTGAAAATTCACATTCCAGTTGTCAACGCAACACATTTAGAAATGCCATTAAACGTGGTCATTTCTTGGTCCCGAGCTGATTGAGGAATTTTTTCACGGCGCGAGAAATTCCCAGTTGATATTAGTACTTGTGGTCTGAAAATTGAAATTCCAGTTATCGATGCCATATGGTTAGACATGCCATGAAACGTGGACATTTGTTGGTCCCGGGCTGATTGGACCATTGTTTCACAACACATAAAATACGGGATAAAATACGGGATAAAATACGGAGCTGATATACGTACTTGGGATGTGAAACTTGATATTTCATTTATCGACGTCATATGCTTAGAAATGCCATGAAACGTGGACATTTGTTGGTCCCGGGCTGATTGAACCATTTTTCACAATATGAGAAATACCGAGCTGATATAAGTACTTGTGTTCTCAAAATTAAAATTCCAGTTATCGATGCCATATGCTTAGAAATGCCATGAAACGTGGACATTTCTTGGTCCCGAGCTGATTGAGGAATTTTTTCACGGCGCGAAAAATTCCCAGTTGATATTAGTACTTGTGGTCTGAAAATTGAAATTCCAGTTATCGATGCCATATGGTTAGAAATGCCATGAAACGTGGACATTTGTTGGTCCCGGGCTGATTGGACCATTGTTTCACAACACATAAAATACGGGATAAAATACGGGATAAAATACGGAGCTGATATACGTACTTGGGATGTGAAACTTGATATTTCATTTATCGACGCCATATGCTTAGAAATGCCATGAAACGTGGACATTTGTTGGTCCCGGGCTGATTGAACCATTTTTCACAATATGAGAAATACCGAGCTGATATAAGTACTTGTGTTCTCAAAATTAAAATTCCAGTTATCGATGCCATATGCTTAGAAATGCCATGAAACGTGGACATTTCTTGGTCCCGAGCTGATTGAGGAATTTTTTCATGACGCGAAAATTTTCGAGCTGATATAAGTACTTGCGATCTGAAAATTCAGATTCCAGTTGTCAACGCAACACATTTAGAAATGCCATGAAACGTGTATATATTTTGGTCCCGGGTAGATTGGAGCATTTGTTCAAAACACGAAAAATTCTTAGCTGATATAAGTACTTGTGGTCTGAAAATTGAGATTTCAGTTATCAAAGCCATACGTTTAGAAATACCATGAAACGTGGACATTTGTTGGTCCCGGTCTGATTGAACCATTTTTCACAATATGAAAAATACCGAGCTGATATAAGTACTTGTGGTCTCAAAATTAAAATTCCAGTTATCGATGCCATATGCTTAGAAATGCCATGAAACGTGGAGATTTCTTGGTCCCGGACTGATTGGACCATTTTTTAAAAACACGTAAAATACGCAGATGATATAAGTACTTCGGATCTGAAAATTGACTTTTCAGTTATCGACGCCATACGTTTATAAATACCATGAAACGTGGAGATTTCTTGGTCCCGGTCTGATTGGACCATTTTTTAAAAACACGTAAAATACGCAGATGATATAAGTACTTCGGATCTGAAAATTGACTTTTCAGTTATCGACGCCATACGTTTAGAAATATCATGAAACGTGGAGATTTCTTGGTCCCGGTCTGATTGGGGAATTTTTTCACGACGCGAAAAATTCCGAGCTGATATAAGTACTTGGGATCTGAAAATTGACTTTTCAGTTATCGACGCCATACGCTTAGAAATACCATGAAACGTGGAGATTTCTTGGTATCGGGCTGATTGAGCAATTTTTTCACGACGCGAAAAATTCCGAGCTGATATAAGTACTTGGGATCTGATAATTGACTTTTGAGTTATCGACGCTATACGTTTAGAAATACCATGAAACGTGCACATTTTTTGGTCCCGGGCTGATTGGGGCATGTTTTCAAAACACGAAAAATTCTTAGCTGATATAAGTACTTGTGGTCTGAAAATTGAGATTCCAGTT
This sequence comes from Perithous albicinctus, assembly GCA_964016905.1. Taxonomy (NCBI): domain Eukaryota; kingdom Metazoa; phylum Arthropoda; class Insecta; order Hymenoptera; family Ichneumonidae; genus Perithous; species Perithous albicinctus. Next base: position 1,960,153 of record OZ024693.1, read on the forward strand.
ATCAAAGCCATACGTTTAGAAATACCATGAAACGTGGACATATGTTGGTCCCGGGCTGTTTGAACCATTTCTCACAATATGAAAAATACCGAGCTGATATAAGTACTTGTGGTCTCAAAATTAAAATTCCAGTTTTCGATGCCATATGGTTAGAAATGGCATGAAACGTGGACATTTCTTGGTCCCGAGCTGATTGAGGAATTTTTTCATGACGCGAAAATTTTCGAGCTGATATAAGTACTTGCGATCTGAAAATTCAGATTCCAGTTGTCAACGCAACACATTTAGAAATGCCATGAAACGTGTATATTTTTTGGTCCCGAGCTGATATAAGTACTTGTGATCTGAAAATTCGGATTCCAGTCATGAACGCAACACATTTAGAAATGCCATGAAACGTGTATATATTTTGGTCCCGGGTAGATTGGAGCATTTGTTCAAAACACGAAAAATTCTTAGCTGATATAAGTACTTGTGGTCTGAAAATTAAGATTCCAGTTATTGACGCCATACATTTTGAAATGCTATAAAACATGGACATTTGTTGGTCCCGTGGTGATTTGACCGTTTTTTAACAACACGTAAAATACGCAGCTGATATACGTACTTCGGATGTGAAAATTGATATTTCATTTATCGACGCCATATGCTTAGAAATGCCATGAAACGTGGACATTTGATGGTCCCGAGCTGATCGGACCATTGTTTCACAACTCGAAAAATACCGAGATGATATAAGTACTTGTGATCTGAAAATTCACATTCCAGTTGTCAACGCAACACATTTAGAAATGCCATTAAACGTGGTCATTTCTTGGTCCCGAGCTGATTGAGGAATTTTTTCACGGCGCGAGAAATTCCCAGTTGATATTAGTACTTGTGGTCTGAAAATTGAAATTCCAGTTATCGATGCCATATGGTTAGACATGCCATGAAACGTGGACATTTGTTGGTCCCGGGCTGATTGGACCATTGTTTCACAACACATAAAATACGGGATAAAATACGGGATAAAATACGGAGCTGATATACGTACTTGGGATGTGAAACTTGATATTTCATTTATCGACGTCATATGCTTAGAAATGCCATGAAACGTGGACATTTGTTGGTCCCGGGCTGATTGAACCATTTTTCACAATATGAGAAATACCGAGCTGATATAAGTACTTGTGTTCTCAAAATTAAAATTCCAGTTATCGATGCCATATGCTTAGAAATGCCATGAAACGTGGACATTTCTTGGTCCCGAGCTGATTGAGGAATTTTTTCACGGCGCGAAAAATTCCCAGTTGATATTAGTACTTGTGGTCTGAAAATTGAAATTCCAGTTATCGATGCCATATGGTTAGAAATGCCATGAAACGTGGACATTTGTTGGTCCCGGGCTGATTGGACCATTGTTTCACAACACATAAAATACGGGATAAAATACGGGATAAAATACGGAGCTGATATACGTACTTGGGATGTGAAACTTGATATTTCATTTATCGACGCCATATGCTTAGAAATGCCATGAAACGTGGACATTTGTTGGTCCCGGGCTGATTGAACCATTTTTCACAATATGAGAAATACCGAGCTGATATAAGTACTTGTGTTCTCAAAATTAAAATTCCAGTTATCGATGCCATATGCTTAGAAATGCCATGAAACGTGGACATTTCTTGGTCCCGAGCTGATTGAGGAATTTTTTCATGACGCGAAAATTTTCGAGCTGATATAAGTACTTGCGATCTGAAAATTCAGATTCCAGTTGTCAACGCAACACATTTAGAAATGCCATGAAACGTGTATATATTTTGGTCCCGGGTAGATTGGAGCATTTGTTCAAAACACGAAAAATTCTTAGCTGATATAAGTACTTGTGGTCTGAAAATTGAGATTTCAGTTATCAAAGCCATACGTTTAGAAATACCATGAAACGTGGACATTTGTTGGTCCCGGTCTGATTGAACCATTTTTCACAATATGAAAAATACCGAGCTGATATAAGTACTTGTGGTCTCAAAATTAAAATTCCAGTTATCGATGCCATATGCTTAGAAATGCCATGAAACGTGGAGATTTCTTGGTCCCGGACTGATTGGACCATTTTTTAAAAACACGTAAAATACGCAGATGATATAAGTACTTCGGATCTGAAAATTGACTTTTCAGTTATCGACGCCATACGTTTATAAATACCATGAAACGTGGAGATTTCTTGGTCCCGGTCTGATTGGACCATTTTTTAAAAACACGTAAAATACGCAGATGATATAAGTACTTCGGATCTGAAAATTGACTTTTCAGTTATCGACGCCATACGTTTAGAAATATCATGAAACGTGGAGATTTCTTGGTCCCGGTCTGATTGGGGAATTTTTTCACGACGCGAAAAATTCCGAGCTGATATAAGTACTTGGGATCTGAAAATTGACTTTTCAGTTATCGACGCCATACGCTTAGAAATACCATGAAACGTGGAGATTTCTTGGTATCGGGCTGATTGAGCAATTTTTTCACGACGCGAAAAATTCCGAGCTGATATAAGTACTTGGGATCTGATAATTGACTTTTGAGTTATCGACGCTATACGTTTAGAAATACCATGAAACGTGCACATTTTTTGGTCCCGGGCTGATTGGGGCATGTTTTCAAAACACGAAAAATTCTTAGCTGATATAAGTACTTGTGGTCTGAAAATTGAGATTCCAGTTATCAAAGCCATACGTTTAGAAATACCATGAAACGTGGACATATGTTGGTCCCGGGCTGTTTGAACCATTTCTCACAATATGAAAAATACCGAGCTGATATAAGTACTTGTGGTCTCAAAATTAAAATTCCAGTTTTCGATGCCATATGGTTAGAAATGGCATGAAACGTGGACATTTCTTGGTCCCGAGCTGATTGAGGAATTTTTTCATGACGCGAAAATTTTCGAGCTGATATAAGTACTTGCGATCTGAAAATTCAGATTCCAGTTGTCAACGCAACACATTTAGAAATGCCATGAAACGTGTATATTTTTTGGTCCCGAGCTGATATAAGTACTTGTGATCTGAAAATTCGGATTCCAGTCATGAACGCAACACATTTAGAAATGCCATGAAACGTGTATATATTTTGGTCCCGGGTAGATTGGAGCATTTGTTCAAAACACGAAAAATTCTTAGCTGATATAAGTACTTGTGGTCTGAAAATTAAGATTCCAGTTATTGACGCCATACATTTTGAAATGCTATAAAACATGGACATTTGTTGGTCCCGTGGTGATTTGACCGTTTTTTAACAACACGTAAAATACGCAGCTGATATACGTACTTCGGATGTGAAAATTGATATTTCATTTATCGACGCCATATGCTTAGAAATGCCATGAAACGTGGACATTTGATGGTCCCGAGCTGATCGGACCATTGTTTCACAACTCGAAAAATACCGAGATGATATAAGTACTTGTGATCTGAAAATTCACATTCCAGTTGTCAACGCAACACATTTAGAAATGCCATTAAACGTGGTCATTTCTTGGTCCCGAGCTGATTGAGGAATTTTTTCACGGCGCGAGAAATTCCCAGTTGATATTAGTACTTGTGGTCTGAAAATTGAAATTCCAGTTATCGATGCCATTTGGTTAGACATGCCATGAAACGTGGACATTTGTTGGTCCCGGGCTGATTGGACCATTGTTTCACAACACATAAAATACGGGATAAAATACGGGATAAAATACGGAGCTGATATACGTACTTGGGATGTGAAACTTGATATTTCATTTATCGACGTCATATGCTTAGAAATGCCATGAAACGTGGACATTTGTTGGTCCCGGGCTGATTGAACCATTTTTCACAATATGAGAAATACCGAGCTGATATAAGTACTTGTGTTCTCAAAATTAAAATTCCAGTTATCGATGCCATATGCTTAGAAATGCCATGAAACGTGGACATTTCTTGGTCCCGAGCTGATTGAGGAATTTTTTCATGACGCGAAAATTGTCGAGCTGATATAAGTACTTGCGATCTGAAAATTCAGATTCCAGTTGTCAACGCAACACATTTAGAAATGCCATGAAACGTGTATATTTTTTGGTCCCGAGCTGATATAAGTACTTGTGATCTGAAAATTCGGATTCCAGTCATGAACGCAACACATTTAGAAATGCCATGAAACGTGGTCATTTCTTGGTCCCGAGCTGATTGAGGAATTTTTTCACGGCGCGAAAAATTCCCAGTTGATATTAGTACTTGTGGTCTGAAAATTGAAATTCCAGTTATCGATGCCATATGGTTAGAAATGCCATGAAACGTGGACATTTGTTGGTCCCGGGCTGATTGGACCATTGTTTCACAACACATAAAATACGGGATAAAATACGGGATAAAATACGGAGCTGATATACGTACTTGGGATGTGAAACTTGATATTTCATTTATCGACGCCATATGCTTAGAAATGCCATGAAACGTGGACATTTGTTGGTCCCGGGCTGATTGAACCATTTTTCACAATATGAGAAATACCGAGCTGATATAAGTACTTGTGTTCTCAAAATTAAAATTCCAGTTATCGATGCCATATGCTTAGAAATGCCATGAAACGTGGACATTTCTTGGTCCCGAGCTGATTGAGGAATTTTTTCATGACGCGAAAATTTTCGAGCTGATATAAGTACTTGCGATCTGAAAATTCAGATTCCAGTTGTCAACGCAACACATTTAGAAATGCCATGAAACGTGTATATATTTTGGTCCCGGGTAGATTGGAGCATTTGTTCAAAACACGAAAAATTCTTAGCTGATATAAGTACTTGTGGTCTGAAAATTGAGATTTCAGTTATCAAAGCCATACGTTTAGAAATACCATGAAACATGTATATTTTTTGGTCCCGAGCTGATATAAGTACTTGTGATCTGAAAATTCGGATTCCAGTCATGAACGCAACACATTTAGAAATGCCATGAAACGTGGTCATTTCTTGGTCCCGAGCTGATTGAGGAATTTTTTCACGGCGCGAAAAATTCCCAGTTGATATTAGTACTTGTGGTCTGAAAATTGAAATTCCAGTTATCGATGCCATATGGTTAGAAATGCCATGAAACGTGGACATTTGTTGGTCCCGGGCTGATTGGACCATTGTTTCACAACACATAAAATACGGGATAAAATACGGGATAAAATACGGAGCTGATATACGTACTTGGGATGTGAAACTTGATATTTCATTTATCGACGCCATATGCTTAGAAATGCCATGAAACGTGGACATTTGTTGGTCCCGGGCTGATTGAACCATTTTTCACAATATGAAAAATACCGAGCTGATATAAGTACTTGTGGTCTCAAAATTAAAATTCCAGTTATCGATGCCATATGCTTAGAAATGCCATGAAACGTGGAGATTTCTTGGTCCCGGACTGATTGGACCATTTTTTAAAAACACGTAAAATACGCAGATGATATAAGTACTTCGGATCTGAAAATTGACTTTTCAGTTATCGACGCCATACGTTTAGAAATACCATGAAACGTGGAGATTTCTTGGTCCCGGTCTGATTGGACCATTTTTTAAAAACACGTAAAATACGCAGATGATATAAGTACTTCGGATCTGAAAATTGACTTTTCAGTTATCGACGCCATACGTTTAGAAATACCATGAAACGTGGAGATTTCTTGGTCCCGGTCTGATTGGGGAATTTTTTCACGACGCGAAAAATTCCGAGCTGATATAAGTACTTGGGATCTGAAAATTGACTTTTCAGTTATCGACGCCATACGCTTAGAAATACCATGAAACGTGGAGATTTCTTGGTATCGGGCTGATTGAGCAATTTTTTCACGACGCGAAAAATTCCGAGCTGATATAAGTACTTGGGATCTGATAATTGACTTTTCAGTTATCGACGCTATACGTTTAGAAATACCATGAAACGTGCCCATTTCTTGGTCCCGGGCTGATTGGGGCATGTTTTCAAAACACGAAAAATACGCAGATGATATAAGTACTTCGGATCTGAAAATTGACTTTTCAGTTATCGACGCCATACGTTTAGAAATACCATGAAACGTGGAGATTTCTTGGTCCCGGTCTGATTGGACCATTTTTTAAAAACACGTAAAATACGCAGATGATATAAGTACTTCGGATCTGAAAATTGACTTTTCAGTTATCGACGCCATACGTTTAGAAATACCATGAAACGTGGAGATTTCTTGGTCCCGGTCTGATTGGGGAATTTTTTCACGACGCGAAAAATTCCGAGCTGATATAAGTACTTGGGATCTGAAAATTGACTTTTCAGTTATCGACGCCATACGCTTAGAAATACCATGAAACGTGGAGATTTCTTGGTATCGGGCTGATTGAGCAATTTTTTCACGACGCGAAAAATTCCGAGCTGATATAAGTACTTGGGATCTGATAATTGACTTTTCAGTTATCGACGCGATACGTTTAGAAATACCATGAAACGTGCACATTTCTTGGTCCCGGGCTGATTGGGGCATGTTTTCAAAACACGAAAAATTCTTACCTGATATAAGTACTTGTGGTCTGAAAATTGAGATTCCAGTTATCAAAGCCATACGTTTAGAAATACCATGAAACGTGGACATATGTTGGTCCCGGGCTGATTGAACCATTTTTCACAATATGAAAAATACCGAGCTGATATAAGTACTGGTGGTCTCAAAATTAAAATTCCAGTTATCGATGCCATATGCTTAGAAATGCCATGAAACGTGGAGATTTCTTGGTCCCGGACTGATTGGACCATTTTTTAAAAACACGTAAAATACGCAGATGATATAAGTACTTCGGATCTGAAAATTGACTTTTCAGTTATCGACGCCATACGTTTAGAAATACCATGAAACGTGGAGATTTCTTGGTCCCGGTCTGATTGGACCATTTTTTAAAAACACGTAAAATACGCAGATGATATAAGTACTTCGGATCTGAAAATTGACTTTTCAGTTATCGACGCCATACGTTTAGAAATACCATGAAACGTGGAGATTTCTTGGTCCCGGTCTGATTGGGGAATTTTTTCACGACGCGAAAAATTCCGAGCTGATATAAGTACTTGGGATCTGAAAATTGACTTTTCAGTTATCGACGCCATACGCTTAGAAATACCATGAAACGTGGAGATTTCTTGGTATCGGGCTGATTGAGCAATTTTTTCACGACGCGAAAAATTCCGAGCTGATATAAGTACTTGGGATCTGATAATTGACTTTTCAGTTATCGACGCTATACGTTTAGAAATACCATGAAACGTGCACATTTCTTGGTCCCGGGCTGATTGGGGCATGTTTTCAAAACACGAAAAATTCTTACCTGATATAAGTACTTGTGGTCTGAAAATTGAGATTCCAGTTATCAAAGCCATACGTTTAGAAATACCATGAAACGTGGACATATGTTGGTCCCGGGCTGATTGAACCATTTTTCACAATATGAAAAATACCGAGCTGATATAAGTACTGGTGGTCCCAAAATTAAAATTCTAGTTATCGATGCCATATGCTTAGAAATGCGATGAAACGTGGAAATTTGTTGGTTCCGGGCTGATTGGACCATTGTTTCGCAACACGTAAAATACGAAGCTGACTTACGTACTTGAGATGTGAAAATTGATATTTCATTTATCGATGCCATATGCTTAGAAATGCCATGAAACGTGGACATTTCTTGGTCCCGAGCTGATTGGGGAATTTTTTCACGACGCCAAAAATTCACAGCTGATATAAGTACTTGTGATCTGAAAATTGAGATTCCAGTTATCAACGCAACACGTTTAGAAATACCATGAAAAGTGCGCATTTTTTGGTCCCGGGCTGATTGGGGCATGTTTTCAAAACACGAAAAATTCTTAGCTGATATAAGTACTTGTGGTCTGAAAATTGAGATTCCAGTTATCAAAGCCATACGTTTAGAAATACCATGAAACGTGGACATATGTTGGTCCCGGGCTGTTTGAACCATTTCTCACAATATGAAAAATACCGAGCTGATATAAGTACTTGTGGTCTTAAAATTAAAATTCCAGTTTTCGATGCCATATGGTTAGAAATGGCATGAAACGTGGACATTTCTTGGTCCCGAGCTGATTGAGGAATTTTTTCATGACGCGAAAATTGTCGAGCTGATATAAGTACTTGCGATCTGAAAATTCAGATTCCAGTTGTCAACGCAACACATTTAGAAATGCCATGAAACGTGTATATTTTTTGGTCCCGAGCTGATATAAGTACTTGTGATCTGAAAATTCGGATTCCAGTCATGAACGCAACACATTTAGAAATGCCATGAAACGTGGTCATTTCTTGGTCCCGAGCTGATTGAGGAATTTTTTCACGGCGCGAAAAATTCCCAGTTGATATTAGTACTTGTGGTCTGAAAATTGAAATTCCAGTTATCGATGCCATATGGTTAGAAATGCCATGAAACGTGGACATTTGTTGGTCCCGGGCTGATTGGACCATTGTTTCACAACACATAAAATACGGGATAAAATACGGGATAAAATACGGAGCTGATATACGTACTTGGGATGTGAAACTTGATATTTCATTTATCGACGCCATATGCTTAGAAATGCCATGAAACGTGGACATTTGTTGGTCCCGGGCTGATTGAACCATTTTTCACAATATGAGAAATACCGAGCTGATATAAGTACTTGTGTTCTCAAAATTAAAATTCCAGTTATCGATGCCATATGCTTAGAAATGCCATGAAACGTGGACATTTCTTGGTCCCGAGCTGATTGAGGAATTTTTTCATGACGCGAAAATTTTCGAGCTGATATAAGTACTTGCGATCTGAAAATTCAGATTCCAGTTGTCAACGCAACACATTTAGAAATGCCATGAAAAGTGCGCATTTTTTGGTCCCGGGCTGATTGGGGCATGTTTTCAAAACACGAAAAATTCTTAGCTGATATAAGTACTTGTGGTCTGAAAATTGAGATTCCAGTTATCAAAGCCATACGTTTAGAAATACCATGAAACGTGGACATATGTTGGTCCCGGGCTGTTTGAACCATTTCTCACAATATGAAAAATACCGAGCTGATATAAGTACTTGTGGTCTTAAAATTAAAATTCCAGTTTTCGATGCCATATGGTTAGAAATGGCATGAAACGTGGACATTTCTTGGTCCCGAGCTGATTGAGGAATTTTTTCATGACGCGAAAATTTTCGAGCTGATATAAGTACTTGCGATCTGAAAATTCAGATTCCAGTTGTCAACGCAACACATTTAGAAATGCCATGAAACGTGTATATTTTTTGGTCCCGAGCTGATATAAGTACTTGTGATCTGAAAATTCGGATTCCAGTCATGAACGCAACACATTTAGAAATGACATGAAACGTGTATATATTTTGGTCCCGGGTAGATTGGAGCATTTGTTCAAAACACGAAAAATTCTTAGCTGATATAAGTACTTGTGGTCTGAAAATTAAGATTCCAGTTATTGACGCCATACATTTTGAAATGCTATAAAACATGGACATTTGTTGGTCCCGTGGTGATTTGACCGTTTTTTAACAACACGTAAAATACGCAGCTGATATACGTACTTCGGATGTGAAAATTGATATTTCATTTATCGACGCCATATGCTTAGAAATGCCATGAAACGTGGACATTTGATGGTCCCGAGCTGATCGGACCATTGTTTCACAACTCGAAAAATACCGAGATGATATAAGTACTTGTGATCTGAAAATTCACATTCCAGTTGTCAACGCAACACATTTAGAAATGCCATTAAACGTGGTCATTTCTTGGTCCCGAGCTGATTGAGGAATTTTTTCACGGCGCGAGAAATTCCCAGTTGATATTAGTACTTGTGGTCTGAAAATTGAAATTCCAGTTATCGATGCCATATGGTTAGACATGCCATGAAACGTGGACATTTGTTGGTCCCGGGCTGATTGGACCATTGTTTCACAACACATAAAATACGGGATAAAATACGGGATAAAATACGGAGCTGATATACGTACTTGGGATGTGAAACTTGATATTTCATTTATCGACGTCATATGCTTAGAAATGCCATGAAACGTGGACATTTGTTGGTCCCGGGCTGATTGAACCATTTTTCACAATATGAGAAATACCGAGCTGATATAAGTACTTGTGTTCTCAAAATTAAAATTCCAGTTATCGATGCCATATGCTTAGAAATGCCATGAAACGTGGACATTTCTTGGTCCCGAGCTGATTGAGGAATTTTTTCATGACGCGAAAATTGTCGAGCTGATATAAGTACTTGCGATCTGAAAATTCAGATTCCAGTTGTCAACGCAACACATTTAGAAATGCCATGAAACGTGTATATTTTTTGGTCCCGAGCTGATATAAGTACTTGTGATCTGAAAATTCGGATTCCAGTCATGAACGCAACACATTTAGAAATGCCATGAAACGTGGTCATTTCTTGGTCCCGAGCTGATTGAGGAATTTTTTCACGGCGCGAAAAATTCCCAGTTGATATTAGTACTTGTGGTCTGAAAATTGAAATTCCAGTTATCGATGCCATATGGTTAGAAATGCCATGAAACGTGGACATTTGTTGGTCCCGGGCTGATTGGACCATTGTTTCACAACACATAAAATACGGGATAAAATACGGGATAAAATACGGAGCTGATATACGTACTTGGGATGTGAAACTTGATATTTCATTTATCGACGCCATATGCTTAGAAATGCCATGAAACGTGGACATTTGTTGGTCCCGGGCTGATTGAACCATTTTTCACAATATGAAAAATACCGAGCTGATATAAGTACTTGTGGTCTCAAAATTAAAATTCCAGTTATCGATGCCATATGCTTAGAAATGCCATGAAACGTGGAGATTTCTTGGTCCCGGACTGATTGGACCATTTTTTAAAAACACGTAAAATACGCAGATGATATAAGTACTTCGGATCTGAAAATTGACTTTTCAGTTATCGACGCCATACGTTTAGAAATACCATGAAACGTGGAGATTTCTTGGTCCCGGTCTGATTGGACCATTTTTTAAAAACACGTAAAATACGCAGATGATATAAGTACTTCGGATCTGAAAATTGACTTTTCAGTTATCGACGCCATACGTTTAGAAATACCATGAAACGTGGAGATTTCTTGGTCCCGGTCTGATTGGGGAATTTTTTCACGACGCGAAAAATTCCGAGCTGATATAAGTACTTGGGATCTGAAAATTGACTTTTCAGTTATCGACGCCATACGCTTAGAAATACCATGAAACGTGGAGATTTCTTGGTATCGGGCTGATTGAGCAATTTTTTCACGACGCGAAAAATTCCGAGCTGATATAAGTACTTGGGATCTGATAATTGACTTTTCAGTTATCGACGCTATACGTTTAGAAATACCATGAAACGTGAACATTTCTTGGTCCCGGGCTGATTGGGGCATGTTTTCAAAACACGAAAAATACGCAGATGATATAAGTACTTCGGATCTGAAAATTGACTTTTCAGTTATCGACGCCATACGTTTAGAAATACCATGAAACGTGGAGATTTCTTGGTCCCGGTCTGATTGGACCATTTTTTAAAAACACGTAAAATACGCAGATGATATAAGTACTTCGGATCTGAAAATTGACTTTTCAGTTATCGACGCCATACGTTTAGAAATACCATGAAACGTGGAGATTTCTTGGTCCCGGTCTGATTGGGGAATTTTTTCACGACGCGAAAAATTCCGAGCTGATATAAGTACTTGGGATCTGAAAATTGACTTTTCAGTTATCGACGCCATACGCTTAGAAATACCATGAAACGTGGAGATTTCTTGGTATCGGGCTGATTGAGCAATTTTTTCACGACGCGAAAAATTCCGAGCTGATATAAGTACTTGGGATCTGATAATTGACTTTTCAGTTATCGACGCTATACGTTTAGAAATACCATGAAACGTGCACATTTCTTGGTCCCGGGCTGATTGGTGCATGTTTTCAAAACACGAAAAATTCTTACCTGATATAAGTACTTGTGGTCTGAAAATTGAGATTCCAGTTATCAAAGCCATACGTTTAGAAATACCATGAAACGTGGACATATGTTGGTCCCGGGCTGATTGAACCATTTTTCACAATATGAAAAATACCGAGCTGATATAAGTACTAGTGGTCTCAAAATTAAAATTCCAGTTATCGATGCCATATGCTTAGAAATGCCATGAAACGTGGAGATTTCTTGGTCCCGGACTGATTGGACCATTTTTTAAAAACACGTAAAATACGCAGATGATATAAGTACTTCGGATCTGAAAATTGACTTTTCAGTTATCGACGCCATACGTTTAGAAATACCATGAAACGTGGAGATTTCTTGGTCCCGGTCTGATTGGACCATTTTTTAAAAACACGTAAAATACGCAGATGATATAAGTACTTCGGATCTGAAAATTGACTTTTCAGTTATCGACGCCATACGTTTAGAAATATCATGAAACGTGGAGATTTCTTGGTCCCGGTCTGATTGGGGAATTTTTTCACGACGCGAAAAATTCCGAGCTGATATAAGTACTTGGGATCTGAAAATTGACTTTTCAGTTATCGACGCCATACGCTTAGAAATACCATGAAACGTGGAGATTTCTTGGTATCGGGCTGATTGAGCAATTTTTTCACGACGCGAAAAATTCCGAGCTGATATAAGTACTTGGGATCTGATAATTGACTTTTCAGTTATCGACGCTATACGTTTAGAAATACCATGAAACGTGCACATTTTTTGGTCCCGGGCTGATTGGGGCATGTTTTCAAAACACGAAAAATTCTTAGCTGATATAAGTACTTGTGGTCTGAAAATTGAGATTCCAGTTATCAAAGCCATACGTTTAGAAATACCATGAAACGTGGACATATGTTGGTCCCGGGCTGTTTGAACCATTTCTCACAATATGAAAAATACCGAGCTGATATAAGTACTTGTGGTCTCAAAATTAAAATTCCAGTTTTCGATGCCATATGGTTAGAAATGGCATGAAACGTGGACATTTCTTGGTCCCGAGCTGATTGAGGAATTTTTTCATGACGCGAAAATTTTCGAGCTGATATAAGTACTTGCGATCTGAAAATTCAGATTCCAGTTGTCAACGCAACACATTTAGAAATGCCATGAAACGTGTATATTTTTTGGTCCCGAGCTGATATAAGTACTTGTGATCTGAAAATTCGGATTCCAGTCATGAACGCAACACATTTAGAAATGCCATGAAACGTGTATATATTTTGGTCCCGGGTAGATTGGAGCATTTGTTCAAAACACGAAAAATTCTTAGCTGATATAAGTACTTGTGGTCTGAAAATTAAGATTCCAGTTATTGACGCCATACATTTTGAAATGCTATAAAACATGGACATTTGTTGGTCCCGTGGTGATTTGACCGTTTTTTAACAACACGTAAAATACGCAGCTGATATACGTACTTCGGATGTGAAAATTGATATTTCATTTATCGACGCCATATGCTTAGAAATGCCATGAAACGTGGACATTTGATGGTCCCGAGCTGATCGGACCATTGTTTCACAACTCGAAAAATACCGAGATGATATAAGTACTTGTGATCTGAAAATTCACATTCCAGTTGTCAACGCAACACATTTAGAAATGCCATTAAACGTGGTCATTTCTTGGTCCCGAGCTGATTGAGGAATTTTTTCACGGCGCGAGAAATTCCCAGTTGATATTAGTACTTGTGGTCTGAAAATTGAAATTCCAGTTATCGATGCCATATGGTTAGACATGCCATGAAACGTGGACATTTGTTGGTCCCGGGCTGATTGGACCATTGTTTCACAACACATAAAATACGGGATAAAATACGGGATAAAATACGGAGCTGATATACGTACTTGGGATGTGAAACTTGATATTTCATTTATCGACGTCATATGCTTAGAAATGCCATGAAACGTGGACATTTGTTGGTCCCGGGCTGATTGAACCATTTTTCACAATATGAGAAATACCGAGCTGATATAAGTACTTGTGTTCTCAAAATTAAAATTCCAGTTATCGATGCCATATGCTTAGAAATGCCATGAAACGTGGACATTTCTTGGTCCCGAGCTGATTGAGGAATTTTTTCACGGCGCGAAAAATTCCCAGTTGATATTAGTACTTGTGGTCTGAAAATTGAAATTCCAGTTATCGATGCCATATGGTTAGAAATGCCATGAAACGTGGACATTTGTTGGTCCCGGGCTGATTGGACCATTGTTTCACAACACATAAAATACGGGATAAAATACGGGATAAAATACGGAGCTGATATACGTACTTGGGATGTGAAACTTGATATTTCATTTATCGACGCCATATGCTTAGAAATGCCATGAAACGTGGACATTTGTTGGTCCCGGGCTGATTGAACCATTTTTCACAATATGAGAAATACCGAGCTGATATAAGTACTTGTGTTCTCAAAATTAAAATTCCAGTTATCGATGCCATATGCTTAGAAATGCCATGAAACGTGGACATTTCTTGGTCCCGAGCTGATTGAGGAATTTTTTCATGACGCGAAAATTTTCGAGCTGATATAAGTACTTGCGATCTGAAAATTCAGATTCCAGTTGTCAACGCAACACATTTAGAAATGCCATGAAACGTGTATATATTTTGGTCCCGGGTAGATTGGAGCATTTGTTCAAAACACGAAAAATTCTTAGCTGATATAAGTACTTGTGGTCTGAAAATTGAGATTTCAGTTATCAAAGCCATACGTTTAGAAATACCATGAAACGTGGACATTTGTTGGTCCCGGTCTGATTGAACCATTTTTCACAATATGAAAAATACCGAGCTGATATAAGTACTTGTGGTCTCAAAATTAAAATTCCAGTTATCGATGCCATATGCTTAGAAATGCCATGAAACGTGGAGATTTCTTGGTCCCGGACTGATTGGACCATTTTTTAAAAACACGTAAAATACGCAGATGATATAAGTACTTCGGATCTGAAAATTGACTTTTCAGTTATCGACGCCATACGTTTATAAATACCATGAAACGTGGAGATTTCTTGGTCCCGGTCTGATTGGACCATTTTTTAAAAACACGTAAAATACGCAGATGATATAAGTACTTCGGATCTGAAAATTGACTTTTCAGTTATCGACGCCATACGTTTAGAAATATCATGAAACGTGGAGATTTCTTGGTCCCGGTCTGATTGGGGAATTTTTTCACGACGCGAAAAATTCCGAGCTGATATAAGTACTTGGGATCTGAAAATTGACTTTTCAGTTATCGACGCCATACGCTTAGAAATACCATGAAACGTGGAGATTTCTTGGTATCGGGCTGATTGAGCAATTTTTTCACGACGCGAAAAATTCCGAGCTGATATAAGTACTTGGGATCTGATAATTGACTTTTGAGTTATCGACGCTATACGTTTAGAAATACCATGAAACGTGCACATTTTTTGGTCCCGGGCTGATTGGGGCATGTTTTCAAAACACGAAAAATTCTTAGCTGATATAAGTACTTGTGGTCTGAAAATTGAGATTCCAGTTATCAAAGCCATACGTTTAGAAATACCATGAAACGTGGACATATGTTGGTCCCGGGCTGTTTGAACCATTTCTCACAATATGAAAAATACCGAGCTGATATAAGTACTTGTGGTCTCAAAATTAAAATTCCAGTTTTCGATGCCATATGGTTAGAAATGGCATGAAACGTGGACATTTCTTGGTCCCGAGCTGATTGAGGAATTTTTTCATGACGCGAAAATTTTCGAGCTGATATAAGTACTTGCGATCTGAAAATTCAGATTCCAGTTGTCAACGCAACACATTTAGAAATGCCATGAAACGTGTATATTTTTTGGTCCCGAGCTGATATAAGTACTTGTGATCTGAAAATTCGGATTCCAGTCATGAACGCAACACATTTAGAAATGCCATGAAACGTGTATATATTTTGGTCCCGGGTAGATTGGAGCATTTGTTCAAAACACGAAAAATTCTTAGCTGATATAAGTACTTGTGGTCTGAAAATTAAGATTCCAGTTATTGACGCCATACATTTTGAAATGCTATAAAACATGGACATTTGTTGGTCCCGTGGTGATTTGACCGTTTTTTAACAACACGTAAAATACGCAGCTGATATACGTACTTCGGATGTGAAAATTGATATTTCATTTATCGACGCCATATGCTTAGAAATGCCATGAAACGTGGACATTTGATGGTCCCGAGCTGATCGGACCATTGTTTCACAACTCGAAAAATACCGAGATGATATAAGTACTTGTGATCTGAAAATTCACATTCCAGTTGTCAACGCAACACATTTAGAAATGCCATTAAACGTGGTAATTTCTTGGTCCCGAGCTGATTGAGGAATTTTTTCACGGCGCGAGAAATTCCCAGTTGATATTAGTACTTGTGGTCTGAAAATTGAAATTCCAGTTATCGATGCCATATGGTTAGAAATGCCATGAAACGTGGACATTTGTTGGTCCCGGGCTGATTGGACCATTGTTTCACAACACATAAAATACGGGATAAAATACGGGATAAAATACGGAGCTGATATACGTACTTGGGATGTGAAACTTGATATTTCATTTATCGACGCCATATGCTTAGAAATGCCATGAAACGTGGACATTTGTTGGTCCCGGGCTGATTGAACCATTTTTCACAATATGAAAAATACCGAGCTGATATAAGTACTTGTGGTCTCAAAATTAAAATTCCAGTTATCGATGCCATATGCTTAGAAATGCCATGAAACGTGGAGATTTCTTGGTCCCGGACTGATTGGACCATTTTTTAAAAACACGTAAAATACGCAGATGATATAAGTACTTCGGATCTGAAAATTGACTTTTCAGTTATCGACGCCATACGTTTAGAAATACCATGAAACGTGGAGATTTCTTGGTCCCGGTCTGATTGGACCATTTTTTAAAAACACGTAAAATACGCAGATGATATAAGTACTTCGGATCTGAAAATTGACTTTTCAGTTATCGACGCCATACGTTTAGAAATACCATGAAACGTGGAGATTTCTTGGTCCCGGTCTGATTGGGGAATTTTTTCACGACGCGAAAAATTCCGAGCTGATATAAGTACTTGGGATCTGAAAATTGACTTTTCAGTTATCGACGCCATACGCTTAGAAATACCATGAAACGTGGAGATTTCTTGGTATCGGGCTGATTGAGCAATTTTTTCACGACGCGAAAAATTCCGAGCTGATATAAGTACTTGGGATCTGATAATTGACTTTTCAGTTATCGACGCTATACGTTTAGAAATACCATGAAACGTGAACATTTCTTGGTCCCGGGCTGATCGGGGCATGTTTTCAAAACACGAAAAATACGCAGATGATATAAGTACTTCGGATCTGAAAATTGACTTTTCAGTTATCGACGCCATACGTTTAGAAATACCATGAAACGTGGAGATTTCTTGGTCCCGGTCTGATTGGACCATTTTTTAAAAACACGTAAAATACGCAGATGATATAAGTACTTCGGATCTGAAAATTGACTTTTCAGTTATCGACGCCATACGTTTAGAAATACCATGAAACGTGGAGATTTCTTGGTCCCGGTCTGATTGGGGAATTTTTTCACGACGCGAAAAATTCCGAGCTGATATAAGTACTTGGGATCTGAAAATTGACTTTTCAGTTATCGACGCCATACGCTTAGAAATACCATGAAACGTGGAGATTTCTTGGTATCGGGCTGATTGAGCAATTTTTTCACGACGCGAAAAATTCCGAGCTGATATAAGTACTTGGGATCTGATAATTGACTTTTCAGTTATCGACGCTATACGTTTAGAAATACCATGAAACGTGCACATTTCTTGGTCCCGGGCTGATTGGGGCATGTTTTCAAAACACGAAAAATTCTTACCTGATATAAGTACTTGTGGTCTGAAAATTGAGATTCCAGTTATCAAAGCCATACGTTTAGAAATACCATGAAACGTGGACATATGTTGGTCCCGGGCTGATTGAACCATTTTTCACAATATGAAAAATACCGAGCTGATATAAGTACTAGTGGTCTCAAAATTAAAATTCCAGTTATCGATGCCATATGCTTAGAAATGCCATGAAACGTGGAGATTTCTTGGTCCCGGACTGATTGGACCATTTTTTAAAAACACGTAAAATACGCAGATGATATAAGTACTTCGGATCTGAAAATTGACTTTTCAGTTATCGACGCCATACGTTTAGAAATACCATGAAACGTGGAGATTTCTTGGTCCCGGTCTGATTGGACCATTTTTTAAAAACACGTAAAATACGCAGATGATATAAGTACTTCGGATCTGAAAATTGACTTTTCAGTTATCGACGCCATACGTTTAGAAATATCATGAAACGTGGAGATTTCTTGGTCCCGGTCTGATTGGGGAATTTTTTCACGACGCGAAAAATTCCGAGCTGATATAAGTACTTGGGATCTGAAAATTGACTTTTCAGTTATCGACGCCATACGCTTAGAAATACCATGAAACGTGGAGATTTCTTGGTATCGGGCTGATTGAGCAATTTTTTCACGACGCGAAAAATTCCGAGCTGATATAAGTACTTGGGATCTGATAATTGACTTTTCAGTTATCGACGCTATACGTTTAGAAATACCATGAAACGTGCACATTTTTTGGTCCCGGGCTGATTGGGGCATGTTTTCAAAACACGAAAAATTCTTAGCTGATATAAGTACTTGTGGTCTGAAAATTGAGATTCCAGTTATCAAAGCCATACGTTTAGAAATACCATGAAACGTGGACATATGTTGGTCCCGGGCTGTTTGAACCATTTCTCACAATATGAAAAATACCGAGCTGATATAAGTACTTGTGGTCTCAAAATTAAAATTCCAGTTTTCGATGCCATATGGTTAGAAATGGCATGAAACGTGGACATTTCTTGGTCCCGAGCTGATTGAGGAATTTTTTCATGACGCGAAAATTTTCGAGCTGATATAAGTACTTGCGATCTGAAAATTCAGATTCCAGTTGTCAACGCAACACATTTAGAAATGCCATGAAACGTGTATATTTTTTGGTCCCGAGCTGATATAAGTACTTGTGATCTGAAAATTCGGATTCCAGTCATGAACGCAACACATTTAGAAATGCCATGAAACGTGTATATATTTTGGTCCCGGGTAGATTGGAGCATTTGTTCAAAACACGAAAAATTCTTAGCTGATATAAGTACTTGTGGTCTGAAAATTAAGATTCCAGTTATTGACGCCATACATTTTGAAATGCTATAAAACATGGACATTTGTTGGTCCCGTGGTGATTTGACCGTTTTTTAACAACACGTAAAATACGCAGCTGATATACGTACTTCGGATGTGAAAATTGATATTTCATTTATCGACGCCATATGCTTAGAAATGCCATGAAACGTGGACATTTGATGGTCCCGAGCTGATCGGACCATTGTTTCACAACTCGAAAAATACCGAGATGATATAAGTACTTGTGATCTGAAAATTCACATTCCAGTTGTCAACGCAACACATTTAGAAATGCCATTAAACGTGGTAATTTCTTGGTCCCGAGCTGATTGAGGAATTTTTTCACGGCGCGAGAAATTCCCAGTTGATATTAGTACTTGTGGTCTGAAAATTGAAATTCCAGTTATCGATGCCATATGGTTAGACATGCCATGAAACGTGGACATTTGTTGGTCCCGGGCTGATTGGACCATTGTTTCACAACACATAAAATACGGGATAAAATACGGCATAAAATACGGAGCTGATATACGTACTTGGGATGTGAAACTTGATATTTCATTTATCGACGTCATATGCTTAGAAATGCCATGAAACGTGGACATTTGTTGGTCCCGGGCTGATTGAACCATTTTTCACAATATGAGAAATACCGAGCTGATATAAGTACTTGTGTTCTCAAAATTAAAATTCCAGTTATCGATGCCATATGCTTAGAAATGCCATGAAACGTGGACATTTCTTGGTCCCGAGCTGATTGAGGAATTTTTTCATGACGCGAAAATTGTCGAGCTGATATAAGTACTTGCGATCTGAAAATTCAGATTCCAGTTGTCAACGCAACACATTTAGAAATGCCATGAAACGTGTATATTTTTTGGTCCCGAGCTGATATAAGTACTTGTGATCTGAAAATTCGGATTCCAGTCATGAACGCAACACATTTAGAAATGCCATGAAACGTGGTCATTTCTTGGTCCCGAGCTGATTGAGGAATTTTTTCACGGCGCGAAAAATTCCCAGTTGATATTAGTACTTGTGGTCTGAAAATTGAAATTCCAGTTATCGATGCCATATTGTTAGAAATGCCATGAAACGTGGACATTTGTTGGTCCCGGGCTGATTGGACCATTGTTTCACAACACATAAAATACGGGATAAAATACGGGATAAAATACGGAGCTGATATACGTACTTGGGATGTGAAACTTGATATTTCATTTATCGACGCCATATGCTTAGAAATGCCATGAAACGTGGACATTTGTTGGTCCCGGGCTGATTGAACCATTTTTCACAATATGAAAAATACCGAGCTGATATAAGTACTTGTGGTCTCAAAATTAAAATTCCAGTTATCGATGCCATATGCTTAGAAATGCCATGAAACGTGGAGATTTCTTGGTCCCGGACTGATTGGACCATTTTTTAAAAACACGTAAAATACGCAGATGATATAAGTACTTCGGATCTGAAAATTGACTTTTCAGTTATCGACGCCATACGTTTAGAAATACCATGAAACGTGGAGATTTCTTGGTCCCGGTCTGATTGGACCATTTTTTAAAAACACGTAAAATACGCAGATGATATAAGTACTTCGGATCTGAAAATTGACTTTTCAGTTATCGACGCCATACGTTTAGAAATACCATGAAACGTGGAGATTTCTTGGTCCCGGTCTGATTGGGGAATTTTTTCACGACGCGAAAAATTCCGAGCTGATATAAGTACTTGGGATCTGAAAATTGACTTTTCAGTTATCGACGCCATACGCTTAGAAATACCATGAAACGTGGAGATTTCTTGGTATCGGGCTGATTGAGCAATTTTTTCACGACGCGAAAAATTCCGAGCTGATATAAGTACTTGGGATCTGATAATTGACTTTTCAGTTATCGACGCTATACGTTTAGAAATACCATGAAACGTGCACATTTCTTGGTCCCGGGCTGATTGGGGCATGTTTTCAAAACACGAAAAATTCTTACCTGATATAAGTACTTGTGGTCTGAAAATTGAGATTCCAGTTATCAAAGCCATACGTTTAGAAATACCATGAAACGTGGACATATGTTGGTCCCGGGCTGATTGAACCATTTTTCACAATATGAAAAATACCGAGCTGATATAAGTACTTGGGATCTGAAAATTGACTTTTCAGTTATCGACGCCATACGCTTAGAAATACCATGAAACGTGGAGATTTCTTGGTCCCGAGCTGATTGGGGAATTTTTTCACGACGCCAAAAATTCACAGCTGATATAATTACTTGTGATCTGAAAATTGAGATTCCAGTTATCAACGCAACACGTTTAGAAATACCATGAAAAGTGCGCATTTTTTGGTCCCGGGCTGATTGGGGCATGTTTTCAAAACACGAAAAATTCTTAGCTGATATAAGTACTTGTGGTCTGAAAATTGAGATTCCAGTTATCAAAGCCATACGTTTAGAAATACCATGAAACGTGGACATATGTTGGTCCCGGGCTGTTTGAACCATTTCTCACAATATGAAAAATACCGAGCTGATATAAGTACTTGTGGTCTTAAAATTAAAATTCCAGTTTTCGATGCCATATGGTTAGAAATGGCATGAAACGTGGACATTTCTTGGTCCCGAGCTGATTGAGGAATTTTTTCATGACGCGAAAATTTTCGAGCTGATATAAGTACTTGCGATCTGAAAATTCAGATTCCAGTTGTCAACGCAACACATTTCGAAATGCCATGAAACGTGTATATTTTTTGGTCCCGAGCTGATATAAGTACTTGTGATCTGAAAATTCGGATTCCAGTCATGAACGCAACACATTTAGAAATGCCATGAAACGTGTATATATTTTGGTCCCGGGTAGATTGGAGCATTTGTTCAAAACACGAAAAATTCTTAGCTGATATAAGTACTTGTGGTCTGAAAATTAAGATTCCAGTTATTGACGCCATACATTTTGAAATGCTATAAAACATGGACATTTGTTGGTCCCGTGGTGATTTGACCGTTTTTTAACAACACGTAAAATACGCAGCTGATATACGTACTTCGGATGTGAAAATTGATATTTCATTTATCGACGCCATATGCTTAGAAATGCCATGAAACGTGGACATTTGATGGTCCCGAGCTGATCGGACCATTGTTTCACAACTCGAAAAATACCGAGATGATATAAGTACTTGTGATCTGAAAATTCACATTCCAGTTGTCAACGCAACACATTTAGAAATGCCATTAAACGTGGTCATTTCTTGGTCCCGAGCTGATTGAGGAATTTTTTCACGGCGCGAGAAATTCCCAGTTGATATTAGTACTTGTGGTCTGAAAATTGAAATTCCAGTTATCGATGCCATATGGTTAGACATGCCATGAAACGTGGACATTTGTTGGTCCCGGGCTGATTGGACCATTGTTTCACAACACATAAAATACGGGATAAAATACGGCATAAAATACGGAGCTGATATACGTACTTGGGATGTGAAACTTGATATTTCATTTATCGACGTCATATGCTTAGAAATGCCATGAAACGTGGACATTTGTTGGTCCCGGGCTGATTGAACCATTTTTCACAATATGAGAAATACCGAGCTGATATAAGTACTTGTGTTCTCAAAATTAAAATTCCAGTTATCGATGCCATATGCTTAGAAATGCCATGAAACGTGGACATTTCTTGGTCCCGAGCTGATTGAGGAATTTTTTCATGACGCGAAAATTGTCGAGCTGATATAAGTACTTGCGATCTGAAAATTCAGATTCCAGTTGTCAACGCAACACATTTAGAAATGCCATGAAACGTGTATATTTTTTGGTCCCGAGCTGATATAAGTACTTGTGATCTGAAAATTCGGATTCCAGTCATGAACGCAACACATTTAGAAATGCCATGAAACGTGGTCATTTCTTGGTCCCGAGCTGATTGAGGAATTTTTTCACGGCGCGAAAAATTCCCAGTTGATATTAGTACTTGTGGTCTGAAAATTGAAATTCCAGTTATCGATGCCATATGGTTAGAAATGCCATGAAACGTGGACATTTGTTGGTCCCGGGCTGATTGGACCATTGTTTCACAACACATAAAATACGGGATAAAATACGGGATAAAATACGGAGCTGATATACGTACTTGGGATGTGAAACTTGATATTTCATTTATCGACGCCATATGCTTAGAAATGCCATGAAACGTGGACATTTGTTGGTCCCGGGCTGATTGAACCATTTTTCACAATATGAAAAATACCGAGCTGATATAAGTACTTGTGGTCTCAAAATTAAAATTCCAGTTATCGATGCCATATGCTTAGAAATGCCATGAAACGTGGAGATTTCTTGGTCCCGGACTGATTGGACCATTTTTTAAAAACACGTAAAATACGCAGATGATATAAGTACTTCGGATCTGAAAATTGACTTTTCAGTTATCGACGCCATACGTTTAGAAATACCATGAAACGTGGAGATTTCTTGGTCCCGGTCTGATTGGACCATTTTTTAAAAACACGTAAAATACGCAGATGATATAAGTACTTCGGATCTGAAAATTGACTTTTCAGTTATCGACGCCATACGTTTAGAAATACCATGAAACGTGGAGATTTCTTGGTCCCGGTCTGATTGGGGAATTTTTTCACGACGCGAAAAATTCCGAGCTGATATAAGTACTTGGGATCTGAAAATTGACTTTTCAGTTATCGACGCCATACGCTTAGAAATACCATGAAACGTGGAGATTTCTTGGTCCCGGGCTGATTGGGGCATGTTTTCAAAACACGAAAAATTCTTACCTGATATAAGTACTTGTGGTCTGAAAATTGAGATTCCAGTTATCAAAGCCATACGTTTAGAAATACCATGAAACGTGGACATATGTTGGTCCCGGGCTGATTGAACCATTTTTCACAATATGAAAAATACCGAGCTGATATAAGTACTGGTGGTCCCAAAATTAAAATTCTAGTTATCGATGCCATATGCTTAGAAATGCGATGAAACGTGGAAATTTGTTGGTTCCGGGCTGATTGGACCATTGTTTCGCAACACGTAAAATACGAAGCTGATTTACGTACTTGAGATGTGAAAATTGATATTTCATTTATCGATGCCATATGCTTAGAAATGCCATGAAACGTGGACATTTCTTGGTCCCGAGCTGATTGGGGAATTTTTTCACGACGCCAAAAATTCACAGCTGATATAAGTACTTGTGATCTGAAAATTGAGATTCCAGTTATCAACGCAACACGTTTAGAAATACCATGAAAAGTGCTCATTTTTTGGTCCCGGGCTGATTGGGGCATGTTTTCAAAACACGAAAAATTCTTAGCTGATATAAGTACTTGTGGTCTGAAAATTGAGATTCCAGTTATCAAAGCCATACGTTTAGAAATACCATGAAACGTGGACATATGTTGGTCCCGGGCTGTTTGAACCATTTCTCACAATATGAAAAATACCGAGCTGATATAAGTACTTGTGGTCTTAAAATTAAATTCCAGTTTTCGATGCCATATGGTTAGAAATGGCATGAAACGTGGACATTTCTTGGTCCCGAGCTGATTGAGGAATTTTTTCATGACGCGAAAATTTTCGAGCTGATATAAGTACTTGCGATCTGAAAATTCAGATTCCAGTTGTCAACGCAACACATTTAGAAATGCCATGAAACGTGTATATTTTTTGGTCCCGAGCTGATATAAGTACTTGTGATCTGAAAATTCGGATTCCAGTCATGAACGCAACACATTTAGAAATGCCATGAAACGTGGTCATTTCTTGGTCCCGAGCTGATTGAGGAATTTTTTCACGGCGCGAAAAATTCCCAGTTGATATTAGTACTTGTGGTCTGAAAATTGAAATTCCAGTTATCGATGCCATATGGTTAGAAATGCCATGAAACGTGGACATTTGTTGGTCCCGGGCTGATTGGACCATTGTTTCACAACACATAAAATACGGGATAAAATACGGGATAAAATACGGAGCTGATATACGTACTTGGGATGTGAAACTTGATATTTCATTTATCGACGCCATATGCTTAGAAATGCCATGAAACGTGGACATTTGTTGGTCCCGGGCTGATTGAACCATTTTTCACAATATGAGAAATACCGAGCTGATATAAGTACTTGTGTTCTCAAAATTAAAATTCCAGTTATCGATGCCATATGCTTCGAAATGCCATGAAACGTGGACATTTCTTGGTCCCGAGCTGATTGAGGAATTTTTTCATGACGCGAAAATTTTCGAGCTGATATAAGTACTTGCGATCTGAAAATTCAGATTCCAGTTGTCAACGCAACACATTTAGAAATGCCATGAAAAGTGCGCATTTTTTGGTCCCGGGCTGATTGGGGCATGTTTTCAAAACACGAAAAATTCTTAGCTGATATAAGTACTTGTGGTCTGAAAATTGAGATTCCAGTTATCAAAGCCATACGTTTAGAAATACCATGAAACGTGGACATATGTTGGTCCCGGGCTGTTTGAACCATTTCTCACAATATGAAAAATACCGAGCTGATATAAGTACTTGTGGTCTTAAAATTAAAATTCCAGTTTTCGATGCCATATGGTTAGAAATGGCATGAAACGTGGACATTTCTTGGTCCCGAGCTGATTGAGGAATTTTTTCATGACGCGAAAATTTTCGAGCTGATATAAGTACTTGCGATCTGAAAATTCAGATTCCAGTTGTCAACGCAACACATTTAGAAATGCCATGAAACGTGTATATTTTTTGGTCCCGAGCTGATATAAGTACTTGTGATCTGAAAATTCGGATTCCAGTCATGAACGCAACACATTTAGAAATGCCATGAAACGTGTATATATTTTGGTCCCGGGTAGATTGGAGCATTTGTTCAAAACACGAAAAATTCTTAGCTGATATAAGTACTTGTGGTCTGAAAATTAAGATTCCAGTTATTGACGCCATACATTTTGAAATGCTATAAAACATGGACATTTGTTGGTCCCGTGGTGATTTGACCGTTTTTTAACAACACGTAAAATACGCAGCTGATATACGTACTTCGGATGTGAAAATTGATATTTCATTTATCGACGCCATATGCTTAGAAATGCCATGAAACGTGGACATTTGATGGTCCCGAGCTGATCGGACCATTGTTTCACAACTCGAAAAATACCGAGATGATATAAGTACTTGTGATCTGAAAATTCACATTCCAGTTGTCAACGCAACACATTTAGAAATGCCATTAAACGTGGTCATTTCTTGGTCCCGAGCTGATTGAGGAATTTTTTCACGGCGCGAGAAATTCCCAGTTGATATTAGTACTTGTGGTCTGAAAATTGAAATTCCAGTTATCGATGCCATATGGTTAGACATGCCATGAAACGTGGACATTTGTTGGTCCCGGGCTGATTGGACCATTGTTTCACAACACATAAAATACGGGATAAAATACGGGATAAAATACGGAGCTGATATACGTACTTGGGATGTGAAACTTGATATTTCATTTATCGACGTCATATGCTTAGAAATGCCATGAAACGTGGACATTTGTTGGTCCCGGGCTGATTGAACCATTTTTCACAATATGAGAAATACCGAGCTGATATAAGTACTTGTGTTCTCAAAATTAAAATTCCAGTTATCGATGCCATATGCTTAGAAATGCCATGAAACGTGGACATTTCTTGGTCCCGAGCTGATTGAGGAATTTTTTCATGACGCGAAAATTGTCGAGCTGATATAAGTACTTGCGATCTGAAAATTCAGATTCCAGTTGTCAACGCAACACATTTAGAAATGCCATGAAACGTGTATATTTTTTGGTCCCGAGCTGATATAAGTACTTGTGATCTGAAAATTCGGATTCCAGTCATGAACGCAACACATTTAGAAATGCCATGAAACGTGGTCATTTCTTGGTCCCGAGCTGATTGAGAAATTTTTTCACGGCGCGAAAAATTCCCAGTTGATATTAGTACTTGTGGTCTGAAAATTGAAATTCCAGTTATCGATGCCATATGGTTAGAAATGCCATGAAACGTGGACATTTGTTGGTCCCGGGCTGATTGGACCATTGTTTCACAACACATAAAATACGGGATAAAATACGGGATAAAATACGGAGCTGATATACGTACTTGGGATGTGAAACTTGATATTTCATTTATCGACGCCATATGCTTAGAAATGCCATGAAACGTGGACATTTGTTGGTCCCGGGCTGATTGAACCATTTTTCACAATATGAAAAATACCGAGCTGATATAAGTACTTGTGGTCTCAAAATTAAAATTCCAGTTATCGATGCCATATGCTTAGAAATGCCATGAAACGTGGAGATTTCTTGGTCCCGGACTGATTGGACCATTTTTTAAAAACACGTAAAATACGCAGATGATATAAGTACTTCGGATCTGAAAATTGACTTTTCAGTTATCGACGCCATACGTTTAGAAATACCATGAAACGTGGAGATTTCTTGGTCCCGGTCTGATTGGACCATTTTTTAAAAACACGTAAAATACGCAGATGATATAAGTACTTCGGATCTGAAAATTGACTTTTCAGTTATCGACGCCATACGTTTAGAAATACCATGAAACGTGGAGATTTCTTGATCCCGGTCTGATTGGGGAATTTTTTCACGACGCGAAAAATTCCGAGCTGATATAAGTACTTGGGATCTGAAAATTGACTTTTCAGTTATCGACGCCATACGCGTAGAAATACCATGAAACGTGGAGATTTCTTGGTCCCGGGCTGATTGGGGCATGTTTTCAAAACACGAAAAATTCTTACCTGATATAAGTACTTGTGGTCTGAAAATTGAGATTCCAGTTATCAAAGCCATACGTTTAGAAATACCATGAAACGTGGACATATGTTGGTCCCGGGCTGATTGAACCATTTTTCACAATATGAAAAATACCGAGCTGATATAAGTACTGGTGGTCCCAAAATTAAAATTCTAGTTATCGATGCCATATGCTTAGAAATGCGATGAAACGTGGAAATTTGTTGGTTCCGGGCTGATTGGACCATTGTTTCGCAACACGTAAAATACGAAGCTGATTTACGTACTTGAGATGTGAAAATTGATATTTCATTTATCGATGCCATATGCTTAGAAATGCCATGAAACGTGGACATTTCTTGGTCCCGAGCTGATTGGGGAATTTTTTCACGACGCCAAAAATTCACAGCTGATATAAGTACTTGTGATCTGAAAATTGAGATTCCAGTTATCAACGCAACACGTTTAGAAATACCATGAAAAGTGCGCATTTTTTGGTCCCGGGCTGATTGGGGCATGTTTTCAAAACACGAAAAATTCTTAGCTGATATAAGTACTTGTGGTCTGAAAATTGAGATTCCCAGTTATCAAAGCCATACGTTTAGAAATACCATGAAACGTGGACATATGTTGGTCCCGGGCTGTTTGAACCATTTCTCACAATATGAAAAATACCGAGCTGATATAAGTACTTGTGGTCTTAAAATTAAATTCCAGTTTTCGATGCCATATGGTTAGAAATGGCATGAAACGTGGACATTTCTTGGTCCCGAGCTGATTGAGGAATTTTTTCATGACGCGAAAATTTTCGAGCTGATATAAGTACTTGCGATCTGAAAATTCAGATTCCAGTTGTCAACGCAACACATTTAGAAATGCCATGAAACGTGTATATTTTTTGGTCCCGAGCTGATATAAGTACTTGTGA
The DNA here is from genome assembly GCA_964016905.1 of Perithous albicinctus. Classification (NCBI taxonomy): domain Eukaryota; kingdom Metazoa; phylum Arthropoda; class Insecta; order Hymenoptera; family Ichneumonidae; genus Perithous; species Perithous albicinctus. Next base: position 1,989,156 of record OZ024693.1, read on the forward strand.
TCTGAAAATTCGGATTCCAGTCATGAACGCAACACATTTAGAAATGCCATGAAACGTGGTCATTTCTTGGTCCCGAGCTGATTGAGGAATTTTTTCACGGCGCGAAAAATTCCCAGTTGATATTAGTACTTGTGGTCTGAAAATTGAAATTCCAGTTATCGATGCCATATGGTTAGAAATGCCATGAAACGTGGACATTTGTTGGTCCCGGGCTGATTGGACCATTGTTTCACAACACATAAAATACGGGATAAAATACGGGATAAAATACGGAGCTGATATACGTACTTGGGATGTGAAACTTGATATTTCATTTATCGACGCCATATGCTTAGAAATGCCATGAAACGTGGACATTTGTTGGTCCCGGGCTGATTGAACCATTTTTCACAATATGAAAAATACCGAGCTGATATAAGTACTTGTGGTCTCAAAATTAAAATTCCAGTTATCGATGCCATATGCTTAGAAATGCCATGAAACGTGGAGATTTCTTGGTCCCGGACTGATTGGACCATTTTTTAAAAACACGTAAAATACGCAGATGATATAAGTACTTCGGATCTGAAAATTGACTTTTCAGTTATCGACGCCATACGTTTAGAAATACCATGAAACGTGGAGATTTCTTGGTCCCGGTCTGATTGGGGAATTTTTTCACGACGCGAAAAATTCCGAGCTGATATAAGTACTTGGGATCTGAAAATTGACTTTTCAGTTATCGACGCCATACGCGTAGAAATACCATGAAACGTGGAGATTTCTTGGTCCCGGGCTGATTGGGGCATGTTTTCAAAACACGAAAAATTCTTACCTGATATAAGTACTTGTGGTCTGAAAATTGAGATTCCAGTTATCAAAGCCATACGTTTAGAAATACCATGAAACGTGGACATATGTTGGTCCCGGGCTGATTGAACCATTTTTCACAATATGAAAAATACCGAGCTGATATAAGTACTGGTGGTCCCAAAATTAAAATTCTAGTTATCGATGCCATATGCTTAGAAATGCGATGAAACGTGGAAATTTGTTGGTTCCGGGCTGATTGGACCATTGTTTCGCAACACGTAAAATACGAAGCTGATTTACGTACTTGAGATGTGAAAATTGATATTTCATTTATCGATGCCATATGCTTAGAAATGCCATGAAACGTGGACATTTCTTGGTCCCGAGCTGATTGGGGAATTTTTTCACGACGCCAAAAATTCACAGCTGATATAAGTACTTGTGATCTGAAAATTGAGATTCCAGTTATCAACGCAACACGTTTAGAAATACCATGAAAAGTGCGCATTTTTTGGTCCCGGGCTGATTGGGGCATGTTTTCAAAACACGAAAAATTCTTAGCTGATATAAGTACTTGTGGTCTGAAAATTGAGATTCCCAGTTATCAAAGCCATACGTTTAGAAATACCATGAAACGTGGACATATGTTGGTCCCGGGCTGTTTGAACCATTTCTCACAATATGAAAAATACCGAGCTGATATAAGTACTTGTGGTCTTAAAATTAAATTCCAGTTTTCGATGCCATATGGTTAGAAATGGCATGAAACGTGGACATTTCTTGGTCCCGAGCTGATTGAGGAATTTTTTCATGACGCGAAAATTTTCGAGCTGATATAAGTACTTGCGATCTGAAAATTCAGATTCCAGTTGTCAACGCAACACATTTAGAAATGCCATGAAACGTGTATATTTTTTGGTCCCGAGCTGATATAAGTACTTGTGATCTGAAAATTCGGATTCCAGTCATGAACGCAACACATTTAGAAATGCCATGAAACGTGTATATATTTTGGTCCCGGGTAGATTGGAGCATTTGTTCAAAACACGAAAAATTCTTAGCTGATATAAGTACTTGTGGTCTGAAAATTAAGATTCCAGTTATTGACGCCATACATTTTGAAATGCTATAAAACATGGACATTTGTTGGTCCCGTGGTGATTTGACCGTTTTTTAACAACACGTAAAATACGCAGCTGATATACGTACTTCGGATGTGAAAATTGATATTTCATTTATCGACGCCATATGCTTAGAAATGCCATGAAACGTGGACATTTGATGGTCCCGAGCTGATCGGACCATTGTTTCACAACTCGAAAAATACCGAGATGGTATAAGTACTTGTGATCTGAAAATTCACATTCCAGTTGTCAACGCAACACATTTAGAAATGCCATTAAACGTGGTCATTTCTTGGTCCCGAGCTGATTGAGGAATTTTTTCACGGCGCGAGAAATTCCCAGTTGATATTAGTACTTGTGGTCTGAAAATTGAAATTCCAGTTATCGATGCCATATGGTTAGACATGCCATGAAACGTGGACATTTGTTGGTCCCGGGCTGATTGGACCATTGTTTCACAACACATAAAATACGGGATAAAATACGGGATAAAATACGGAGCTGATATACGTACTTGGGATGTGAAACTTGATATTTCATTTATCAACGCCATATGCTTAGAAATGCCATGAAACGTGGACATTTGTTGGTCCCGGGCTGATTGAACCATTTTTCACAATATGAGAAATACCGAGCTGATATAAGTACTTGTGTTCTCAAAATTAAAATTCCAGTTATCGATGCCATATACTTAGAAATGCCATGAAACGTGGACATTTCTTGGTCCCGAGCTGATTGAGGAATTTTTTCATGACGCGAAAATTTTCGAGCTGATATAAGTACTTGCGATCTGAAAATTCAGATTCCAGTTGTCAACGCAACACATTTAGAAATGCCATGAAACGTGTATATATTTTGGTCCCGGGTAGATTGGAGCATTTGTTCAAAACACGAAAAATTCTTAGCTGATATAAGTACTTGTGGTCTGAAAATTGAGATTTCAGTTATCAAAGCCATACGTTTAGAAATACCATGAAAAGTGGACATTTGTTGGTCCCGGTCTGATTGAACCATTTTTCACAATATGAAAAATACCGAGCTGATATAAGTACTTGTGGTCTCAAAATTAAAATTCCAGTTATCGATGCCATATGCTTAGAAATGCCATGAAACGTGGAGATTTCTTGGTCCCGGACTGATTGGACCATTTTTTAAAAACACGTAAAATACGCAGATGATATAAGTACTTCGGATCTGAAAATTGACTTTTCAGTTATCGACGCCATACGTTTAGAAATACCATGAAACGTGGACATTTGTTGGTCCCGGGCTGATTGGACCATTGTTTAACAACACATAAAATACGGGATAAAATACGGAGCTGATATACGTACACGGGATGTGAAACTTGATATTTCATTTATCGACGCCATATGCTTAGAAATGCCATGAAACGTGGACATTTGTTGTTCCCGGGCTGATTGGACCATTGTTCCACAACTCGAAAAATACCGAGATGATATAAGTACTTGTGGTCTGAAAATTGAAATTCCAGTTATCGATGCCATATGCTTAGAAATGCGATGAAACGTGGACATTTGTTGGTTCCGGGCTGATTGGACCAATGTTTCGCAAAACGTAAAATACGGAGCTGATTTACGTACTTGAGATGTGAAAATTGATATTTCATTTATCGATGCCATATTCTTAGAAATGCCTTGAAACGTGGTCATTACTTGGTCCCGGGCTGTTTGGACCTTTTTTCACAATACCAAAAATACCGTGTTAATATAATTACTTGTGGTCTGAAAATTGAGATTCCAGTTATCGACGCCATACGTTCAGTAATACCATGAAACGTGGACATTTCTTGGTCCCGGGCTGTTTGGACCTTTTTTTCACAATACCAAAAATACCGAGTTAATATAATTACTTGTGGTCTGAAAATTGTGATTCCAGTTATCGTCACCGTTCCTTTAGAAACGCCATGAAACGTGGACATTTGTTCGTCCACGGCAGTTTGAATCTTATTTTCTCAAAGCGAAAAATACGGAGCTGATATAAGTACTTGGGATCTGAAAATTGAAATTCCATTTATCGACGCCACATGCTAAGAAATGCCATGAAACGTGGACATTTGTTGGTCCCGGGCTGATTGGACCATTTTGCCATAACTCGAAAAATACCGAGATGATATAAGTACTTGTGGTCTGAAAATTGAAATTCCAGTTATCGATGCCATATGCTTAGAAATACCATGAAACGTGGACATTTCTTGGTCCCGGGCTGATTGGACCATTGTTACACAACTCGAAAGATACCGGGATGATATAAGTACTTGTGATCTGAAAATTCAGATTCCAGTTGTCAACGCAACACATTCAGAAATGCCATGAAACGTGGACATTTGTTGGTCCGGTGCTGAATGGGGAATTTTTTCACGACGCGAAAAATTCCGAGCTAATATAAGTAATTGGGTTCTGAAACTTGTGATTCCAGTTGTCGACGCGATTTTTTTAGAAATGCCATGAACCGTGGACATATGTTGGTCCCGGGCTGAAGGAATTTTTTGACGGCGCGAAAAACTCCAAGTTGATATAAGTACTTGTGGTCTGAAAATTGAAATTCCAGTTATCGATGCCATATACTTAGAAATGCCATCTAACGTGGACATTTGTTGGTCCCGGGCTGATTGGACCATTGTTTCACAACACATAAAATACGGGATAAAATACGGAGCTGATATACGTACACGGGATGTGAAACTTGATATTTCATTTATCGACGCCATATGCTTAGAAATGCCATGAAACGTGGACATTAGTTGTTCCCGGGCTGATTGGACCATTGTTCCACAACTCGAAAAATACCGAGATGATATAAGTACTTGTGGTCTGAAAATTGAAATTCCAGTTATCGATGCCATATGCTTAGAAATGCGATGAAACGTGGACATTTGTTGGTTCCGGGCTGATTGGACCAATGTTTCGCAAAACGTAAAATACGGAGCTGATTTACGTACTTGAGATGTGAAAATTGATATTTCATTTATCGATGCCATATTCTTAGAAATGCCTTGAAACGTGGTCATTACTTGGTCCCGGGCTGTTTGGACCTTTTTTTCACAATACCAAAAATACCGAGTTAATATAATTACTTGTGGTCTGAAAATTGCGATTCCAGTTATCGACACCGTTCCTTTAGAAACGCCATGAAACGTGGACATTTGTTCGTACAGGGCAGTTTGAATCTTTTTTTCACAAAGCGAAAAATACACAGCTGATATAAGTACTTGGGATCTGAAAATTGAGATTCCATTTATCGACGGCATATGCTAAGAAATGCCATGAAATGTGGACATTTGTTGGTCCCGGGCTGATTGGACCATTTTTCCACAACTCGAAAAATACCGAGATGATATAAGTACTTGTGGTCTGAAAATTGAAATTCCAGTTATCGATGCCATATGCTTAGAAATGCGATGAAACGTGGACATTTGTTGGTTCCGGGCTGATTGGACCAATGTTTCGCAAAACGTAAAATACGGAGCTGATTTACGTACTTGAGATGTGAAAATTGATATTTCATTTATCGATGCCATATGCTTAGAAATGCCATGAAACGTGTACATTTCTTGGTCCCGGGCTGTTTGGACCTTTTTTTCACAATACCAAAAATACCGAGTTAATATAATTACTTGTGGTCTGAAAATTGCGATTCCAGTTATCGACACCGTTCCTTTCGAAACGCCATGAAACGTGGACATTTGTTCGTCCAGGGCAGTTTGAATCTTTTTTTCACAAAGCGAAAAATACGGAGCTAATATAAGTACTTGGGATCTGAGAATTGAGATTCCATTTATCGACGGCATATGCTAAGAAATGCCATGAAACGTGGACATTTGTTGGTCCCGGGCTGATTGGACCATTTCTCACAATATGAAAAATACCGAGCTGATATAAGTACTTGTGGTCTCAAAATTAAAATTCCAGTTTTCGATGCCATATGGTTAGAAATGCCATGAAACGTGGACATTTCTTGGTCCCGAGCTGATTGAGGAATTTTTTCATGACGCGAAAATTTTCGAGCTGATATAAGTACTTGCGATCTGAAAATTCAGATTCCAGTTGTCAACGCAACACATTTAGAAATGCCATGAAACGTGTATATTTTTTGGTCCCGAGCTGATATAAGTACTTGTGATCTGAAAATTCGGATTCCAGTCATGAACGCAACACATTTAGAAATGCCATGAAACGTGGTCATTTCTTGGTCCCGAGCTGATTGAGGAATTTTTTCACGGCGCGAAAAATTCCCAGTTGATATTAGTACTTGTGGTCTGAAAATTTAAATTCCAGTTATCGATGCCATATGGTTAGAAATGCCATGAAACGTGGACATTTGTTGGTCCCGGTCTGATTGGACCATTGTTTCACAACACATAAAATACGGGATAAAATACGGGATAAAATACGGAGCTGATATACGAACTTGGGATGTGAAACTTGATATTTCATTTATCGACGCCATATGCTTAGAAATGCCATGAAACGTGGACATTTGTTGGTCCCGGGCTGATTGAACCATTTTTCACAATATGAGAAATACCGAGCTGATATAAGTACTTGTGTTCTCAAAATTAAAATTCCAGTTATCGATGCCATATGCTTTGAAATGCCATGAAACGTGGACATTTCTTGGTCCCGAGCTGATTGAGGAATTTTTTCATGATGCGAAAATTTTCGAGCTGATATAAGTACTTGCGATCTGAAAATTCAGATTCCAGTTGTCAACGCAACACATTTAGAAATGCCATGAAACGTGTATATATTTTGGTCCCGGGTAGATTGGAGCATTTGTTCAAAACACGAAAAATTCTTAGCTGATATAAGTACTTGTGGTCTGAAAATTGAGATTTCAGTTATCAAAGCCATACATTTAGAAATACCATGAAACGTGGACATTTGTTGGTCCCGGTCTGATTGAACCGTTTTTCACAATATGAAAAATACCGAGCTGATATAAGTACTTGTGGTCTCAAAACTAAAATTCTAGTTATCGATGCCATATGCTTAGAAATGCCATGAAACGTGGACATTTGTTGGTTCTGGGCTGAGTGAGGAATTTTAGCATGACGCGAAAAATTCCGAGTTGATATAAGTACTTGTGATCTGAAAGTTCAGATTCCAGTTGCCAACGCAACAAATTTAGAAATGCCATGAAACGTGTATATTTTTTGGTCCCGGGTAGATTGGGGCATTTTTTCAAAACATGGAAAATTCTTAGCTGATATAAGTACTTCGGATCGGAAAATTGAGATTCAGTTATCGTCGCCATACGTTTAGAAATACCATGAAACGTGGACATTCGTTGGTCCCGGGCTGATTGAACCATTTGTCATAACACGAAAAATATCGAGTTGATATAAGTACTTGTGTTCTGAAAACTGATATTCCAGTTATCGATGCCATATGCTTAGAAATGCCATGAAACGTGGACATTTGTTGGTCCCGGGCTGATTGGACCATTGTTTAACAACACGTAAAATACGGAGCTGATATACGTACTTGGGATGTGAAAATTGATATTTCATTTATCGACGCCATATGCTTAGAAATGCCATGAAACATGGACATTTCTTGGTCCCGAGCTGATTGAGGAATTTTTTCATGATGCGAAAATTTTCGAGCTGATATAAGTACTTGCGATCTGAAAATTCAGATTCCAGTTGTCAACGCAACACATTTAGAAATGCCATGAAACGTGTATATTTCTTGTTCCCGGGCTGATTGGGCAATTTTTTCACGACGTGAAAAATTCCGAGCTGATATAAGTACTTGGGATCTGAAAATTGACTTTTCAATTATCGACGCTATACGTTTAGAAATACCATGAAACGTGGACATTTCTTGGTCCCGGGCTGATTGGACCATTGTTACACAACTCGAAAGATACCGGGATGATATAAGTACTTGTGATCTGAAAATTCAGATTCCAGTTGTCAACGCAACACATTCAGAAATGCCATGAAACGTGGACATTTGTTGGTCCGGTGCTGATTGGGGAATTTTTTCACGACGCGAAAAATTCCGAGCTAATATAAGTAATTGGGTTCTGAAACTTGTGATTCCAGTTGTCGACGCGATTTTTTTAGAAATGCCATGAACCGTGGACATATGTTGGTCCCGGGCTGAAGGAATTTTTTCACGGCGCGAAAAACTCCAAGTTGATATAAGTACTTGTGGTCTGAAAATTGAAATTCCAGTTATCGATGCCATATGCTTAGAAATGCCATCTAACGTGGACATTTGTTGGTCCCGGGCTGATTGGACCATTGTTTCACAACACATAAAATACGGGATAAAATACGGAGCTGATATACGTACACGGGATGTGAAACTTGATATTTCATTTATCGACGTCATATGCTTAGAAATGCCATGAAACGTGGACATTTGTTGGTCCCGGGCTGATTGAACCATTTTTCACAATATGAGAAATACCGAGCTGATATAAGTACTTGTGTTCTCAAAATTAAAATTCCAGTTATCGATGCCATATGCTTAGAAATGCCATGAAACGTGGACATTTCTTGGTCCCGAGCTGATTGAGGAATTTTTTCATGACGCGAAAATTGTCGAGCTGATATAAGTACTTGCGATCTGAAAATTCAGATTCCAGTTGTCAACGCAACACATTTAGAAATGCCATGAAACGTGTATATTTTTTGGTCCCGAGCTGATATAAGTACTTGTGATCTGAAAATTCGGATTCCAGTCATGAACGCAACACATTTAGAAATGCCATGAAACGTGGTCATTTCTTGGTCCCGAGCTGATTGAGGAATTTTTTCACGGCGCGAAAAATTCCCAGTTGATATTAGTACTTGTGGTCTGAAAATTGAAATTCCAGTTATCGATGCCATATGGTTAGAAATGCCATGAAACGTGGACATTTGTTGGTCCCGGGCTGATTGGACCATTGTTTCACAACACATAAAATACGGGATAAAATACGGGATAAAATACGGAGCTGATATACGTACTTGGGATGTGAAACTTGATATTTCATTTATCGACGCCATATGCTTAGAAATGCCATGAAACGTGGACATTTGTTGGTCCCCGGCTGATTGAACCATTTTTCACAATATGAGAAATACCGAGCTGATATAAGTACTTGTGTTCTCAAAATTAAAATTCCAGTTATCGATGCCATATGCTTAGAAATGCCATGAAACGTGGACATTTCTTGGTCCCGAGCTGATTGAGGAATTTTTTCATGACGCGAAAATTTTCGAGCTGATATAAGTACTTGCGATCTGAAAATTCAGATTCCAGTTGTCAACGCAACACATTTAGAAATGCCATGAAACGTGTATATATTTTGGTCCCGGGTAGATTGGAGCATTTGTTCAAAACACGAAAAATTCTTAGCTGATATAAGTACTTGTGGTCTGAAAATTGAGATTTCAGTTATCAAAGCCATACGTTTAGAAATACCATGAAACGTGGACATTTGTTGGTCCCGGTCTGATCGAACCATTTTTCACAATATGAAAAATACCGAGCTGATATAAGTACTTGTGGTCTCAAAATTAAAATTCCAGTTATCGATGCCATATGCTTAGAAATGCCATGAAACGTGGAGATTTCTTGGTCCCGGACTGATTGGACCATTTTTTAAAAACACGTAAAATACGCAGATGATATAAGTACTTCGGATCTGAAAATTGACTTTTCAGTTATCGACGCCATACGTTTAGAAATACCATGAAACGTGGAGATTTCTTGGTCCCGGTCTGATTGGACCATTTTTTAAAAACACGTAAAATACGCAGATGATATAAGTACTTCGGATCTGAAAATTGACTTTTCAGTTATCGACGCCATACGTTTAGAAATACCATGAAACGTGGAGATTTCTTGGTCCCGGTCTGATTGGGGAATTTTTTCACGACGCGAAAAATTCCGAGCTCATATAAGTACTTGGGATCTGAAAATTGACTTTTCAGTTATCGACGCCATACGCTTAGAAATACCATGAAACGTGGAGATTTCTTGGTATCGGGCTGATTGAGCAATTTTTTCACGACGCGAAAAATTCCGAGCTGATATAAGTACTTGGGATCTGATAATTGACTTTTCAGTTATCGACGCTATACGTTTAGAAATACCATGAAACGTGCACATTTTTTGGTCCCGGGCTGATTGGGGCATGTTTTCAAAACACGAAAAATTCTTACCTGATATAAGTACTTGTGGTCTGAAAATTGAGATTCCAGTTATCAAAGCCATACGTTTAGAAATACCATGAAACGTGGACATATGTTGGTCCCGGGCTGTTTGAACCATTTCTCACAATATGAAAAATACCGAGCTGATATAAGTACTTGTGGTCTCAAAATTAAAATTCCAGTTTTCGATGCCATATGGTTAGAAATGGCATGAATCGTGGACATTTCTTGGTCCCGAGCTGATTGAGGAATTTTTTCATGACGCGAAAATTTTCGAGCTGATATAAGTACTTGCGATCTGAAAATTCAGATTCCAGTTGTCAACGCAACACATTTAGAAATGCCATGAAACGTGTATATTTTTTGGTCCCGAGCTGATATAAGTACTTGTGATCTGAAAATTCGGATTCCAGTCATGAACGCAACACATTTAGAAATGCCATGAAACGTGTATATATTTTGGTCCCGGGTAGATTGGAGCATTTGTTCAAAACACGAAAAATTCTTAGCTGATATAAGTACTTGTGGTCTGAAAATTAAGATTCCAGTTATTGACGCCATACATTTTGAAATGCTATAAAACATGGACATTTGTTGGTCCCGTGGTGATTTGACCGTTTTTTAACAACACGTAAAATACGCAGCTGATATACGTACTTCGGATGTGAAAATTGATATTTCATTTATCGACGCCATATGCTTAGAAATGCCATGAAACGTGGACATTTGATGGTCCCGAGCTGATCGGACCATTGTTTCACAACTCGAAAAATACCGAGATGATATAAGTACTTGTGATCTGAAAATTCACATTCCAGTTGTCAACGCAACACATTTAGAAATGCCATTAAACGTGGTCATTTCTTGGTCCCGAGCTGATTGAGGAATTTTTTCACGGCGCGAGAAATTCCCAGTTGATATTAGTACTTGTGGTCTGAAAATTGAAATTTCAGTTATCGATGCCATATGGTTAGGCATGCCATGAAACGTGGACATTTGTTGGTCCCGGGCTGATTGGACCATTGTTTCACAACACATAAAATACGGGATAAAATACGGGATAAAATACGGAGCTGATATACGTACTTGGGATGTGAAACTTGATATTTCATTTATCGACGTCATATGCTTAGAAATGCCATGAAACGTGGACATTTGTTGGTCCCGGGCTGATTGAACCATTTTTCACAATATGAGAAATACCGAGCTGATATAAGTACTTGTGTTCTCAAAATTAAAATTCCAGTTATCGATGCCATATGCTTAGAAATGCCATGAAACGTGGACATTTCTTGGTCCCGAGCTGATTGAGGAATTTTTTCATGACGCGAAAATTGTCGAGCTGATATAAGTACTTGCGATCTGAAAATTCAGATTCCAGTTGTCAACGCAACACATTTAGAAATGCCATGAAACGTGTATATTTTTTGGTCCCGAGCTGATATAAGTACTTGTGATCTGAAAATTCGGATTCCAGTCATGAACGCAACACATTTAGAAATGCCATGAAACGTGGTCATTTCTTGGTCCCGAGCTGATTGAGGAATTTTTTCACGGCGCGAAAAATTCCCAGTTGATATTAGTACTTGTGGTCTGAAAATTGAAATTCCAGTTATCGATGCCATATGGTTAGAAATGCCATGAAACGTGGACATTTGTTGGTCCCGGGCTGATTGGACCATTGTTTCACAACACATAAAATACGGGATAAAATACGGGATAAAATACGGAGCTGATATACGTACTTGGGATGTGAAACTTGATATTTCATTTATCGACGCCATATGCTTAGAAATGCCATGAAACGTGGACATTTGTTGGTCCCGGGCTGATTGAACCATTTTTCACAATATGAAAAATACCGAGCTGATATAAGTACTTGTGGTCTCAAAATTAAAATTCCAGTTATCGATGCCATATGCTTAGAAATGCCATGAAACGTGGACATTTCTTGGTCCCGAGCTGATTGAGGAATTTTTTCATGACGCGAAAATTTTCGAGCTGATATAAGTACTTGCGATCTGAAAATTCAGATTCCAGTTGTCAACGCAACACATTTAGAAATGCCATGAAACGTGTATATATTTTGGTCCCGGGTAGATTGGAGCATTTGTTCAAAACACGAAAAATTCTTAGCTGATATAAGTACTTGTGGTCTGAAAATTGAGATTTCAGTTATCAAAGCCATACGTTTAGAAATACCATGAAACGTGGACATTTGTTGGTCCCGGTCTGATCGAACCATTTTTCACAATATGAAAAATACCGAGCTGATATAAGTACTTGTGGTCTCAAAATTAAAATTCCAGTTATCGATGCCATATGCTTAGAAATGCCATGAAACGTGGAGATTTCTTGGTCCCGGACTGATTGGACCATTTTTTAAAAACACGTAAAATACGCAGATGATATAAGTACTTCGGATCTGAAAATTGACTTTTCAGTTATCGACGCCATACGTTTAGAAATACCATGAAACGTGGAGATTTCTTGGTCCCGGTCTGATTGGACCATTTTTTAAAAACACGTAAAATACGCAGATGATATAAGTACTTCGGATCTGAAAATTGACTTTTCAGTTATCGACGCCATACGTTTAGAAATACCATGAAACGTGGAGATTTCTTGGTCCCGGTCTGATTGGGGAATTTTTTCACGACGCGAAAAATTCCGAGCTGATATAAGTACTTGGGATCTGAAAATTGACTTTTCAGTTATCGACGCCATACGCTTAGAAATACCATGAAACGTGGAGATTTCTTGGTATCGGGCTGATTGAGCAATTTTTTCACGACGCGAAAAATTCCGAGCTGATATAAGTACTTGGGATCTGATAATTGACTTTTCAGTTATCGACGCTATACGTTTAGAAATACCATGAAACGTGCACATTTTTTGGTCCCGGGCTGATTGGGGCATGTTTTCAAAACACGAAAAATTCTTACCTGATATAAGTACTTGTGGTCTGAAAATTGAGATTCCAGTTATCAAAGCCATACGTTTAGAAATACCATGAAACGTGGACATATGTTGGTCCCGGGCTGTTTGAACCATTTCTCACAATATGAAAAATACCGAGCTGATATAAGTACTTGTGGTCTCAAAATTAAAATTCCAGTTTTCGATGCCATATGGTTAGAAATGGCATGAAACGTGGACATTTCTTGGTCCCGAGCTGATTGAGGAATTTTTTCATGACGCGAAAATTTTCGAGCTGATATAAGTACTTGCGATCTGAAAATTCAGATTCCAGTTGTCAACGCAACACATTTAGAAATGCCATGAAACGTGTATATTTTTTGGTCCCGAGCTGATATAAGTACTTGTGATCTGAAAATTCGGATTCCAGTCATGAACGCAACACATTTAGAAATGCCATGAAACGTGTATATATTTTGGTCCCGGGTAGATTGGAGCATTTGTTCAAAACACGAAAAATTCTTAGCTGATATAAGTACTTGTGGTCTGAAAATTAAGATTCCAGTTATTGACGCCATACATTTTGAAATGCTATAAAACATGGACATTTGTTGGTCCCGTGGTGATTTGACCGTTTTTTAACAACACGTAAAATACGCAGCTGATATACGTACTTCGGATGTGAAAATTGATATTTCATTTATCGACGCCATATGCTTAGAAATGCCATGAAACGTGGACATTTGATGGTCCCGAGCTGATCGGACCATTGTTTCACAACTCGAAAAATACCGAGATGATATAAGTACTTGTGATCTGAAAATTCACATTCCAGTTGTCAACGCAACACATTTAGAAATGCCATTAAACGTGGTCATTTCTTGGTCCCGAGCTGATTGAGGAATTTTTTCACGGCGCGAGAAATTCCCAGTTGATATTAGTACTTGTGGTCTGAAAATTGAAATTTCAGTTATCGATGCCATATGGTTAGGCATGCCATGAAACGTGGACATTTGTTGGTCCCGGGCTGATTGGACCATTGTTTCACAACACATAAAATACGGGATAAAATACGGGATAAAATACGGAGCTGATATACGTACTTGGGATGTGAAACTTGATATTTCATTTATCGACGTCATATGCTTAGAAATGCCATGAAACGTGGACATTTGTTGGTCCCGGGCTGATTGAACCATTTTTCACAATATGAGAAATACCGAGCTGATATAAGTACTTGTGTTCTCAAAATTAAAATTCCAGTTATCGATGCCATATGCTTAGAAATGCCATGAAACGTGGACATTTCTTGGTCCCGAGCTGATTGAGGAATTTTTTCATGACGCGAAAATTGTCGAGCTGATATAAGTACTTGCGATCTGAAAATTCAGATTCCAGTTGTCAACGCAACACATTTAGAAATGCCATGAAACGTGTATATTTTTTGGTCCCGAGCTGATATAAGTACTTGTGATCTGAAAATTCGGATTCCAGTCATGAACGCAACACATTTAGAAATGCCATGAAACGTGGTCATTTCTTGGTCCCGAGCTGATTGAGGAATTTTTTCACGGCGCGAAAAATTCCCAGTTGATATTAGTACTTGTGGTCTGAAAATTGAAATTCCAGTTATCGATGCCATATGGTTAGAAATGCCATGAAACGTGGACATTTGTTGGTCCCGGGCTGATTGGACCATTGTTTCACAACACATAAAATACGGGATAAAACACGGGATAAAATACGGAGCTGATATACGTACTTGGGATGTGAAACTTGATATTTCATTTATCGACGCCATATGCTTAGAAATGCCATGAAACGTGGACATTTGTTGGTCCCGGGCTGATTGAACCATTTTTCACAATATGAAAAATACCGAGCTGATATAAGTACTTGTGGTCTCAAAATTAAAATTCCAGTTATCGATGCCATATGCTTAGAAATGCCATGAAACGTGGACATTTCTTGGTCCCGAGCTGATTGGGGAATTTTTTCACGACGCCAAAAATTCACAGCTGATATAAGTACTTGTGATCTGAAAATTGAGATTCCAGTTATCAACGCAACACGTTTAGAAATACCATGAAAAGTGCGCATTTTTTGGTCCCGGGCTGATTGGGGCATGTTTTCAAAACACGAAAAATTCTTAGCTGATATAAGTACTTGTGGTCTGAAAATTGAGATTCCAGTTATCAAAGCCATACGTCTAGAAATACCATGAAACGTGGACATATGTTGGTCCCGGGCTGTTTGAACCATTTCTCACAATATGAAAAATACCGAGCTGATATAAGTACTTGTGGTCTTAAAATTAAAATTCCAGTTTTCGATGCCATATGGTTAGAAATGGCATGAAACGTGGACATATCTTGGTCCCGAGCTGATTGAGGAATTTTTTCATGACGCGAAAATTTTCGAGCTGATATAAGTACTTGCGATCTGAAAATTCAGATTCCAGTTGTCAACGCAACACATTTAGAAATGCCATGAAACGTGTATATTTTTTGGTCCCGAGCTGATATAAGTACTTGTGATCTGAAAATTCGGATTCCAGTCATGAACGCAACACATTTAGAAATGCCATGAAACGTGTATATATTTTGGTCCCGGGTAGATTGGAGCATTTGTTCAAAACACGAAAAATTCTTAGCTGATATAAGTACTTGTGGTCTGAAAATTAAGATTCCAGTTATTGACGCCATACATTTTGAAATGCTATAAAACATGGACATTTGTTGGTCCCGTGGTGATTTGACCGTTTTTTAACAACACGTAAAATACGCAGCTGATATACGTACTTCGGATGTGAAAATTGATATTTCATTTATCGACGCCATATGCTTAGAAATGCCATGAAACGTGGACATTTGATGGTCCCGAGCTGATCGGACCATTGTTTCACAACTCGAAAAATACCGAGATGATATAAGTACTTGTGATCTGAAAATTCACATTCCAGTTGTCAACGCAACACATTTAGAAATGCCATTAAACGTGGTCATTTCTTGGTCCCGAGCTGATTGAGGAATTTTTTCACGGCGCGAGAAATTCCCAGTTGATATTAGTACTTGTGGTCTGAAAATTGAAATTCCAGTTATCGATGCCATATGGTTAGACATGCCATGAAACGTGGACATTTGTTGGTCCCGGGCTGATTGGACCATTGTTTCACAACACATAAAATACGGGATAAAATACGGGATAAAATACGGAGCTGATATACGTACTTGGGATGTGAAACTTGATATTTCATTTATCGACGTCATATGCTTAGAAATGCCATGAAACGTGGACATTTGTTGGTCCCGGGCTGATTGAACCATTTTTCACAATATGAGAAATACCGAGCTGATATAAGTACTTGTGTTCTCAAAATTAAAATTCCAGTTGTCGATGCCATATGCTTAGAAATGCCATGAAACGTGGACATTTCTTGGTCCCGAGCTGATTGAGGAATTTTTTCATGACGCGAAAATTGTCGAGCTGATATAAGTACTTGCGATCTGAAAATTCAGATTCCAGTTGTCAACGCAACACATTTAGAAATGCCATGAAACGTGTATATTTTTTGGTCCCGAGCTGATATAAGTACTTGTGATCTGAAAATTCGGATTCCAGTCATGAACGCAACACATTTAGAAATGCCATGAAACGTGGTCATTTCTTGGTCCCGAGCTGATTGAGGAATTTTTTCACGGCGCGAAAAATTCCCAGTTGATATTAGTACTTGTGGTCTGAAAATTGAAATTCCAGTTATCGATGCCATATGGTTAGAAATGCCATGAAACGTGGACATTTGTTGGTCCCGGGCTGATTGGACCATTGTTTCACAACACATAAAATACGGGATAAAATACGGGATAAAATACGGAGCTGATATACGTACTTGGGATGTGAAACTTGATATTTCATTTATCGACGCCATATGCTTAGAAATGCCATGAAACGTGGACATTTGTTGGTCCCGGGCTGATTGAACCATTTTTCACAATATGAGAAATACCGAGCTGATATAAGTACTTGTGTTCTCAAAATTAAAATTCCAGTTATCGATGCCATATGCTTCGAAATGCCATGAAACGTGGACATTTCTTGGTCCCGAGCTGATTGAGGAATTTTTTCATGACGCGAAAATTTTCGAGCTGATATAAGTACTTGCGATCTGAAAATTCAGATTCCAGTTGTCAACGCAACACATTTAGAAATGCCATGAAAAGTGCGCATTTTTTGGTCCCGGGCTGATTGGGGCATGTTTTCAAAACACGAAAAATTCTTAGCTGATATAAGTACTTGTGGTCTGAAAATTGAGATTCCAGTTATCAAAGCCATACGTTTAGAAATACCATGAAACGTGGACATATGTTGGTCCCGGGCTGTTTGAACCATTTCTCACAATATGAAAAATACCGAGCTGATATAAGTACTTGTGGTCTTAAAATTAAAATTCCAGTTTTCGATGCCATATGGTTAGAAATGGCATGAAACGTGGACATTTCTTGGTCCCGAGCTGATTGAGGAATTTTTTCATGACGCGAAAATTTTCGAGCTGATATAAGTACTTGCGATCTGAAAATTCAGATTCCAGTTGTCAACGCAACACATTTAGAAATGCCATGAAACGTGTATATTTTTTGGTCCCGAGCTGATATAAGTACTTGTGATCTGAAAATTCGGATTCCAGTCATGAACGCAACACATTTAGAAATGCCATGAAACGTGTATATATTTTGGTCCCGGGTAGATTGGAGCATTTGTTCAAAACACGAAAAATTCTTAGCTGATATAAGTACTTGTGGTCTGAAAATTAAGATTCCAGTTATTGACGCCATACATTTTGAAATGCTATAAAACATGGACATTTGTTGGTCCCGTGGTGATTTGACCGTTTTTTAACAACACGTAAAATACGCAGCTGATATACGTACTTCGGATGTGAAAATTGATATTTCATTTATCGACGCCATATGCTTAGAAATGCCATGAAACGTGGACATTTGATGGTCCCGAGCTGATCGGACCATTGTTTCACAACTCGAAAAATACCGAGATGATATAAGTACTTGTGATCTGAAAATTCACATTCCAGTTGTCAACGCAACACATTTAGAAATGCCATTAAACGTGGTCATTTCTTGGTCCCGAGCTGATTGAGGAATTTTTTCACGGCGCGAGAAATTCCCAGTTGATATTAGTACTTGTGGTCTGAAAATTGAAATTCCAGTTATCGATGCCATATGGTTAGACATGCCATGAAACGTGGACATTTGTTGGTCCCGGGCTGATTGGACCATTGTTTCACAACACATAAAATACGGGATAAAATACGGGATAAAATACGGAGCTGATATACGTACTTGGGATGTGAAACTTGATATTTCATTTATCGACGTCATATGCTTAGAAATGCCATGAAACGTGGACATTTGTTGGTCCCGGGCTGATTGAACCATTTTTCACAATATGAGAAATACCGAGCTGATATAAGTACTTGTGTTCTCAAAATTAAAATTCCAGTTATCGATGCCATATGCTTAGAAATGCCATGAAACGTGGACATTTCTTGGTCCCGAGCTGATTGAGGAATTTTTTCATGACGCGAAAATTGTCGAGCTGATATAAGTACTTGCGATCTGAAAATTCAGATTCCAGTTGTCAACGCAACACATTTAGAAATGCCATGAAACGTGTATATTTTTTGGTCCCGAGCTGATATAAGTACTTGTGATCTGAAAATTCGGATTCCAGTCATGAACGCAACACATTTAGAAATGCCATGAAACGTGGTCATTTCTTGGTCCCGAGCTGATTGAGAAATTTTTTCACGGCGCGAAAAATTCCCAGTTGATATTAGTACTTGTGGTCTGAAAATTGAAATTCCAGTTATCGATGCCATATGGTTAGAAATGCCATGAAACGTGGACATTTGTTGGTCCCGGGCTGATTGGACCATTGTTTCACAACACATAAAATACGGGATAAAATACGGGATAAAATACGGAGCTGATATACGTACTTGGGATGTGAAACTTGATATTTCATTTATCGACGCCATATGCTTAGAAATGCCATGAAACGTGGACATTTGTTGGTCCCGGGCTGATTGAACCATTTTTCACAATATGAAAAATACCGAGCTGATATAAGTACTTGTGGTCTCAAAATTAAAATTCCAGTTATCGATGCCATATGCTTAGAAATGCCATGAAACGTGGAGATTTCTTGGTCCCGGACTGATTGGACCATTTTTTAAAAACACGTAAAATACGCAGATGATATAAGTACTTCGGATCTGAAAATTGACTTTTCAGTTATCGACGCCATACGTTTAGAAATACCATGAAACGTGGAGATTTCTTGGTCCCGGTCTGATTGGACCATTTTTTAAAAACACGTAAAATACGCAGATGATATAAGTACTTCGGATCTGAAAATTGACTTTTCAGTTATCGACGCCATACGTTTAGAAATACCATGAAACGTGGAGATTTCTTGATCCCGGTCTGATTGGGGAATTTTTTCACGACGCGAAAAATTCCGAGCTGATATAAGTACTTGGGATCTGAAAATTGACTTTTCAGTTATCGACGCCATACGCGTAGAAATACCATGAAACGTGGAGATTTCTTGGTCCCGGGCTGATTGGGGCATGTTTTCAAAACACGAAAAATTCTTACCTGATATAAGTACTTGTGGTCTGAAAATTGAGATTCCAGTTATCAAAGCCATACGTTTAGAAATACCATGAAACGTGGACATATGTTGGTCCCGGGCTGATTGAACCATTTTTCACAATATGAAAAATACCGAGCTGATATAAGTACTGGTGGTCCCAAAATTAAAATTCTAGTTATCGATGCCATATGCTTAGAAATGCGATGAAACGTGGAAATTTGTTGGTTCCGGGCTGATTGGACCATTGTTTCGCAACACGTAAAATACGAAGCTGATTTACGTACTTGAGATGTGAAAATTGATATTTCATTTATCGATGCCATATGCTTAGAAATGCCATGAAACGTGGACATTTCTTGGTCCCGAGCTGATTGGGGAATTTTTTCACGACGCCAAAAATTCACAGCTGATATAAGTACTTGTGATCTGAAAATTGAGATTCCAGTTATCAACGCAACACGTTTAGAAATACCATGAAAAGTGCGCATTTTTTGGTCCCGGGCTGATTGGGGCATGTTTTCAAAACACGAAAAATTCTTAGCTGATATAAGTACTTGTGGTCTGAAAATTGAGATTCCCAGTTATCAAAGCCATACGTTTAGAAATACCATGAAACGTGGACATATGTTGGTCCCGGGCTGTTTGAACCATTTCTCACAATATGAAAAATACCGAGCTGATATAAGTACTTGTGGTCTTAAAATTAAATTCCAGTTTTCGATGCCATATGGTTAGAAATGGCATGAAACGTGGACATTTCTTGGTCCCGAGCTGATTGAGGAATTTTTTCATGACGCGAAAATTTTCGAGCTGATATAAGTACTTGCGATCTGAAAATTCAGATTCCAGTTGTCAACGCAACACATTTAGAAATGCCATGAAACGTGTATATTTTTTGGTCCCGAGCTGATATAAGTACTTGTGATCTGAAAATTCGGATTCCAGTCATGAACGCAACACATTTAGAAATGCCATGAAACGTGGTCATTTCTTGGTCCCGAGCTGATTGAGGAATTTTTTCACGGCGCGAAAAATTCCCAGTTGATATTAGTACTTGTGGTCTGAAAATTGAAATTCCAGTTATCGATGCCATATGGTTAGAAATGCCATGAAACGTGGACATTTGTTGGTCCCGGGCTGATTGGACCATTGTTTCACAACACATAAAATACGGGATAAAATACGGGATAAAATACGGAGCTGATATACGTACTTGGGATGTGAAACTTGATATTTCATTTATCGACGCCATATGCTTAGAAATGCCATGAAACGTGGACATTTGTTGGTCCCGGGCTGATTGAACCATTTTTCACAATATGAAAAATACCGAGCTGATATAAGTACTTGTGGTCTCAAAATTAAAATTCCAGTTATCGATGCCATATGCTTAGAAATGCCATGAAACGTGGAGATTTCTTGGTCCCGGACTGATTGGACCATTTTTTAAAAACACGTAAAATACGCAGATGATATAAGTACTTCGGATCTGAAAATTGACTTTTCAGTTATCGACGCCATACGTTTAGAAATACCATGAAACGTGGAGATTTCTTGGTCCCGGTCTGATTGGGGAATTTTTTCACGACGCGAAAAATTCCGAGCTGATATAAGTACTTGGGATCTGAAAATTGACTTTTCAGTTATCGACGCCATACGCGTAGAAATACCATGAAACGTGGAGATTTCTTGGTCCCGGGCTGATTGGGGCATGTTTTCAAAACACGAAAAATTCTTACCTGATATAAGTACTTGTGGTCTGAAAATTGAGATTCCAGTTATCAAAGCCATACGTTTAGAAATACCATGAAACGTGGACATATGTTGGTCCCGGGCTGATTGAACCATTTTTCACAATATGAAAAATACCGAGCTGATATAAGTACTGGTGGTCCCAAAATTAAAATTCTAGTTATCGATGCCATATGCTTAGAAATGCGATGAAACGTGGAAATTTGTTGGTTCCGGGCTGATTGGACCATTGTTTCGCAACACGTAAAATACGAAGCTGATTTACGTACTTGAGATGTGAAAATTGATATTTCATTTATCGATGCCATATGCTTAGAAATGCCATGAAACGTGGACATTTCTTGGTCCCGAGCTGATTGGGGAATTTTTTCACGACGCCAAAAATTCACAGCTGATATAAGTACTTGTGATCTGAAAATTGAGATTCCAGTTATCAACGCAACACGTTTAGAAATACCATGAAAAGTGCGCATTTTTTGGTCCCGGGCTGATTGGGGCATGTTTTCAAAACACGAAAAATTCTTAGCTGATATAAGTACTTGTGGTCTGAAAATTGAGATTCCCAGTTATCAAAGCCATACGTTTAGAAATACCATGAAACGTGGACATATGTTGGTCCCGGGCTGTTTGAACCATTTCTCACAATATGAAAAATACCGAGCTGATATAAGTACTTGTGGTCTTAAAATTAAATTCCAGTTTTCGATGCCATATGGTTAGAAATGGCATGAAACGTGGACATTTCTTGGTCCCGAGCTGATTGAGGAATTTTTTCATGACGCGAAAATTTTCGAGCTGATATAAGTACTTGCGATCTGAAAATTCAGATTCCAGTTGTCAACGCAACACATTTAGAAATGCCATGAAACGTGTATATTTTTTGGTCCCGAGCTGATATAAGTACTTGTGATCTGAAAATTCGGATTCCAGTCATGAACGCAACACATTTAGAAATGCCATGAAACGTGTATATATTTTGGTCCCGGGTAGATTGGAGCATTTGTTCAAAACACGAAAAATTCTTAGCTGATATAAGTACTTGTGGTCTGAAAATTAAGATTCCAGTTATTGACGCCATACATTTTGAAATGCTATAAAACATGGACATTTGTTGGTCCCGTGGTGATTTGACCGTTTTTTAACAACACGTAAAATACGCAGCTGATATACGTACTTCGGATGTGAAAATTGATATTTCATTTATCGACGCCATATGCTTAGAAATGCCATGAAACGTGGACATTTGATGGTCCCGAGCTGATCGGACCATTGTTTCACAACTCGAAAAATACCGAGATGGTATAAGTACTTGTGATCTGAAAATTCACATTCCAGTTGTCAACGCAACACATTTAGAAATGCCATTAAACGTGGTCATTTCTTGGTCCCGAGCTGATTGAGGAATTTTTTCACGGCGCGAGAAATTCCCAGTTGATATTAGTACTTGTGGTCTGAAAATTGAAATTCCAGTTATCGATGCCATATGGTTAGACATGCCATGAAACGTGGACATTTGTTGGTCCCGGGCTGATTGGACCATTGTTTCACAACACATAAAATACGGGATAAAATACGGGATAAAATACGGAGCTGATATACGTACTTGGGATGTGAAACTTGATATTTCATTTATCAACGCCATATGCTTAGAAATGCCATGAAACGTGGACATTTGTTGGTCCCGGGCTGATTGAACCATTTTTCACAATATGAGAAATACCGAGCTGATATAAGTACTTGTGTTCTCAAAATTAAAATTCCAGTTATCGATGCCATATACTTAGAAATGCCATGAAACGTGGACATTTCTTGGTCCCGAGCTGATTGAGGAATTTTTTCATGACGCGAAAATTTTCGAGCTGATATAAGTACTTGCGATCTGAAAATTCAGATTCCAGTTGTCAACGCAACACATTTAGAAATGCCATGAAACGTGTATATATTTTGGTCCCGGGTAGATTGGAGCATTTGTTCAAAACACGAAAAATTCTTAGCTGATATAAGTACTTGTGGTCTGAAAATTGAGATTTCAGTTATCAAAGCCATACGTTTAGAAATACCATGAAAAGTGGACATTTGTTGGTCCCGGTCTGATTGAACCATTTTTCACAATATGAAAAATACCGAGCTGATATAAGTACTTGTGGTCTCAAAATTAAAATTCCAGTTATCGATGCCATATGCTTAGAAATGCCATGAAACGTGGAGATTTCTTGGTCCCGGACTGATTGGACCATTTTTTAAAAACACGTAAAATACGCAGATGATATAAGTACTTCGGATCTGAAAATTGACTTTTCAGTTATCGACGCCATACGTTTAGAAATACCATGAAACGTGGACATTTGTTGGTCCCGGGCTGATTGGACCATTGTTTAACAACACATAAAATACGGGATAAAATACGGAGCTGATATACGTACACGGGATGTGAAACTTGATATTTCATTTATCGACGCCATATGCTTAGAAATGCCATGAAACGTGGACATTTGTTGTTCCCGGGCTGATTGGACCATTGTTCCACAACTCGAAAAATACCGAGATGATATAAGTACTTGTGGTCTGAAAATTGAAATTCCAGTTATCGATGCCATATGCTTAGAAATGCGATGAAACGTGGACATTTGTTGGTTCCGGGCTGATTGGACCAATGTTTCGCAAAACGTAAAATACGGAGCTGATTTACGTACTTGAGATGTGAAAATTGATATTTCATTTATCGATGCCATATTCTTAGAAATGCCTTGAAACGTGGTCATTACTTGGTCCCGGGCTGTTTGGACCTTTTTTCACAATACCAAAAATACCGTGTTAATATAATTACTTGTGGTCTGAAAATTGAGATTCCAGTTATCGACGCCATACGTTCAGTAATACCATGAAACGTGGACATTTCTTGGTCCCGGGCTGTTTGGACCTTTTTTTCACAATACCAAAAATACCGAGTTAATATAATTACTTGTGGTCTGAAAATTGTGATTCCAGTTATCGTCACCGTTCCTTTAGAAACGCCATGAAACGTGGACATTTGTTCGTCCACGGCAGTTTGAATCTTATTTTCTCAAAGCGAAAAATACGGAGCTGATATAAGTACTTGGGATCTGAAAATTGAAATTCCATTTATCGACGCCACATGCTAAGAAATGCCATGAAACGTGGACATTTGTTGGTCCCGGGCTGATTGGACCATTTTTCCATAACTCGAAAAATACCGAGATGATATAAGTACTTGTGGTCTGAAAATTGAAATTCCAGTTATCGATGCCATATGCTTAGAAATACCATGAAACGTGGACATTTCTTGGTCCCGGGCTGATTGGACCATTGTTACACAACTCGAAAGATACCGGGATGATATAAGTACTTGTGATCTGAAAATTCAGATTCCAGTTGTCAACGCAACACATTCAGAAATGCCATGAAACGTGGACATTTGTTGGTCCGGTGCTGAATGGGGAATTTTTTCACGACGCGAAAAATTCCGAGCTAATATAAGTAATTGGGTTCTGAAACTTGTGATTCCAGTTGTCGACGCGATTTTTTTAGAAATGCCATGAACCGTGGACATATGTTGGTCCCGGGCTGAAGGAATTTTTTCACGGCGCGAAAAACTCCAAGTTGATATAAGTACTTGTGGTCTGAAAATTGAAATTCCAGTTATCGATGCCATATACTTAGAAATGCCATCTAACGTGGACATTTGTTGGTCCCGGGCTGATTGGACCATTGTTTCACAACACATAAAATACGGGATAAAATACGGAGCTGATATACGTACACGGGATGTGAAACTTGATATTTCATTTATCGACGCCATATGCTTAGAAATGCCATGAAACGTGGACATTAGTTGTTCCCGGGCTGATTGGACCATTGTTCCACAACTCGAAAAATACCGAGATGATATAAGTACTTGTGGTCTGAAAATTGAAATTCCAGTTATCGATGCCATATGCTTAGAAATGCGATGAAACGTGGACATTTGTTGGTTCCGGGCTGATTGGACCAATGTTTCGCAAAACGTAAAATACGGAGCTGATTTACGTACTTGAGATGTGAAAATTGATATTTCATTTATCGATGCCATATTCTTAGAAATGCCTTGAAACGTGGTCATTACTTGGTCCCGGGCTGTTTGGACCTTTTTTTCACAATACCAAAAATACCGAGTTAATATAATTACTTGTGGTCTGAAAATTGCGATTCCAGTTATCGACACCGTTCCTTTAGAAACGCCATGAAACGTGGACATTTGTTCGTACAGGGCAGTTTGAATCTTTTTTTCACAAAGCGAAAAATACACAGCTGATATAAGTACTTGGGATCTGAAAATTGAGATTCCATTTATCGACGGCATATGCTAAGAAATGCCATGAAATGTGGACATTTGTTGGTCCCGGGCTGATTGGACCATTTTTCCACAACTCGAAAAATACCGAGATGATATAAGTACTTGTGGTCTGAAAATTGAAATTCCAGTTATCGATGCCATATGCTTAGAAATGCGATGAAACGTGGACATTTGTTGGTTCCGGGCTGATTGGACCAATGTTTCGCAAAACGTAAAATACGGAGCTGATTTACGTACTTGAGATGTGAAAATTGATATTTCATTTATCGATGCCATATGCTTAGAAATGCCATGAAACGTGTACATTTCTTGGTCCCGGGCTGTTTGGACCTTTTTTTCACAATACCAAAAATACCGAGTTAATATAATTACTTGTGGTCTGAAAATTGCGATTCCAGTTATCGACACCGTTCCTTTCGAAACGCCATGAAACGTGGACATTTGTTCGTCCAGGGCAGTTTGAATCTTTTTTTCACAAAGCGAAAAATACGGAGCTAATATAAGTACTTGGGATCTGAGAATTGAGATTCCATTTATCGACGGCATATGCTAAGAAATGCCATGAAACGTGGACATTTGTTGGTCCCGGGCTGATTGGACCATTTCTCACAATATGAAAAATACCGAGCTGATATAAGTACTTGTGGTCTCAAAATTAAAAATCCAGTTTTCGATGCCATATGGTTAGAAATGCCATGAAACGTGGACATTTCTTGGTCCCGAGCTGATTGAGGAATTTTTTCATGACGCGAAAATTTTCGAGCTGATATAAGTACTTGCGATCTGAAAATTCAGATTCCAGTTGTCAACGCAACACATTTAGAAATGCCATGAAACGTGTATATTTTTTGGTCCCGAGCTGATATAAGTACTTGTGATCTGAAAATTCGGATTCCAGTCATGAACGCAACACATTTAGAAATGCCATGAAACGTGGTCATTTCTTGGTCCCGAGCTGATTGAGGAATTTTTTCACGGCGCGAAAAATTCCCAGTTGATATTAGTACTTGTGGTCTGAAAATTTAAATTCCAGTTATCGATGCCATATGGTTAGAAATGCCATGAAACGTGGACATTTGTTGGTCCCGGTCTGATTGGACCATTGTTTCACAACACATAAAATACGGGATAAAATACGGGATAAAATACGGAGCTGATATACGAACTTGGGATGTGAAACTTGATATTTCATTTATCGACGCCATATGCTTAGAAATGCCATGAAACGTGGACATTTGTTGGTCCCGGGCTGATTGAACCATTTTTCACAATATGAGAAATACCGAGCTGATATAAGTACTTGTGTTCTCAAAATTAAAATTCCAGTTATCGATGCCATATGCTTTGAAATGCCATGAAACGTGGACATTTCTTGGTCCCGAGCTGATTGAGGAATTTTTTCATGATGCGAAAATTTTCGAGCTGATATAAGTACTTGCGATCTGAAAATTCAGATTCCAGTTGTCAACGCAACACATTTAGAAATGCCATGAAACGTGTATATATTTTGGTCCCGGGTAGATTGGAGCATTTGTTCAAAACACGAAAAATTCTTAGCTGATATAAGTACTTGTGGTCTGAAAATTGAGATTTCAGTTATCAAAGCCATACATTTAGAAATACCATGAAACGTGGACATTTGTTGGTCCCGGTCTGATTGAACCGTTTTTCACAATATGAAAAATACCGAGCTGATATAAGTACTTGTGGTCTCAAAACTAAAATTCTAGTTATCGATGCCATATGCTTAGAAATGCCATGAAACGTGGACATTTGTTGGTTCTGGGCTGAGTGAGGAATTTTAGCATGACGCGAAAAATTCCGAGTTGATATAAGTACTTGTGATCTGAAAGTTCAGATTCCAGTTGCCAACGCAACAAATTTAGAAATGCCATGAAACGTGTATATTTTTTGGTCCCGGGTAGATTGGGGCATTTTTTCAAAACATGGAAAATTCTTAGCTGATATAAGTACTTCGGATCGGAAAATTGAGATTCAGTTATCGTCGCCATACGTTTAGAAATACCATGAAACGTGGACATTCGTTGGTCCCGGGCTGATTGAACCATTTGTCATAACACGAAAAATATCGAGTTGATATAAGTACTTGTGTTCTGAAAACTGATATTCCAGTTATCGATGCCATATGCTTAGAAATGCCATGAAACGTGGACATTTGTTGGTCCCGGGCTGATTGGACCATTGTTTAACAACACGTAAAATACGGAGCTGATATACGTACTTGGGATGTGAAAATTGATATTTCATTTATCGACGCCATATGCTTAGAAATGCCATGAAACATGGACATTTCTTGGTCCCGAGCTGATTGAGGAATTTTTTCATGATGCGAAAATTTTCGAGCTGATATAAGTACTTGCGATCTGAAAATTCAGATTCCAGTTGTCAACGCAACACATTTAGAAATGCCATGAAACGTGTATATTTCTTGTTCCCGGGCTGATTGGGCAATTTTTTCACGACGTGAAAAATTCCGAGCTGATATAAGTACTTGGGATCTGAAAATTGACTTTTCAATTATCGACGCTATACGTTTAGAAATACCATGAAACGTGGACATTTCTTGGTCCCGGGCTGATTGGACCATTGTTACACAACTCGAAAGATACCGGGATGATATAAGTACTTGTGATCTGAAAATTCAGATTCCAGTTGTCAACGCAACACATTCAGAAATGCCATGAAACGTGGACATTTGTTGGTCCGGTGCTGATTGGGGAATTTTTTCACGACGCGAAAAATTCCGAGCTAATATAAGTAATTGGGTTCTGAAACTTGTGATTCCAGTTGTCGACGCGATTTTTTTAGAAATGCCATGAACCGTGGACATATGTTGGTCCCGGGCTGAAGGAATTTTTTCACGGCGCGAAAAACTCCAAGTTGATATAAGTACTTGTGGTCTGAAAATTGAAATTCCAGTTATCGATGCCATATGCTTAGAAATGCCATCTAACGTGGACATTTGTTGGTCCCGGGCTGATTGGACCATTGTTTCACAACACATAAAATACGGGATAAAATACGGAGCTGATATACGTACACGGGATGTGAAACTTGATATTTCATTTATCGACGTCATATGCTTAGAAATGCCATGAAACGTGGACATTTGTTGGTCCCGGGCTGATTGAACCATTTTTCACAATATGAGAAATACCGAGCTGATATAAGTACTTGTGTTCTCAAAATTAAAATTCCAGTTATCGATGCCATATGCTTAGAAATGCCATGAAACGTGGACATTTCTTGGTCCCGAGCTGATTGAGGAATTTTTTCATGACGCGAAAATTGTCGAGCTGATATAAGTACTTGCGATCTGAAAATTCAGATTCCAGTTGTCAACGCAACACATTTAGAAATGCCATGAAACGTGTATATTTTTTGGTCCCGAGCTGATATAAGTACTTGTGATCTGAAAATTCGGATTCCAGTCATGAACGCAACACATTTAGAAATGCCATGAAACGTGGTCATTTCTTGGTCCCGAGCTGATTGAGGAATTTTTTCACGGCGCGAAAAATTCCCAGTTGATATTAGTACTTGTGGTCTGAAAATTGAAATTCCAGTTATCGATGCCATATGGTTAGAAATGCCATGAAACGTGGACATTTGTTGGTCCCGGGCTGATTGGACCATTGTTTCACAACACATAAAATACGGGATAAAATACGGGATAAAATACGGAGCTGATATACGTACTTGGGATGTGAAACTTGATATTTCATTTATCGACGCCATATGCTTAGAAATGCCATGAAACGTGGACATTTGTTGGTCCCCGGCTGATTGAACCATTTTTCACAATATGAGAAATACCGAGCTGATATAAGTACTTGTGTTCTCAAAATTAAAATTCCAGTTATCGATGCCATATGCTTAGAAATGCCATGAAACGTGGACATTTCTTGGTCCCGAGCTGATTGAGGAATTTTTTCATGACGCGAAAATTTTCGAGCTGATATAAGTACTTGCGATCTGAAAATTCAGATTCCAGTTGTCAACGCAACACATTTAGAAATGCCATGAAACGTGTATATATTTTGGTCCCGGGTAGATTGGAGCATTTGTTCAAAACACGAAAAATTCTTAGCTGATATAAGTACTTGTGGTCTGAAAATTGAGATTTCAGTTATCAAAGCCATACGTTTAGAAATACCATGAAACGTGGACATTTGTTGGTCCCGGTCTGATCGAACCATTTTTCACAATATGAAAAATACCGAGCTGATATAAGTACTTGTGGTCTCAAAATTAAAATTCCAGTTATCGATGCCATATGCTTAGAAATGCCATGAAACGTGGAGATTTCTTGGTCCCGGACTGATTGGACCATTTTTTAAAAACACGTAAAATACGCAGATGATATAAGTACTTCGGATCTGAAAATTGACTTTTCAGTTATCGACGCCATACGTTTAGAAATACCATGAAACGTGGAGATTTCTTGGTCCCGGTCTGATTGGACCATTTTTTAAAAACACGTAAAATACGCAGATGATATAAGTACTTCGGATCTGAAAATTGACTTTTCAGTTATCGACGCCATACGTTTAGAAATACCATGAAACGTGGAGATTTCTTGGTCCCGGTCTGATTGGGGAATTTTTTCACGACGCGAAAAATTCCGAGCTGATATAAGTACTTGGGATCTGAAAATTGACTTTTCAGTTATCGACGCCATACGCTTAGAAATACCATGAAACGTGGAGATTTCTTGGTATCGGGCTGATTGAGCAATTTTTTCACGACGCGAAAAATTCCGAGCTGATATAACTACTTGGGATCTGATAATTGACTTTTCAGTTATCGACGCTATACGTTTAGAAATACCATGAAACGTGCACATTTTTTGGTCCCGGGCTGATTGGGGCATGTTTTCAAAACACGAAAAATTCTTACCTGATATAAGTACTTGTGGTCTGAAAATTGAGATTCCAGTTATCAAAGCCATACGTTTAGAAATACCATGAAACGTGGACATATGTTGGTCCCGGGCTGTTTGAACCATTTCTCACAATATGAAAAATACCGAGCTGATATAAGTACTTGTGGTCTCAAAATTAAAATTCCAGTTTTCGATGCCATATGGTTAGAAATGGCATGAAACGTGGACATTTCTTGGTCCCGAGCTGATTGAGGAATTTTTTCATGACGCGAAAATTTTCGAGCTGATATAAGTACTTGCGATCTGAAAATTCAGATTCCAGTTGTCAACGCAACACATTTAGAAATGCCATGAAACGTGTATATTTTTTGGTCCCGAGCTGATATAAGTACTTGTGATCTGAAAATTCGGATTCCAGTCATGAACGCAACACATTTAGAAATGCCATGAAACGTGTATATATTTTGGTCCCGGGTAGATTGGAGCATTTGTTCAAAACACGAAAAATTCTTAGCTGATATAAGTACTTGTGGTCTGAAAATTAAGATTCCAGTTATTGACGCCATACATTTTGAAATGCTATAAAACATGGACATTTGTTGGTCCCGTGGTGATTTGACCGTTTTTTAACAACACGTAAAATACGCAGCTGATATACGTACTTCGGATGTGAAAATTGATATTTCATTTATCGACGCCATATGCTTAGAAATGCCATGAAACGTGGACATTTGATGGTCCCGAGCTGATCGGACCATTGTTTCACAACTCGAAAAATACCGAGATGATATAAGTACTTGTGATCTGAAAATTCACATTCCAGTTGTCAACGCAACACATTTAGAAATGCCATTAAACGTGGTCATTTCTTGGTCCCGAGCTGATTGAGGAATTTTTTCACGGCGCGAGAAATTCCCAGTTGATATTAGTACTTGTGGTCTGAAAATTGAAATTTCAGTTATCGATGCCATATGGTTAGGCATGCCATGAAACGTGGACATTTGTTGGTCCCGGGCTGATTGGACCATTGTTTCACAACACATAAAATACGGGATAAAATACGGGATAAAATACGGAGCTGATATACGTACTTGGGATGTGAAACTTGATATTTCATTTATCGACGTCATATGCTTAGAAATGCCATGAAACGTGGACATTTGTTGGTCCCGGGCTGATTGAACCATTTTTCACAATATGAGAAATACCGAGCTGATATAAGTACTTGTGTTCTCAAAATTAAAATTCCAGTTATCGATGCCATATGCTTAGAAATGCCATGAAACGTGGACATTTCTTGGTCCCGAGCTGATTGAGGAATTTTTTCATGACGCGAAAATTGTCGAGCTGATATAAGTACTTGCGATCTGAAAATTCAGATTCCAGTTGTCAACGCAACACATTTAGAAATGCCATGAAACGTGTATATTTTTTGGTCCCGAGCTGATATAAGTACTTGTGATCTGAAAATTCGGATTCCAGTCATGAACGCAACACATTTAGAAATGCCATGAAACGTGGTCATTTCTTGGTCCCGAGCTGATTGAGGAATTTTTTCACGGCGCGAAAAATTCCCAGTTGATATTAGTACTTGTGGTCTGAAAATTGAAATTCCAGTTATCGATGCCATATGGTTAGAAATGCCATGAAACGTGGACATTTGTTGGTCCCGGGCTGATTGGACCATTGTTTCACAACACATAAAATACGGGATAAAATACGGGATAAAATACGGAGCTGATATACGTACTTGGGATGTGAAACTTGATATTTCATTTATCGACGCCATATGCTTAGAAATGCCATGAAACGTGGACATTTGTTGGTCCCGGGCTGATTGAACCATTTTTCACAATATGAAAAATACCGAGCTGATATAAGTACTTGTGGTCTCAAAATTAAAATTCCAGTTATCGATGCCATATGCTTAGAAATGCCATGAAACGTGGACATTTCTTGGTCCCGAGCTGATTGAGGAATTTTTTCATGACGCGAAAATTTTCGAGCTGATATAAGTACTTGCGATCTGAAAATTCAGATTCCAGTTGTCAACGCAACACATTTAGAAATGCCATGAAACGTGTATATATTTTGGTCCCGGGTAGATTGGAGCATTTGTTCAAAACACGAAAAATTCTTAGCTGATATAAGTACTTGTGGTCTGAAAATTGAGATTTCAGTTATCAAAGCCATACGTTTAGAAATACCATGAAACGTGGACATTTGTTGGTCCCGGTCTGATCGAACCATTTTTCACAATATGAAAAATACCGAGCTGATATAAGTACTTGTGGTCTCAAAATTAAAATTCCAGTTATCGATGCCATATGCTTAGAAATGCCATGAAACGTGGAGATTTCTTGGTCCCGGACTGATTGGACCATTTTTTAAAAACACGTAAAATACGCAGATGATATAAGTACTTCGGATCTGAAAATTGACTTTTCAGTTATCGACGCCATACGTTTAGAAATACCATGAAACGTGGAGATTTCTTGGTCCCGGTCTGATTGGACCATTTTTTAAAAACACGTAAAATACGCAGATGATATAAGTACTTCGGATCTGAAAATTGACTTTTCAGTTATCGACGCCATACGTTTAGAAATACCATGAAACGTGGAGATTTCTTGGTCCCGGTCTGATTGGGGAATTTTTTCACGACGCGAAAAATTCCGAGCTGATATAAGTACTTGGGATCTGAAAATTGACTTTTCAGTTATCGACGCCATACGCTTAGAAATACCATGAAACGTGGAGATTTCTTGGTATCGGGCTGATTGAGCAATTTTTTCACGACGCGAAAAATTCCGAGCTGATATAAGTACTTGGGATCTGATAATTGACTTTTCAGTTATCGACGCTATACGTTTAGAAATACCATGAAACGTGCACATTTTTTGGTCCCGGGCTGATTGGGGCATGTTTTCAAAACACGAAAAATTCTTACCTGATATAAGTACTTGTGGTCTGAAAATTGAGATTCCAGTTATCAAAGCCATACGTTTAGAAATACCATGAAACGTGGACATATGTTGGTCCCGGGCTGTTTGAACCATTTCTCACAATATGAAAAATACCGAGCTGATATAAGTACTTGTGGTCTCAAAATTAAAATTCCAGTTTTCGATGCCATATGGTTAGAAATGGCATGAAACGTGGACATTTCTTGGTCCCGAGCTGATTGAGGAATTTTTTCATGACGCGAAAATTTTCGAGCTGATATAAGTACTTGCGATCTGAAAATTCAGATTCCAGTTGTCAACGCAACACATTTAGAAATGCCATGAAACGTGTATATTTTTTGGTCCCGAGCTGATATAAGTACTTGTGATCTGAAAATTCGGATTCCAGTCATGAACGCAACACATTTAGAAATGCCATGAAACGTGTATATATTTTGGTCCCGGGTAGATTGGAGCATTTGTTCAAAACACGAAAAATTCTTAGCTGATATAAGTACTTGTGGTCTGAAAATTAAGATTCCAGTTATTGACGCCATACATTTTGAAATGCTATAAAACATGGACATTTGTTGGTCCCGTGGTGATTTGACCGTTTTTTAACAACACGTAAAATACGCAGCTGATATACGTACTTCGGATGTGAAAATTGATATTTCATTTATCGACGCCATATGCTTAGAAATGCCATGAAACGTGGACATTTGATGGTCCCGAGCTGATCGGACCATTGTTTCACAACTCGAAAAATACCGAGATGATATAAGTACTTGTGATCTGAAAATTCACATTCCAGTTGTCAACGCAACACATTTAGAAATGCCATTAAACGTGGTCATTTCTTGGTCCCGAGCTGATTGAGGAATTTTTTCACGGCGCGAGAAATTCCCAGTTGATATTAGTACTTGTGGTCTGAAAATTGAAATTTCAGTTATCGATGCCATATGGTTAGGCATGCCATGAAACGTGGACATTTGTTGGTCCCGGGCTGATTGGACCATTGTTTCACAACACATAAAATACGGGATAAAATACGGGATAAAATACGGAGCTGATATACGTACTTGGGATGTGAAACTTGATATTTCATTTATCGACGTCATATGCTTAGAAATGCCATGAAACGTGGACATTTGTTGGTCCCGGGCTGATTGAACCATTTTTCACAATATGAGAAATACCGAGCTGATATAAGTACTTGTGTTCTCAAAATTAAAATTCCAGTTATCGATGCCATATGCTTAGAAATGCCATGAAACGTGGACATTTCTTGGTCCCGAGCTGATTGAGGAATTTTTTCATGACGCGAAAATTGTCGAGCTGATATAAGTACTTGCGATCTGAAAATTCAGATTCCAGTTGTCAACGCAACACATTTAGAAATGCCATGAAACGTGTATATTTTTTGGTCCCGAGCTGATATAAGTACTTGTGATCTGAAAATTCGGATTCCAGTCATGAACGCAACACATTTAGAAATGCCATGAAACGTGGTCATTTCTTGGTCCCGAGCTGATTGAGGAATTTTTTCACGGCGCGAAAAATTCCCAGTTGATATTAGTACTTGTGGTCTGAAAATTGAAATTCCAGTTATCGATGCCATATGGTTAGAAATGCCATGAAACGTGGACATTTGTTGGTCCCGGGCTGATTGGACCATTGTTTCACAACACATAAAATACGGGATAAAATACGGGATAAAATACGGAGCTGATATACGTACTTGGGATGTGAAACTTGATATTTCATTTATCGACGCCATATGCTTAGAAATGCCATGAAACGTGGACATTTGTTGGTCCCGGGCTGATTGAACCATTTTTCACAATATGAAAAATACCGAGCTGATATAAGTACTTGTGGTCTCAAAATTAAAATTCCAGTTATCGATGCCATATGCTTAGAAATGCCATGAAACGTGGACATTTCTTGGTCCCGAGCTGATTGGGGAATTTTTTCACGACGCCAAAAATTCACAGCTGATATAAGTACTTGTGATCTGAAAATTGAGATTCCAGTTATCAACGCAACACGTTTAGAAATACCATGAAAAGTGCGCATTTTTTGGTCCCGGGCTGATTGGGGCATGTTTTCAAAACACGAAAAATTCTTAGCTGATATAAGTACTTGTGGTCTGAAAATTGAGATTCCAGTTATCAAAGCCATACGTCTAGAAATACCATGAAACGTGGACATATGTTGGTCCCGGGCTGTTTGAACCATTTCTCACAATATGAAAAATACCGAGCTGATATAAGTACTTGTGGTCTTAAAATTAAAATTCCAGTTTTCGATGCCATATGGTTAGAAATGGCATGAAACGTGGACATATCTTGGTCCCGAGCTGATTGAGGAATTTTTTCATGACGCGAAAATTTTCGAGCTGATATAAGTACTTGCGATCTGAAAATTCAGATTCCAGTTGTCAACGCAACACATTTAGAAATGCCATGAAACGTGTATATTTTTTGGTCCCGAGCTGATATAAGTACTTGTGATCTGAAAATTCGGATTCCAGTCATGAACGCAACACATTTAGAAATGCCATGAAACGTGTATATATTTTGGTCCCGGGTAGATTGGAGCATTTGTTCAAAACACGAAAAATTCTTAGCTGATATAAGTACTTGTGGTCTGAAAATTAAGATTCCAGTTATTGACGCCATACATTTTGAAATGCTATAAAACATGGACATTTGTTGGTCCCGTGGTGATTTGACCGTTTTTTAACAACACGTAAAATACGCAGCTGATATACGTACTTCGGATGTGAAAATTGATATTTCATTTATCGACGCCATATGCTTAGAAATGCCATGAAACGTGGACATTTGATGGTCCCGAGCTGATCGGACCATTGTTTCACAACTCGAAAAATACCGAGATGATATAAGTACTTGTGATCTGAAAATTCACATTCCAGTTGTCAACGCAACACATTTAGAAATGCCATTAAACGTGGTCATTTCTTGGTCCCGAGCTGATTGAGGAATTTTTTCACGGCGCGAGAAATTCCCAGTTGATATTAGTACTTGTGGTCTGAAAATTGAAATTCCAGTTATCGATGCCATATGGTTAGACATGCCATGAAACGTGGACATTTGTTGGTCCCGGGCTGATTGGACCATTGTTTCACAACACATAAAATACGGGATAAAATACGGGATAAAATACGGAGCTGATATACGTACTTGGGATGTGAAACTTGATATTTCATTTATCAACGCCATATGCTTAGAAATGCCATGAAACGTGGACATTTGTTGGTCCCGGGCTGATTGAACCATTTTTCACAATATGAGAAATACCGAGCTGATATAAGTACTTGTGTTCTCAAATTTAAAATTCCAGTTATCGATGCCATATACTTAGAAATGCCATGAAACGTGGACATTTCTTGGTCCCGAGCTGATTGAGGAATTTTTTCATGACGCGAAAATTTTCGAGCTGATATAAGTACTTGCGATCTGAAAATTCAGATTCCAGTTGTCAACGCAACACATTTAGAAATGCCATGAAACGTGTATATATTTTGGTCCCGGGTAGATTGGAGCATTTGTTCAAAACACGAAAAATTCTTAGCTGATATAAGTACTTGTGGTCTGAAAATTGAGATTTCAGTTATCAAAGCCATACGTTTAGAAATACCATGAAACGTGGACATTTGTTGGTCCCGGTCTGATTGAACCATTTTTCACAATATGAAAAATACCGAGCTGATATAAGTACTTGTGGTCTCAAAATTAAAATTCCAGTTATCGATGCCATATGCTTAGAAATGCCATGAAACGTGGAGATTTCTTGGTCCCGGACTGATTGGACCATTTTTTAAAAACACGTAAAATACGCAGATGATATAAGTACTTCGGATCTGAAAATTGACTTTTCAGTTATCGACGCCATACGTTTAGAAATACCATGAAACGTGGACATTTGTTGGTCCCGGGCTGATTGGACCATTGTTTAACAACACATAAAATACGGGATAAAATACGGAGCTGATATACGTACACGGGATGTGAAACTTGATATTTCATTTATCGACGCCATATGCTTAGAAATGCCATGAAACGTGGACATTTGTTGTTCCCCGGCTGATTGGACCATTGTTCCACAACTCGAAAAATACCGAGATGATATAAGTACTTGTGGTCTGAAAATTGAAATTCCAGTTATCGATGCCATATGCTTAGAAATGCGATGAAACGTGGACATTTGTTGGTTCCGGGCTGATTGGACCAATGTTTCGCAAAACGTAAAATACGGAGCTGATTTACGTACTTGAGATGTGAAAATTGATATTTCATTTATCGATGCCATATTCTTAGAAATGCCTTGAAACGTGGTCATTACTTGGTCCCGGGCTGTTTGGACCTTTTTTCACAATACCAAAAATACCGTGTTAATATAATTACTTGTGGTCTGAAAATTGAGATTCCAGTTATCGACGCCATACGTTCAGTAATACCATGAAACGTGGACATTTCTTGGTCCCGGGCTGTTTAGACCTTTTTTTCACAATACCAAAAATACCGAGTTAATATAATTACTTGTGGTCTGAAAATTGTGATTCCAGTTATCGTCACCGTTCCTTTAGAAACGCCATGAAACGTGGACATTTGTTCGTCCACGGCAGTTTGAATCTTATTTTCTCAAAGCGAAAAATACGGAGCTGATATAAGTACTTGGGATCTGAAAATTGAAATTCCATTTATCGACGCCACATGCTAAGAAATGCCATGAAACGTGGACATTTGTTGGTCCCGGGCTGATTGGACCATTTTTCCATAACTCGAAAAATACCGAGATGATATAAGTACTTGTGGTCTGAAAATTGAAATTCCAGTTATCGATGCCATATGCTTAGAAATACCATGAAACGTGGACATTTCTTGGTCCCGGGCTGATTGGACCATTGTTACACAACTCGAAAGATACCGGGATGATATAAGTACTTGTGATCTGAAAATTCAGATTCCAGTTGTCAACGCAACACATTCAGAAATGCCATGAAACGTGGACATTTGTTGGTCCGGTGCTGAATGGGGAATTTTTTCACGACGCGAAAAATTCCGAGCTAATATAAGTAATTGGGTTCTGAAACTTGTGATTCCAGTTGTCGACGCGATTTTTTTAGAAATGCCATGAACCGTGGACATATGTTGGTCCCGGGCTGAAGGAATTTTTTCACGGCGCGAAAAACTCCAAGTTGATATAAGTACTTGTGGTCTGAAAATTGAAATTCCAGTTATCGATGCCATATACTTAGAAATGCCATCTAACGTGGACATTTGTTGGTCCCGGGCTGATTGGACCATTGTTTCACAACACATAAAATACGGGATAAAATACGGAGCTGATATACGTACACGGGATGTGAAACTTGATATTTCATTTATCGACGCCATATGCTTAGAAATGCCATGAAACGTGGACATTAGTTGTTCCCGGGCTGATTGGACCATTGTTCCACAACTCGAAAAATACCGAGATGATATAAGTACTTGTGGTCTGAAAATTGAAATTCCAGTTATCGATGCCATATGCTTAGAAATGCGATGAAACGTGGACATTTGTTGGTTCCGGGCTGATTGGACCAATGTTTCGCAAAACGTAAAATACGGAGCTGATTTACGTACTTGAGATGTGAAAATTGATATTTCATTTATCGATGCCATATTCTTAGAAATGCCTTGAAACGTGGTCATTACTTGGTCCCGGGCTGTTTGGACCTTTTTTTCACAATACCAAAAATACCGAGTTAATATAATTACTTGTGGTCTGAAAATTGCGATTCCAGTTATCGACACCGTTCCTTTAGAAACGCCATGAAACGTGGACATTTGTTCGTACAGGGCAGTTTGAATCTTTTTTTCACAAAGCGAAAAATACACAGCTGATATAAGTACTTGGGATCTGAAAATTGAGATTCCATTTATCGACGGCATATGCTAAGAAATGCCATGAAATGTGGACATTTGTTGGTCCCGGGCTGATTGGACCATTTTTCCACAACTCGAAAAATACCGAGATGATATAAGTACTTGTGGTCTGAAAATTGAAATTCCAGTTATCGATGCCATATGCTTAGAAATGCGATGAAACGTGGACATTTGTTGGTTCCGGGCTGATTGGACCAATGTTTCGCAAAACGTAAAATACGGAGCTGATTTACGTACTTGAGATGTGAAAATTGATATTTCATTTATCGATGCCATATGCTTAGAAATGCCATGAAACGTGTACATTTCTTGGTCCCGGGCTGTTTGGACCTTTTTTTCACAATACCAAAAATACCGAGTTAATATAATTACTTGTGGTCTGAAAATTGCGATTCCAGTTATCGACACCGTTCCTTTCGAAACGCCATGAAACGTGGACATTTGTTCGTCCAGGGCAGTTTGAATCTTTTTTTCACAAAGCGAAAAATACGGAGCTAATATAAGTACTTGGGATCTGAGAATTGAGATTCCATTTATCGACGGCATATGCTAAGAAATGCCATGAAACGTGGACATTTGTTGGTCCCGGGCTGATTGGACCATTTCTCACAATATGAAAAATACCGAGCTGATATAAGTACTTGTGGTCTCAAAATTAAAATTCCAGTTTTCGATGCCATATGGTTAGAAATGCCATGAAACGTGGACATTTCTTGGTCCCGAGCTGATTGAGGAATTTTTTCATGACGCGAAAATTTTCGAGCTGATATAAGTA
Organism: Perithous albicinctus; assembly: GCA_964016905.1. Taxonomy (NCBI): domain Eukaryota; kingdom Metazoa; phylum Arthropoda; class Insecta; order Hymenoptera; family Ichneumonidae; genus Perithous; species Perithous albicinctus. The sequence continues at coordinate 2,029,534 of OZ024693.1, forward strand.
CTTGCGATCTGAAAATTCAGATTCCAGTTGTCAACGCAACACATTTAGAAATGCCATGAAACGTGTATATTTTTTGGTCCCGAGCTGATATAAGTACTTGTGATCTGAAAATTCGGATTCCAGTCATGAACGCAACACATTTAGAAATGCCATGAAACGTGGTCATTTCTTGGTCCCGAGCTGATTGAGGAATTTTTTCACGGCGCGAAAAATTCCCAGTTGATATTAGTACTTGTGGTCTGAAAATTTAAATTCCAGTTATCGATGCCATATGGTTAGAAATGCCATGAAACGTGGACATTTGTTGGTCCCGGTCTGATTGGACCATTGTTTCACAACACATAAAATACGGGATAAAATACGGGATAAAATACGGAGCTGATATACGAACTTGGGATGTGAAACTTGATATTTCATTTATCGACGCCATATGCTTAGAAATGCCATGAAACGTGGACATTTCTTGGTCCCGAGCTGATTGAGGAATTTTTTCATGATGCGAAAATTTTCGAGCTGATATAAGTACTTGCGATCTGAAAATTCAGATTCCAGTTGTCAACGCAACACATTTAGAAATGCCATGAAACGTGTATATATTTTGGTCCCGGGTAGATTGGAGCATTTGTTCAAAACACGAAAAATTCTTAGCTGATATAAGTACTTGTGGTCTGAAAATTGAGATTTCAGTTATCAAAGCCATACATTTAGAAATACCATGAAACGTGGACATTTGTTGGTCCCGGTCTGATTGAACCGTTTTTCACAATATGAAAAATACCGAGCTGATATAAGTACTTGTGGTCTCAAAACTAAAATTCTAGTTATCGATGCCATATGCTTAGAAATGCCATGAAACGTGGACATTTGTTGGTTCTGGGCTGAGTGAGGAATTTTAGCATGACGCGAAAAATTCCGAGTTGATATAAGTACTTGTGATCTGAAAGTTCAGATTCCAGTTGCCAACGCAACAAATTTAGAAATGCCATGAAACGTGTATATTTTTTGGTCCCGGGTAGATTGGGGCATTTTTTCAAAACATGGAAAATTCTTAGCTGATATAAGTACTTCGGATCGGAAAATTGAGATTCAGTTATCGTCGCCATACGTTTAGAAATACCATGAAACGTGGACATTCGTTGGTCCCGGGCTGATTGAACCATTTGTCATAACACGAAAAATATCGAGTTGATATAAGTACTTGTGTTCTGAAAACTGATATTCCAGTTATCGATGCCATATGCTTAGAAATGCCATGAAACGTGGACATTTGTTGGTCCCGGGCTGATTGGACCATTGTTTAACAACACGTAAAATACGGAGCTGATATACGTACTTGGGATGTGAAAATTGATATTTCATTTATCGACGCCATATGCTTAGAAATGCCATGAAACATGGACATTTCTTGGTCCCGAGCTGATTGAGGAATTTTTTCATGATGCGAAAATTTTCGAGCTGATATAAGTACTTGCGATCTGAAAATTCAGATTCCAGTTGTCAACGCAACACATTTAGAAATGCCATGAAACGTGTATATTTCTTGTTCCCGGGCTGATTGGGCAATTTTTTCACGACGTGAAAAATTCCGAGCTGATATAAGTACTTGGGATCTGAAAATTGACTTTTCAATTATCGACGCTATACGTTTAGAAATACCATGAAACGTGGACATTTCTTGGTCCCGGGCTGATTGGACCATTGTTACACAACTCGAAAGATACCGGGATGATATAAGTACTTGTGATCTGAAAATTCAGATTCCAGTTGTCAACGCAACACATTCAGAAATGCCATGAAACGTGGACATTTGTTGGTCCGGTGCTGATTGGGGAATTTTTTCACGACGCGAAAAATTCCGAGCTAATATAAGTAATTGGGTTCTGAAACTTGTGATTCCAGTTGTCGACGCGATTTTTTTAGAAATGCCATGAACCGTGGACATATGTTGGTCCCGGGCTGAAGGAATTTTTTCACGGCGCGAAAAACTCCAAGTTGATATAAGTACTTGTGGTCTGAAAATTGAAATTCCAGTTATCGATGCCATATGCTTAGAAATGCCATCTAACGTGGACATTTGTTGGTCCCGGGCTGATTGGACCATTGTTTCACAACACATAAAATACGGGATAAAATACGGAGCTGATATACGTACACGGGATGTGAAACTTGATATTTCATTTATCGACGTCATATGCTTAGAAATGCCATGAAACGTGGACATTTGTTGGTCCCGGGCTGATTGAACCATTTTTCACAATATGAGAAATACCGAGCTGATATAAGTACTTGTGTTCTCAAAATTAAAATTCCAGTTATCGATGCCATATGCTTAGAAATGCCATGAAACGTGGACATTTCTTGGTCCCGAGCTGATTGAGGAATTTTTTCATGACGCGAAAATTGTCGAGCTGATATAAGTACTTGCGATCTGAAAATTCAGATTCCAGTTGTCAACGCAACACATTTAGAAATGCCATGAAACGTGTATATTTTTTGGTCCCGAGCTGATATAAGTACTTGTGATCTGAAAATTCGGATTCCAGTCATGAACGCAACACATTTAGAAATGCCATGAAACGTGGTCATTTCTTGGTCCCGAGCTGATTGAGGAATTTTTTCACGGCGCGAAAAATTCCCAGTTGATATTAGTACTTGTGGTCTGAAAATTGAAATTCCAGTTATCGATGCCATATGGTTAGAAATGCCATGAAACGTGGACATTTGTTGGTCCCGGGCTGATTGGACCATTGTTTCACAACACATAAAATACGGGATAAAATACGGGATAAAATACGGAGCTGATATACGTACTTGGGATGTGAAACTTGATATTTCATTTATCGACGCCATATGCTTAGAAATGCCATGAAACGTGGACATTTGTTGGTCCCCGGCTGATTGAACCATTTTTCACAATATGAGAAATACCGAGCTGATATAAGTACTTGTGTTCTCAAAATTAAAATTCCAGTTATCGATGCCATATGCTTAGAAATGCCATGAAACGTGGACATTTCTTGGTCCCGAGCTGATTGAGGAATTTTTTCATGACGCGAAAATTTTCGAGCTGATATAAGTACTTGCGATCTGAAAATTCAGATTCCAGTTGTCAACGCAACACATTTAGAAATGCCATGAAACGTGTATATATTTTGGTCCCGGGTAGATTGGAGCATTTGTTCAAAACACGAAAAATTCTTAGCTGATATAAGTACTTGTGGTCTGAAAATTGAGATTTCAGTTATCAAAGCCATACGTTTAGAAATACCATGAAACGTGGACATTTGTTGGTCCCGGTCTGATCGAACCATTTTTCACAATATGAAAAATACCGAGCTGATATAAGTACTTGTGGTCTCAAAATTAAAATTCCAGTTATCGATGCCATATGCTTAGAAATGCCATGAAACGTGGAGATTTCTTGGTCCCGGACTGATTGGACCATTTTTTAAAAACACGTAAAATACGCAGATGATATAAGTACTTCGGATCTGAAAATTGACTTTTCAGTTATCGACGCCATACGTTTAGAAATACCATGAAACGTGGAGATTTCTTGGTCCCGGTCTGATTGGACCATTTTTTAAAAACACGTAAAATACGCAGATGATATAAGTACTTCGGATCTGAAAATTGACTTTTCAGTTATCGACGCCATACGTTTAGAAATACCATGAAACGTGGAGATTTCTTGGTCCCGGTCTGATTGGGGAATTTTTTCACGACGCGAAAAATTCCGAGCTGATATAAGTACTTGGGATCTGAAAATTGACTTTTCAGTTATCGACGCCATACGCTTAGAAATACCATGAAACGTGGAGATTTCTTGGTATCGGGCTGATTGAGCAATTTTTTCACGACGCGAAAAATTCCGAGCTGATATAACTACTTGGGATCTGATAATTGACTTTTCAGTTATCGACGCTATACGTTTAGAAATACCATGAAACGTGCACATTTTTTGGTCCCGGGCTGATTGGGGCATGTTTTCAAAACACGAAAAATTCTTACCTGATATAAGTACTTGTGGTCTGAAAATTGAGATTCCAGTTATCAAAGCCATACGTTTAGAAATACCATGAAACGTGGACATATGTTGGTCCCGGGCTGTTTGAACCATTTCTCACAATATGAAAAATACCGAGCTGATATAAGTACTTGTGGTCTCAAAATTAAAATTCCAGTTTTCGATGCCATATGGTTAGAAATGGCATGAAACGTGGACATTTCTTGGTCCCGAGCTGATTGAGGAATTTTTTCATGACGCGAAAATTTTCGAGCTGATATAAGTACTTGCGATCTGAAAATTCAGATTCCAGTTGTCAACGCAACACATTTAGAAATGCCATGAAACGTGTATATTTTTTGGTCCCGAGCTGATATAAGTACTTGTGATCTGAAAATTCGGATTCCAGTCATGAACGCAACACATTTAGAAATGCCATGAAACGTGTATATATTTTGGTCCCGGGTAGATTGGAGCATTTGTTCAAAACACGAAAAATTCTTAGCTGATATAAGTACTTGTGGTCTGAAAATTAAGATTCCAGTTATTGACGCCATACATTTTGAAATGCTATAAAACATGGACATTTGTTTGTCCCGTGGTGATTTGACCGTTTTTTAACAACACGTAAAATACGCAGCTGATATACGTACTTCGGATGTGAAAATTGATATTTCATTTATCGACGCCATATGCTTAGAAATGCCATGAAACGTGGACATTTGATGGTCCCGAGCTGATCGGACCATTGTTTCACAACTCGAAAAATACCGAGATGATATAAGTACTTGTGATCTGAAAATTCACATTCCAGTTGTCAACGCAACACATTTAGAAATGCCATTAAACGTGGTCATTTCTTGGTCCCGAGCTGATTGAGGAATTTTTTCACGGCGCGAGAAATTCCCAGTTGATATTAGTACTTGTGGTCTGAAAATTGAAATTTCAGTTATCGATGCCATATGGTTAGGCATGCCATGAAACGTGGACATTTGTTGGTCCCGGGCTGATTGGACCATTGTTTCACAACACATAAAATACGGGATAAAATACGGGATAAAATACGGAGCTGATATACGTACTTGGGATGTGAAACTTGATATTTCATTTATCGACGTCATATGCTTAGAAATGCCATGAAACGTGGACATTTGTTGGTCCCGGGCTGATTGAACCATTTTTCACAATATGAGAAATACCGAGCTGATATAAGTACTTGTGTTCTCAAAATTAAAATTCCAGTTATCGATGCCATATGCTTAGAAATGCCATGAAACGTGGACATTTCTTGGTCCCGAGCTGATTGAGGAATTTTTTCATGACGCGAAAATTGTCGAGCTGATATAAGTACTTGCGATCTGAAAATTCAGATTCCAGTTGTCAACGCAACACATTTAGAAATGCCATGAAACGTGTATATTTTTTGGTCCCGAGCTGATATAAGTACTTGTGATCTGAAAATTCGGATTCCAGTCATGAACGCAACACATTTAGAAATGCCATGAAACGTGGTCATTTCTTGGTCCCGAGCTGATTGAGGAATTTTTTCACGGCGCGAAAAATTCCCAGTTGATATTAGTACTTGTGGTCTGAAAATTGAAATTCCAGTTATCGATGCCATATGGTTAGAAATGCCATGAAACGTGGACATTTGTTGGTCCCGGGCTGATTGGACCATTGTTTCACAACACATAAAATACGGGATAAAATACGGGATAAAATACGGAGCTGATATACGTACTTGGGATGTGAAACTTGATATTTCATTTATCGACGCCATATGCTTAGAAATGCCATGAAACGTGGACATTTGTTGGTCCCGGGCTGATTGAACCATTTTTCACAATATGAAAAATACCGAGCTGATATAAGTACTTGTGGTCTCAAAATTAAAATTCCAGTTATCGATGCCATATGCTTAGAAATGCCATGAAACGTGGACATTTCTTGGTCCCGAGCTGATTGAGGAATTTTTTCATGACGCGAAAATTTTCGAGCTGATATAAGTACTTGCGATCTGAAAATTCAGATTCCAGTTGTCAACGCAACACATTTAGAAATGCCATGAAACGTGTATATATTTTGGTCCCGGGTAGATTGGAGCATTTGTTCAAAACACGAAAAATTCTTAGCTGATATAAGTACTTGTGGTCTGAAAATTGAGATTTCAGTTATCAAAGCCATACGTTTAGAAATACCATGAAACGTGGACATTTGTTGGTCCCGGTCTGATCGAACCATTTTTCACAATATGAAAAATACCGAGCTGATATAAGTACTTGTGGTCTCAAAATTAAAATTCCAGTTATCGATGCCATATGCTTAGAAATGCCATGAAACGTGGAGATTTCTTGGTCCCGGACTGATTGGACCATTTTTTAAAAACACGTAAAATACGCAGATGATATAAGTACTTCGGATCTGAAAATTGACTTTTCAGTTATCGACGCCATACGTTTAGAAATACCATGAAACGTGGAGATTTCTTGGTCCCGGTCTGATTGGACCATTTTTTAAAAACACGTAAAATACGCAGATGATATAAGTACTTCGGATCTGAAAATTGACTTTTCAGTTATCGACGCCATACGTTTAGAAATACCATGAAACGTGGAGATTTCTTGGTCCCGGTCTGATTGGGGAATTTTTTCACGACGCGAAAAATTCCGAGCTGATATAAGTACTTGGGATCTGAAAATTGACTTTTCAGTTATCGACGCCATACGCTTAGAAATACCATGAAACGTGGAGATTTCTTGGTATCGGGCTGATTGAGCAATTTTTTCACGACGCGAAAAATTCCGAGCTGATATAAGTACTTGGGATCTGATAATTGACTTTTCAGTTATCGACGCTATACGTTTAGAAATACCATGAAACGTGCACATTTTTTGGTCCCGGGCTGATTGGGGCATGTTTTCAAAACACGAAAAATTCTTACCTGATATAAGTACTTGTGGTCTGAAAATTGAGATTCCAGTTATCAAAGCCATACGTTTAGAAATACCATGAAACGTGGACATATGTTGGTCCCGGGCTGTTTGAACCATTTCTCACAATATGAAAAATACCGAGCTGATATAAGTACTTGTGGTCTCAAAATTAAAATTCCAGTTTTCGATGCCATATGGTTAGAAATGGCATGAAACGTGGACATTTCTTGGTCCCGAGCTGATTGAGGAATTTTTTCATGACGCGAAAATTTTCGAGCTGATATAAGTACTTGCGATCTGAAAATTCAGATTCCAGTTGTCAACGCAACACATTTAGAAATGCCATGAAACGTGTATATTTTTTGGTCCCGAGCTGATATAAGTACTTGTGATCTGAAAATTCGGATTCCAGTCATGAACGCAACACATTTAGAAATGCCATGAAACGTGTATATATTTTGGTCCCGGGTAGATTGGAGCATTTGTTCAAAACACGAAAAATTCTTAGCTGATATAAGTACTTGTGGTCTGAAAATTAAGATTCCAGTTATTGACGCCATACATTTTGAAATGCTATAAAACATGGACATTTGTTGGTCCCGTGGTGATTTGACCGTTTTTTAACAACACGTAAAATACGCAGCTGATATACGTACTTCGGATGTGAAAATTGATATTTCATTTATCGACGCCATATGCTTAGAAATGCCATGAAACGTGGACATTTGATGGTCCCGAGCTGATCGGACCATTGTTTCACAACTCGAAAAATACCGAGATGATATAAGTACTTGTGATCTGAAAATTCACATTCCAGTTGTCAACGCAACACATTTAGAAATGCCATTAAACGTGGTCATTTCTTGGTCCCGAGCTGATTGAGGAATTTTTTCACGGCGCGAGAAATTCCCAGTTGATATTAGTACTTGTGGTCTGAAAATTGAAATTTCAGTTATCGATGCCATATGGTTAGGCATGCCATGAAACGTGGACATTTGTTGGTCCCGGGCTGATTGGACCATTGTTTCACAACACATAAAATACGGGATAAAATACGGGATAAAATACGGAGCTGATATACGTACTTGGGATGTGAAACTTGATATTTCATTTATCGACGTCATATGCTTAGAAATGCCATGAAACGTGGACATTTGTTGGTCCCGGGCTGATTGAACCATTTTTCACAATATGAGAAATACCGAGCTGATATAAGTACTTGTGTTCTCAAAATTAAAATTCCAGTTATCGATGCCATATGCTTAGAAATGCCATGAAACGTGGACATTTCTTGGTCCCGAGCTGATTGAGGAATTTTTTCATGACGCGAAAATTGTCGAGCTGATATAAGTACTTGCGATCTGAAAATTCAGATTCCAGTTGTCAACGCAACACATTTAGAAATGCCATGAAACGTGTATATTTTTTGGTCCCGAGCTGATATAAGTACTTGTGATCTGAAAATTCGGATTCCAGTCATGAACGCAACACATTTAGAAATGCCATGAAACGTGGTCATTTCTTGGTCCCGAGCTGATTGAGGAATTTTTTCACGGCGCGAAAAATTCCCAGTTGATATTAGTACTTGTGGTCTGAAAATTGAAATTCCAGTTATCGATGCCATATGGTTAGAAATGCCATGAAACGTGGACATTTGTTGGTCCCGGGCTGATTGGACCATTGTTTCACAACACATAAAATACGGGATAAAATACGGGATAAAATACGGAGCTGATATACGTACTTGGGATGTGAAACTTGATATTTCATTTATCGACGCCATATGCTTAGAAATGCCATGAAACGTGGACATTTGTTGGTCCCGGGCTGATTGAACCATTTTTCACAATATGAAAAATACCGAGCTGATATAAGTACTTGTGGTCTCAAAATTAAAATTCCAGTTATCGATGCCATATGCTTAGAAATGCCATGAAACGTGGACATTTCTTGGTCCCGAGCTGATTGGGGAATTTTTTCACGACGCCAAAAATTCACAGCTGATATAAGTACTTGTGATCTGAAAATTGAGATTCCAGTTATCAACGCAACACGTTTAGAAATACCATGAAAAGTGCGCATTTTTTGGTCCCGGGCTGATTGGGGCATGTTTTCAAAACACGAAAAATTCTTAGCTGATATAAGTACTTGTGGTCTGAAAATTGAGATTCCAGTTATCAAAGCCATACGTCTAGAAATACCATGAAACGTGGACATATGTTGGTCCCGGGCTGTTTGAACCATTTCTCACAATATGAAAAATACCGAGCTGATATAAGTACTTGTGGTCTTAAAATTAAAATTCCAGTTTTCGATGCCATATGGTTAGAAATGGCATGAAACGTGGACATATCTTGGTCCCGAGCTGATTGAGGAATTTTTTCATGACGCGAAAATTTTCGAGCTGATATAAGTACTTGCGATCTGAAAATTCAGATTCCAGTTGTCAACGCAACACATTTAGAAATGCCATGAAACGTGTATATTTTTTGGTCCCGAGCTGATATAAGTACTTGTGATCTGAAAATTCGGATTCCAGTCATGAACGCAACACATTTAGAAATGCCATGAAACGTGTATATATTTTGGTCCCGGGTAGATTGGAGCATTTGTTCAAAACACGAAAAATTCTTAGCTGATATAAGTACTTGTGGTCTGAAAATTAAGATTCCAGTTATTGACGCCATACATTTTGAAATGCTATAAAACATGGACATTTGTTGGTCCCGTGGTGATTTGACCGTTTTTTAACAACACGTAAAATACGCAGCTGATATACGTACTTCGGATGTGAAAATTGATATTTCATTTATCGACGCCATATGCTTAGAAATGCCATGAAACGTGGACATTTGATGGTCCCGAGCTGATCGGACCATTGTTTCACAACTCGAAAAATACCGAGATGATATAAGTACTTGTGATCTGAAAATTCACATTCCAGTTGTCAACGCAACACATTTAGAAATGCCATTAAACGTGGTCATTTCTTGGTCCCGAGCTGATTGAGGAATTTTTTCACGGCGCGAGAAATTCCCAGTTGATATTAGTACTTGTGGTCTGAAAATTGAAATTCCAGTTATCGATGCCATATGGTTAGACATGCCATGAAACGTGGACATTTGTTGGTCCCGGGCTGATTGGACCATTGTTTCACAACACATAAAATACGGGATAAAATACGGGATAAAATACGGAGCTGATATACGTACTTGGGATGTGAAACTTGATATTTCATTTATCGACGTCATATGCTTAGAAATGCCATGAAACGTGGACATTTGTTGGTCCCGGGCTGATTGAACCATTTTTCACAATATGAGAAATACCGAGCTGATATAAGTACTTGTGTTCTCAAAATTAAAATTCCAGTTGTCGATGCCATATGCTTAGAAATGCCATGAAACGTGGACATTTCTTGGTCCCGAGCTGATTGAGGAATTTTTTCATGACGCGAAAATTGTCGAGCTGATATAAGTACTTGCGATCTGAAAATTCAGATTCCAGTTGTCAACGCAACACATTTAGAAATGCCATGAAACGTGTATATTTTTTGGTCCCGAGCTGATATAAGTACTTGTGATCTGAAAATTCGGATTCCAGTCATGAACGCAACACATTTAGAAATGCCATGAAACGTGGTCATTTCTTGGTCCCGAGCTGATTGAGGAATTTTTTCACGGCGCGAAAAATTCCCAGTTGATATTAGTACTTGTGGTCTGAAAATTGAAATTCCAGTTATCGATGCCATATGGTTAGAAATGCCATGAAACGTGGACATTTGTTGGTCCCGGGCTGATTGGACCATTGTTTCACAACACATAAAATACGGGATAAAATACGGGATAAAATACGGAGCTGATATACGTACTTGGGATGTGAAACTTGATATTTCATTTATCGACGCCATATGCTTAGAAATGCCATGAAACGTGGACATTTGTTGGTCCCGGGCTGATTGAACCATTTTTCACAATATGAGAAATACCGAGCTGATATAAGTACTTGTGTTCTCAAAATTAAAATTCCAGTTATCGATGCCATATGCTTCGAAATGCCATGAAACGTGGACATTTCTTGGTCCCGAGCTGATTGAGGAATTTTTTCATGACGCGAAAATTTTCGAGCTGATATAAGTACTTGCGATCTGAAAATTCAGATTCCAGTTGTCAACGCAACACATTTAGAAATGCCATGAAAAGTGCGCATTTTTTGGTCCCGGGCTGATTGGGGCATGTTTTCAAAACACGAAAAATTCTTAGCTGATATAAGTACTTGTGGTCTGAAAATTGAGATTCCAGTTATCAAAGCCATACGTTTAGAAATACCATGAAACGTGGACATATGTTGGTCCCGGGCTGTTTGAACCATTTCTCACAATATGAAAAATACCGAGCTGATATAAGTACTTGTGGTCTTAAAATTAAAATTCCAGTTTTCGATGCCATATGGTTAGAAATGGCATGAAACGTGGACATTTCTTGGTCCCGAGCTGATTGAGGAATTTTTTCATGACGCGAAAATTTTCGAGCTGATATAAGTACTTGCGATCTGAAAATTCAGATTCCAGTTGTCAACGCAACACATTTAGAAATGCCATGAAACGTGTATATTTTTTGGTCCCGAGCTGATATAAGTACTTGTGATCTGAAAATTCGGATTCCAGTCATGAACGCAACACATTTAGAAATGCCATGAAACGTGTATATATTTTGGTCCCGGGTAGATTGGAGCATTTGTTCAAAACACGAAAAATTCTTAGCTGATATAAGTACTTGTGGTCTGAAAATTAAGATTCCAGTTATTGACGCCATACATTTTGAAATGCTATAAAACATGGACATTTGTTGGTCCCGTGGTGATTTGACCGTTTTTTAACAACACGTAAAATACGCAGCTGATATACGTACTTCGGATGTGAAAATTGATATTTCATTTATCGACGCCATATGCTTAGAAATGCCATGAAACGTGGACATTTGATGGTCCCGAGCTGATCGGACCATTGTTTCACAACTCGAAAAATACCGAGATGATATAAGTACTTGTGATCTGAAAATTCACATTCCAGTTGTCAACGCAACACATTTAGAAATGCCATTAAACGTGGTCATTTCTTGGTCCCGAGCTGATTGAGGAATTTTTTCACGGCGCGAGAAATTCCCAGTTGATATTAGTACTTGTGGTCTGAAAATTGAAATTCCAGTTATCGATGCCATATGGTTAGACATGCCATGAAACGTGGACATTTGTTGGTCCCGGGCTGATTGGACCATTGTTTCACAACACATAAAATACGGGATAAAATACGGGATAAAATACGGAGCTGATATACGTACTTGGGATGTGAAACTTGATATTTCATTTATCGACGTCATATGCTTAGAAATGCCATGAAACGTGGACATTTGTTGGTCCCGGGCTGATTGAACCATTTTTCACAATATGAGAAATACCGAGCTGATATAAGTACTTGTGTTCTCAAAATTAAAATTCCAGTTATCGATGCCATATGCTTAGAAATGCCATGAAACGTGGACATTTCTTGGTCCCGAGCTGATTGAGGAATTTTTTCATGACGCGAAAATTGTCGAGCTGATATAAGTACTTGCGATCTGAAAATTCAGATTCCAGTTGTCAACGCAACACATTTAGAAATGCCATGAAACGTGTATATTTTTTGGTCCCGAGCTGATATAAGTACTTGTGATCTGAAAATTCGGATTCCAGTCATGAACGCAACACATTTAGAAATGCCATGAAACGTGGTCATTTCTTGGTCCCGAGCTGATTGAGAAATTTTTTCACGGCGCGAAAAATTCCCAGTTGATATTAGTACTTGTGGTCTGAAAATTGAAATTCCAGTTATCGATGCCATATGGTTAGAAATGCCATGAAACGTGGACATTTGTTGGTCCCGGGCTGATTGGACCATTGTTTCACAACACATAAAATACGGGATAAAATACGGGATAAAATACGGAGCTGATATACGTACTTGGGATGTGAAACTTGATATTTCATTTATCGACGCCATATGCTTAGAAATGCCATGAAACGTGGACATTTGTTGGTCCCGGGCTGATTGAACCATTTTTCACAATATGAAAAATACCGAGCTGATATAAGTACTTGTGGTCTCAAAATTAAAATTCCAGTTATCGATGCCATATGCTTAGAAATGCCATGAAACGTGGAGATTTCTTGGTCCCGGACTGATTGGACCATTTTTTAAAAACACGTAAAATACGCAGATGATATAAGTACTTCGGATCTGAAAATTGACTTTTCAGTTATCGACGCCATACGTTTAGAAATACCATGAAACGTGGAGATTTCTTGGTCCCGGTCTGATTGGACCATTTTTTAAAAACACGTAAAATACGCAGATGATATAAGTACTTCGGATCTGAAAATTGACTTTTCAGTTATCGACGCCATACGTTTAGAAATACCATGAAACGTGGAGATTTCTTGATCCCGGTCTGATTGGGGAATTTTTTCACGACGCGAAAAATTCCGAGCTGATATAAGTACTTGGGATCTGAAAATTGACTTTTCAGTTATCGACGCCATACGCGTAGAAATACCATGAAACGTGGAGATTTCTTGGTCCCGGGCTGATTGGGGCATGTTTTCAAAACACGAAAAATTCTTACCTGATATAAGTACTTGTGGTCTGAAAATTGAGATTCCAGTTATCAAAGCCATACGTTTAGAAATACCATGAAACGTGGACATATGTTGGTCCCGGGCTGATTGAACCATTTTTCACAATATGAAAAATACCGAGCTGATATAAGTACTGGTGGTCCCAAAATTAAAATTCTAGTTATCGATGCCATATGCTTAGAAATGCGATGAAACGTGGAAATTTGTTGGTTCCGGGCTGATTGGACCATTGTTTCGCAACACGTAAAATACGAAGCTGATTTACGTACTTGAGATGTGAAAATTGATATTTCATTTATCGATGCCATATGCTTAGAAATGCCATGAAACGTGGACATTTCTTGGTCCCGAGCTGATTGGGGAATTTTTTCACGACGCCAAAAATTCACAGCTGATATAAGTACTTGTGATCTGAAAATTGAGATTCCAGTTATCAACGCAACACGTTTAGAAATACCATGAAAAGTGCGCATTTTTTGGTCCCGGGCTGATTGGGGCATGTTTTCAAAACACGAAAAATTCTTAGCTGATATAAGTACTTGTGGTCTGAAAATTGAGATTCCCAGTTATCAAAGCCATACGTTTAGAAATACCATGAAACGTGGACATATGTTGGTCCCGGGCTGTTTGAACCATTTCTCACAATATGAAAAATACCGAGCTGATATAAGTACTTGTGGTCTTAAAATTAAATTCCAGTTTTCGATGCCATATGGTTAGAAATGGCATGAAACGTGGACATTTCTTGGTCCCGAGCTGATTGAGGAATTTTTTCATGACGCGAAAATTTTCGAGCTGATATAAGTACTTGCGATCTGAAAATTCAGATTCCAGTTGTCAACGCAACACATTTAGAAATGCCATGAAACGTGTATATTTTTTGGTCCCGAGCTGATATAAGTACTTGTGATCTGAAAATTCGGATTCCAGTCATGAACGCAACACATTTAGAAATGCCATGAAACGTGGTCATTTCTTGGTCCCGAGCTGATTGAGGAATTTTTTCACGGCGCGAAAAATTCCCAGTTGATATTAGTACTTGTGGTCTGAAAATTGAAATTCCAGTTATCGATGCCATATGGTTAGAAATGCCATGAAACGTGGACATTTGTTGGTCCCGGGCTGATTGGACCATTGTTTCACAACACATAAAATACGGGATAAAATACGGGATAAAATACGGAGCTGATATACGTACTTGGGATGTGAAACTTGATATTTCATTTATCGACGCCATATGCTTAGAAATGCCATGAAACGTGGACATTTGTTGGTCCCGGGCTGATTGAACCATTTTTCACAATATGAAAAATACCGAGCTGATATAAGTACTTGTGGTCTCAAAATTAAAATTCCAGTTATCGATGCCATATGCTTAGAAATGCCATGAAACGTGGAGATTTCTTGGTCCCGGACTGATTGGACCATTTTTTAAAAACACGTAAAATACGCAGATGATATAAGTACTTCGGATCTGAAAATTGACTTTTCAGTTATCGACGCCATACGTTTAGAAATACCATGAAACGTGGAGATTTCTTGGTCCCGGTCTGATTGGGGAATTTTTTCACGACGCGAAAAATTCCGAGCTGATATAAGTACTTGGGATCTGAAAATTGACTTTTCAGTTATCGACGCCATACGCGTAGAAATACCATGAAACGTGGAGATTTCTTGGTCCCGGGCTGATTGGGGCATGTTTTCAAAACACGAAAAATTCTTACCTGATATAAGTACTTGTGGTCTGAAAATTGAGATTCCAGTTATCAAAGCCATACGTTTAGAAATACCATGAAACGTGGACATATGTTGGTCCCGGGCTGATTGAACCATTTTTCACAATATGAAAAATACCGAGCTGATATAAGTACTGGTGGTCCCAAAATTAAAATTCTAGTTATCGATGCCATATGCTTAGAAATGCGATGAAACGTGGAAATTTGTTGGTTCCGGGCTGATTGGACCATTGTTTCGCAACACGTAAAATACGAAGCTGATTTACGTACTTGAGATGTGAAAATTGATATTTCATTTATCGATGCCATATGCTTAGAAATGCCATGAAACGTGGACATTTCTTGGTCCCGAGCTGATTGGGGAATTTTTTCACGACGCCAAAAATTCACAGCTGATATAAGTACTTGTGATCTGAAAATTGAGATTCCAGTTATCAACGCAACACGTTTAGAAATACCATGAAAAGTGCGCATTTTTTGGTCCCGGGCTGATTGGGGCATGTTTTCAAAACACGAAAAATTCTTAGCTGATATAAGTACTTGTGGTCTGAAAATTGAGATTCCCAGTTATCAAAGCCATACGTTTAGAAATACCATGAAACGTGGACATATGTTGGTCCCGGGCTGTTTGAACCATTTCTCACAATATGAAAAATACCGAGCTGATATAAGTACTTGTGGTCTTAAAATTAAATTCCAGTTTTCGATGCCATATGGTTAGAAATGGCATGAAACGTGGACATTTCTTGGTCCCGAGCTGATTGAGGAATTTTTTCATGACGCGAAAATTTTCGAGCTGATATAAGTACTTGCGATCTGAAAATTCAGATTCCAGTTGTCAACGCAACACATTTAGAAATGCCATGAAACGTGTATATTTTTTGGTCCCGAGCTGATATAAGTACTTGTGATCTGAAAATTCGGATTCCAGTCATGAACGCAACACATTTAGAAATGCCATGAAACGTGTATATATTTTGGTCCCGGGTAGATTGGAGCATTTGTTCAAAACACGAAAAATTCTTAGCTGATATAAGTACTTGTGGTCTGAAAATTAAGATTCCAGTTATTGACGCCATACATTTTGAAATGCTATAAAACATGGACATTTGTTGGTCCCGTGGTGATTTGACCGTTTTTTAACAACACGTAAAATACGCAGCTGATATACGTACTTCGGATGTGAAAATTGATATTTCATTTATCGACGCCATATGCTTAGAAATGCCATGAAACGTGGACATTTGATGGTCCCGAGCTGATCGGACCATTGTTTCACAACTCGAAAAATACCGAGATGGTATAAGTACTTGTGATCTGAAAATTCACATTCCAGTTGTCAACGCAACACATTTAGAAATGCCATTAAACGTGGTCATTTCTTGGTCCCGAGCTGATTGAGGAATTTTTTCACGGCGCGAGAAATTCCCAGTTGATATTAGTACTTGTGGTCTGAAAATTGAAATTCCAGTTATCGATGCCATATGGTTAGACATGCCATGAAACGTGGACATTTGTTGGTCCCGGGCTGATTGGACCATTGTTTCACAACACATAAAATACGGGATAAAATACGGGATAAAATACGGAGCTGATATACGTACTTGGGATGTGAAACTTGATATTTCATTTATCAACGCCATATGCTTAGAAATGCCATGAAACGTGGACATTTGTTGGTCCCGGGCTGATTGAACCATTTTTCACAATATGAGAAATACCGAGCTGATATAAGTACTTGTGTTCTCAAATTTAAAATTCCAGTTATCGATGCCATATACTTAGAAATGCCATGAAACGTGGACATTTCTTGGTCCCGAGCTGATTGAGGAATTTTTTCATGACGCGAAAATTTTCGAGCTGATATAAGTACTTGCGATCTGAAAATTCAGATTCCAGTTGTCAACGCAACACATTTAGAAATGCCATGAAACGTGTATATATTTTGGTCCCGGGTAGATTGGAGCATTTGTTCAAAACACGAAAAATTCTTAGCTGATATAAGTACTTGTGGTCTGAAAATTGAGATTTCAGTTATCAAAGCCATACGTTTAGAAATACCATGAAACGTGGACATTTGTTGGTCCCGGTCTGATTGAACCATTTTTCACAATATGAAAAATACCGAGCTGATATAAGTACTTGTGGTCTCAAAATTAAAATTCCAGTTATCGATGCCATATGCTTAGAAATGCCATGAAACGTGGAGATTTCTTGGTCCCGGACTGATTGGACCATTTTTTAAAAACACGTAAAATACGCAGATGATATAAGTACTTCGGATCTGAAAATTGACTTTTCAGTTATCGACGCCATACGTTTAGAAATACCATGAAACGTGGACATTTGTTGGTCCCGGGCTGATTGGACCATTGTTTAACAACACATAAAATACGGGATAAAATACGGAGCTGATATACGTACACGGGATGTGAAACTTGATATTTCATTTATCGACGCCATATGCTTAGAAATGCCATGAAACGTGGACATTTGTTGTTCCCGGGCTGATTGGACCATTGTTCCACAACTCGAAAAATACCGAGATGATATAAGTACTTGTGGTCTGAAAATTGAAATTCCAGTTATCGATGCCATATGCTTAGAAATGCGATGAAACGTGGACATTTGTTGGTTCCGGGCTGATTGGACCAATGTTTCGCAAAACGTAAAATACGGAGCTGATTTACGTACTTGAGATGTGAAAATTGATATTTCATTTATCGATGCCATATTCTTAGAAATGCCTTGAAACGTGGTCATTACTTGGTCCCGGGCTGTTTGGACCTTTTTTCACAATACCAAAAATACCGTGTTAATATAATTACTTGTGGTCTGAAAATTGAGATTCCAGTTATCGACGCCATACGTTCAGTAATACCATGAAACGTGGACATTTCTTGGTCCCGGGCTGTTTAGACCTTTTTTTCACAATACCAAAAATACCGAGTTAATATAATTACTTGTGGTCTGAAAATTGTGATTCCAGTTATCGTCACCGTTCCTTTAGAAACGCCATGAAACGTGGACATTTGTTCGTCCACGGCAGTTTGAATCTTATTTTCTCAAAGCGAAAAATACGGAGCTGATATAAGTACTTGGGATCTGAAAATTGAAATTCCATTTATCGACGCCACATGCTAAGAAATGCCATGAAACGTGGACATTTGTTGGTCCCGGGCTGATTGGACCATTTTTCCATAACTCGAAAAATACCGAGATGATATAAGTACTTGTGGTCTGAAAATTGAAATTCCAGTTATCGATGCCATATGCTTAGAAATACCATGAAACGTGGACATTTCTTGGTCCCGGGCTGATTGGACCATTGTTACACAACTCGAAAGATACCGGGATGATATAAGTACTTGTGATCTGAAAATTCAGATTCCAGTTGTCAACGCAACACATTCAGAAATGCCATGAAACGTGGACATTTGTTGGTCCGGTGCTGAATGGGGAATTTTTTCACGACGCGAAAAATTCCGAGCTAATATAAGTAATTGGGTTCTGAAACTTGTGATTCCAGTTGTCGACGCGATTTTTTTAGAAATGCCATGAACCGTGGACATATGTTGGTCCCGGGCTGAAGGAATTTTTTCACGGCGCGAAAAACTCCAAGTTGATATAAGTACTTGTGGTCTGAAAATTGAAATTCCAGTTATCGATGCCATATACTTAGAAATGCCATCTAACGTGGACATTTGTTGGTCCCGGGCTGATTGGACCATTGTTTCACAACACATAAAATACGGGATAAAATACGGAGCTGATATACGTACACGGGATGTGAAACTTGATATTTCATTTATCGACGCCATATGCTTAGAAATGCCATGAAACGTGGACATTAGTTGTTCCCGGGCTGATTGGACCATTGTTCCACAACTCGAAAAATACCGAGATGATATAAGTACTTGTGGTCTGAAAATTGAAATTCCAGTTATCGATGCCATATGCTTAGAAATGCGATGAAACGTGGACATTTGTTGGTTCCGGGCTGATTGGACCAATGTTTCGCAAAACGTAAAATACGGAGCTGATTTACGTACTTGAGATGTGAAAATTGATATTTCATTTATCGATGCCATATTCTTAGAAATGCCTTGAAACGTGGTCATTACTTGGTCCCGGGCTGTTTGGACCTTTTTTTCACAATACCAAAAATACCGAGTTAATATAATTACTTGTGGTCTGAAAATTGCGATTCCAGTTATCGACACCGTTCCTTTAGAAACGCCATGAAACGTGGACATTTGTTCGTACAGGGCAGTTTGAATCTTTTTTTCACAAAGCGAAAAATACACAGCTGATATAAGTACTTGGGATCTGAAAATTGAGATTCCATTTATCGACGGCATATGCTAAGAAATGCCATGAAATGTGGACATTTGTTGGTCCCGGGCTGATTGGACCATTTTTCCACAACTCGAAAAATACCGAGATGATATAAGTACTTGTGGTCTGAAAATTGAAATTCCAGTTATCGATGCCATATGCTTAGAAATGCGATGAAACGTGGACATTTGTTGGTTCCGGGCTGATTGGACCAATGTTTCGCAAAACGTAAAATACGGAGCTGATTTACGTACTTGAGATGTGAAAATTGATATTTCATTTATCGATGCCATATGCTTAGAAATGCCATGAAACGTGTACATTTCTTGGTCCCGGGCTGTTTGGACCTTTTTTTCACAATACCAAAAATACCGAGTTAATATAATTACTTGTGGTCTGAAAATTGCGATTCCAGTTATCGACACCGTTCCTTTCGAAACGCCATGAAACGTGGACATTTGTTCGTCCAGGGCAGTTTGAATCTTTTTTTCACAAAGCGAAAAATACGGAGCTAATATAAGTACTTGGGATCTGAGAATTGAGATTCCATTTATCGACGGCATATGCTAAGAAATGCCATGAAACGTGGACATTTGTTGGTCCCGGGCTGATTGGACCATTTCTCACAATATGAAAAATACCGAGCTGATATAAGTACTTGTGGTCTCAAAATTAAAATTCCAGTTTTCGATGCCATATGGTTAGAAATGCCATGAAACGTGGACATTTCTTGGTCCCGAGCTGATTGAGGAATTTTTTCATGACGCGAAAATTTTCGAGCTGATATAAGTACTTGCGATCTGAAAATTCAGATTCCAGTTGTCAACGCAACACATTTAGAAATGCCATGAAACGTGTATATTTTTTGGTCCCGAGCTGATATAAGTACTTGTGATCTGAAAATTCGGATTCCAGTCATGAACGCAACACATTTAGAAATGCCATGAAACGTGGTCATTTCTTGGTCCCGAGCTGATTGAGGAATTTTTTCACGGCGCGAAAAATTCCCAGTTGATATTAGTACTTGTGGTCTGAAAATTTAAATTCCAGTTATCGATGCCATATGGTTAGAAATGCCATGAAACGTGGACATTTGTTGGTCCCGGTCTGATTGGACCATTGTTTCACAACACATAAAATACGGGATAAAATACGGGATAAAATACGGAGCTGATATACGAACTTGGGATGTGAAACTTGATATTTCATTTATCGACGCCATATGCTTAGAAATGCCATGAAACGTGGACATTTCTTGGTCCCGAGCTGATTGAGGAATTTTTTCATGATGCGAAAATTTTCGAGCTGATATAAGTACTTGCGATCTGAAAATTCAGATTCCAGTTGTCAACGCAACACATTTAGAAATGCCATGAAACGTGTATATATTTTGGTCCCGGGTAGATTGGAGCATTTGTTCAAAACACGAAAAATTCTTAGCTGATATAAGTACTTGTGGTCTGAAAATTGAGATTTCAGTTATCAAAGCCATACATTTAGAAATACCATGAAACGTGGACATTTGTTGGTCCCGGTCTGATTGAACCGTTTTTCACAATATGAAAAATACCGAGCTGATATAAGTACTTGTGGTCTCAAAACTAAAATTCTAGTTATCGATGCCATATGCTTAGAAATGCCATGAAACGTGGACATTTGTTGGTTCTGGGCTGAGTGAGGAATTTTAGCATGACGCGAAAAATTCCGAGTTGATATAAGTACTTGTGATCTGAAAGTTCAGATTCCAGTTGCCAACGCAACAAATTTAGAAATGCCATGAAACGTGTATATTTTTTGGTCCCGGGTAGATTGGGGCATTTTTTCAAAACATGGAAAATTCTTAGCTGATATAAGTACTTCGGATCGGAAAATTGAGATTCAGTTATCGTCGCCATACGTTTAGAAATACCATGAAACGTGGACATTCGTTGGTCCCGGGCTGATTGAACCATTTGTCATAACACGAAAAATATCGAGTTGATATAAGTACTTGTGTTCTGAAAACTGATATTCCAGTTATCGATGCCATATGCTTAGAAATGCCATGAAACGTGGACATTTGTTGGTCCCGGGCTGATTGGACCATTGTTTAACAACACGTAAAATACGGAGCTGATATACGTACTTGGGATGTGAAAATTGATATTTCATTTATCGACGCCATATGCTTAGAAATGCCATGAAACATGGACATTTCTTGGTCCCGAGCTGATTGAGGAATTTTTTCATGATGCGAAAATTTTCGAGCTGATATAAGTACTTGCGATCTGAAAATTCAGATTCCAGT
Source organism: Perithous albicinctus (assembly GCA_964016905.1). NCBI lineage: Eukaryota > Metazoa > Arthropoda > Insecta > Hymenoptera > Ichneumonidae > Perithous > Perithous albicinctus. The sequence continues at coordinate 2,051,506 of OZ024693.1, forward strand.
TGTCAACGCAACACATTTAGAAATGCCATGAAACGTGTATATTTCTTGTTCCCGGGCTGATTGGGCAATTTTTTCACGACGTGAAAAATTCCGAGCTGATATAAGTACTTGGGATCTGAAAATTAACTTTTCAATTATCGACGCTATACGTTTAGAAATACCATGAAACGTGGACATTTCTTGGTCCCGGGCTGATTGGACCATTGTTACACAACTCGAAAGATACCGGGATGATATAAGTACTTGTGATCTGAAAATTCAGATTCCAGTTGTCAACGCAACACATTCAGAAATGCCATGAAACGTGGACATTTGTTGGTCCGGTGCTGATTGGGGAATTTTTTCACGACGCGAAAAATTCCGAGCTAATATAAGTAATTGGGTTCTGAAACTTGTGATTCCAGTTGTCGACGCGATTTTTTTAGAAATGCCATGAACCGTGGACATATGTTGGTCCCGGGCTGAAGGAATTTTTTCACGGCGCGAAAAACTCCAAGTTGATATAAGTACTTGTGGTCTGAAAATTGAAATTCCAGTTATCGATGCCATATGCTTAGAAATGCCATCTAACGTGGACATTTGTTGGTCCCGGGCTGATTGGACCATTGTTTCACAACACATAAAATACGGGATAAAATACGGAGCTGATATACGTACACGGGATGTGAAACTTGATATTTCATTTATCGACGTCATATGCTTAGAAATGCCATGAAACGTGGACATTTGTTGGTCCCGGGCTGATTGAACCATTTTTCACAATATGAGAAATACCGAGCTGATATAAGTACTTGTGTTCTCAAAATTAAAATTCCAGTTATCGATGCCATATGCTTAGAAATGCCATGAAACGTGGACATTTCTTGGTCCCGAGCTGATTGAGGAATTTTTTCATGACGCGAAAATTGTCGAGCTGATATAAGTACTTGCGATCTGAAAATTCAGATTCCAGTTGTCAACGCAACACATTTAGAAATGCCATGAAACGTGTATATTTTTTGGTCCCGAGCTGATATAAGTACTTGTGATCTGAAAATTCGGATTCCAGTCATGAACGCAACACATTTAGAAATGCCATGAAACGTGGTCATTTCTTGGTCCCGAGCTGATTGAGGAATTTTTTCACGGCGCGAAAAATTCCCAGTTGATATTAGTACTTGTGGTCTGAAAATTGAAATTCCAGTTATCGATGCCATATGGTTAGAAATGCCATGAAACGTGGACATTTGTTGGTCCCGGGCTGATTGGACCATTGTTTCACAACACATAAAATACGGGATAAAATACGGGATAAAATACGGAGCTGATATACGTACTTGGGATGTGAAACTTGATATTTCATTTATCGACGCCATATGCTTAGAAATGCCATGAAACGTGGACATTTGTTGGTCCCCGGCTGATTGAACCATTTTTCACAATATGAGAAATACCGAGCTGATATAAGTACTTGTGTTCTCAAAATTAAAATTCCAGTTATCGATGCCATATGCTTAGAAATGCCATGAAACGTGGACATTTCTTGGTCCCGAGCTGATTGAGGAATTTTTTCATGACGCGAAAATTTTCGAGCTGATATAAGTACTTGCGATCTGAAAATTCAGATTCCAGTTGTCAACGCAACACATTTAGAAATGCCATGAAACGTGTATATATTTTGGTCCCGGGTAGATTGGAGCATTTGTTCAAAACACGAAAAATTCTTAGCTGATATAAGTACTTGTGGTCTGAAAATTGAGATTTCGGTTATCAAAGCCATACGTTTAGAAATACCATGAAACGTGGACATTTGTTGGTCCCGGTCTGATTGAACCATTTTTCACAATATGAAAAATACCGAGCTGATATAAGTACTTGTGGTCTCAAAATTAAAATTCCAGTTATCGATGCCATATGCTTAGAAATGCCATGAAACGTGGAGATTTCTTGGTCCCGGACTGATTGGACCATTTTTTAAAAACACGTAAAATACGCAGATGATATAAGTACTTCGGATCTGAAAATTGACTTTTCAGTTATCGACGCCATACGTTTAGAAATACCATGAAACGTGGAGATTTCTTGGTCCCGGTCTGATTGGACCATTTTTTAAAAACACGTAAAATACGCAGATGATATAAGTACTTCGGATCTGAAAATTGACTTTTCAGTTATCGACGCCATACGTTTAGAAATACCATGAAACGTGGAGATTTCTTGGTCCCGGTCTGATTGGGGAATTTTTTCACGACGCGAAAAATTCCGAGCTGATATAAGTACTTGGGATCTGAAAATTGACTTTTCAGTTATCGACGCCATACGCTTAGAAATACCATGAAACGTGGAGATTTCTTGGTATCGGGCTGATTGAGCAATTTTTTCACGACGCGAAAAATTCCGAGCTGATATAAGTACTTGGGATCTGATAATTGACTTTTCAGTTATCGACGCTATACGTTTAGAAATACCATGAAACGTGCACATTTTTTGGTCCCGGGCTGATTGGGGCATGTTTTCAAAACACGAAAAATTCTTACCTGATATAAGTACTTGTGGTCTGAAAATTGAGATTCCAGTTATCAAAGCCATACGTTTAGAAATACCATGAAACGTGGACATATGTTGGTCCCGGGCTGTTTGAACCATTTCTCACAATATGAAAAATACCGAGCTGATATAAGTACTTGTGGTCTTAAAATTAAAATTCCAGTTTTCGATGCCATATGGTTAGAAATGGCATGAAACGTGGACATTTCTTGGTCCCGAGCTGATTGAGGAATTTTTTCATGACGCGAAAATTTTCGAGCTGATATAAGTACTTGCGATCTGAAAATTCAGATTCCAGTTGTCAACGCAACACATTTAGAAATGCCATGAAACGTGTATATTTTTTGGTCCCGAGCTGATATAAGTACTTGTGATCTGAAAATTCGGATTCCAGTCATGAACGCAACACATTTAGAAATGCCATGAAACGTGTATATATTTTGGTCCCGGGTAGATTGGAGCATTTGTTCAAAACACGAAAAATTCTTAGCTGATATAAGTACTTGTGGTCTGAAAATTAAGATTCCAGTTATTGACGCCATACATTTTGAAATGCTATAAAACATGGACATTTGTTGGTCCCGTGGTGATTTGACCGTTTTTTAACAACACGTAAAATACGCAGCTGATATACGTACTTCGGATGTGAAAATTGATATTTCATTTATCGACGCCATATGCTTAGAAATGCCATGAAACGTGGACATTTGATGGTCCCGAGCTGATCGGACCATTGTTTCACAACTCGAAACATACCGAGATGATATAAGTACTTGTGATCTGAAAATTCACATTCCAGTTGTCAACGCAACACATTTAGAAATGCCATTAAACGTGGTCATTTCTTGGTCCCGAGCTGATTGAGGAATTTTTTCACGGCGCGAGAAATTCCCAGTTGATATTAGTACTTGTGGTCTGAAAATTGAAATTCCAGTTATCGATGCCATATGGTTAGACATGCCATGAAACGTGGACATTTGTTGGTCCCGGGCTGATTGGACCATTGTTTCACAACACATAAAATACGGGATAAAATACGGGATAAAATACGGAGCTGATATACGTACTTGGGATGTGAAACTTGATATTTCATTTATCGACGTCATATGCTTAGAAATGCCATGAAACGTGGACATTTGTTGGTCCCGGGCTGATTGAACCATTTTTCACAATATGAGAAATACCGAGCTGATATAAGTACTTGTGTTCTCAAAATTAAAATTCCAGTTGTCGATGCCATATGCTTAGAAATGCGATGAAACGTGGACATTTCTTGGTCCCGAGCTGATTGAGGAATTTTTTCATGACGCGAAAATTGTCGAGCTGATATAAGTACTTGCGATCTGAAAATTCAGATTCCAGTTGTCAACGCAACACATTTAGAAATGCCATGAAACGTGTATATTTTTTGGTCCCGAGCTGATATAAGTACTTGTGATCTGAAAATTCGGATTCCAGTCATGAACGCAACACATTTAGAAATGCCATGAAACGTGGTCATTTCTTGGTCCCGAGCTGATTGAGGAATTTTTTCACGGCGCGAAAAATTCCCAGTTGATATTAGTACTTGTGGTCTGAAAATTGAAATTCCAGTTATCGATGCCATATGGTTAGAAATGCCATGAAACGTGGACATTTGTTGGTCCCGGGCTGATTGGACCATTGTTTCACAACACATAAAATACGGGATAAAATACGGGATAAAATACGGAGCTGATATACGTACTTGGGATGTGAAACTTGATATTTCATTTATCGACGCCATATGCTTAGAAATGCCATGAAACGTGGACATTTGTTGGTCCCGGGCTGATTGAACCATTTTTCACAATATGAGAAATACCGAGCTGATATAAGTACTTGTGTTCTCAAAATTAAAATTCCAGTTATCGATGCCATATGCTTCGAAATGCCATGAAACGTGGACATTTCTTGGTCCCGAGCTGATTGAGGAATTTTTTCATGACGCGAAAATTTTCGAGCTGATATAAGTACTTGCGATCTGAAAATTCAGATTCCAGTTGTCAACGCAACACATTTAGAAATGCCATGAAAAGTGCGCATTTTTTGGTCCCGGGCTGATTGGGGCATGTTTTCAAAACACGAAAAATTCTTAGCTGATATAAGTACTTGTGGTCTGAAAATTGAGATTCCAGTTATCAAAGCCATACGTTTAGAAATACCATGAAACGTGGACATATGTTGGTCCCGGGCTGTTTGAACCATTTCTCACAATATGAAAAATACCGAGCTGATATAAGTACTTGTGGTCTTAAAATTAAAATTCCAGTTTTCGATGCCATATGGTTAGAAATGGCATGAAACGTGGACATTTCTTGGTCCCGAGCTGATTGAGGAATTTTTTCATGACGCGAAAATTTTCGAGCTGATATAAGTACTTGCGATCTGAAAATTCAGATTCCAGTTGTCAACGCAACACATTTAGAAATGCCATGAAACGTGTATATTTTTTGGTCCCGAGCTGATATAAGTACTTGTGATCTGAAAATTCGGATTCCAGTCATGAACGCAACACATTTAGAAATGCCATGAAACGTGTATATATTTTGGTCCCGGGTAGATTGGAGCATTTGTTCAAAACACGAAAAATTCTTAGCTGATATAAGTACTTGTGGTCTGAAAATTAAGATTCCAGTTATTGACGCCATACATTTTGAAATGCTATAAAACATGGACATTTGTTGGTCCCGTGGTGATTTGACCGTTTTTTAACAACACGTAAAATACGCAGCTGATATACGTACTTCGGATGTGAAAATTGATATTTCATTTATCGACGCCATATGCTTAGAAATGCCATGAAACGTGGACATTTGATGGTCCCGAGCTGATCGGACCATTGTTTCACAACTCGAAAAATACCGAGATGATATAAGTACTTGTGATCTGAAAATTCACATTCCAGTTGTCAACGCAACACATTTAGAAATGCCATTAAACGTGGTCATTTCTTGGTCCCGAGCTGATTGAGGAATTTTTTCACGGCGCGAGAAATTCCCAGTTGATATTAGTACTTGTGGTCTGAAAATTGAAATTTCAGTTATCGATGCCATATGGTTAGGCATGCCATGAAACGTGGACATTTGTTGGTCCCGGGCTGATTGGACCATTGTTTCACAACACATAAAATACGGGATAAAATACGGAGCTGATATACGTACTTGGGATGTGAAACTTGATATTTCATTTATCGACGTCATATGCTTAGAAATGCCATGAAACGTGGACATTTGTTGGTCCCGGGCTGATTGAACCATTTTTCACAATATGAGAAATACCGAGCTGATATAATTACTTGTGTTCTCAAAATTAAAATTCCAGTTATCGATGCCATATGCTTAGAAATGCCATGAAACGTGGACATTTCTTGGTCCCGAGCTGATTGAGGAATTTTTTCATGACGCGAAAATTGTCGAGCTGATATAAGTACTTGCGATCTGAAAATTCAGATTCCAGTTGTCAACGCAACACATTTAGAAATGCCATGAAACGTGTATATTTTTTGGTCCCGAGCTGATATAAGTACTTGTGATCTGAAAATTCGGATTCCAGTCATGAACGCAACACATTTAGAAATGCCATGAAACGTGGTCATTTCTTGGTCCCGAGCTGATTGAGAAATTTTTTCACGGCGCGAAAAATTCCCAGTTGATATTAGTACTTGTGGTCTGAAAATTGAAATTCCAGTTATCGATGCCATATGGTTAGAAATGCCATGAAACGTGGACATTTGTTGGTCCCGGGCTGATTGGACCATTGTTTCACAACACATAAAATACGGGATAAAATACGGGATAAAATACGGAGCTGATATACGTACTTGGGATGTGAAACTTGATATTTCATTTATCGACGCCATATGCTTAGAAATGCCATGAAACGTGGACATTTGTTGGTCCCGGGCTGATTGAACCATTTTTCACAATATGAAAAATACCGAGCTGATATAAGTACTTGTGGTCTCAAAATTAAAATTCCAGTTATCGATGCCATATGCTTAGAAATGCCATGAAACGTGGAGATTTCTTGGTCCCGGACTGATTGGACCATTTTTTAAAAACACGTAAAATACGCAGATGATATAAGTACTTCGGATCTGAAAATTGACTTTTCAGTTATCGACGCCATACGTTTAGAAATACCATGAAACGTGGAGATTTCTTGGTCCCGGTCTGATTGGACCATTTTTTAAAAACACGTAAAATACGCAGATGATATAAGTACTTCGGATCTGAAAATTGACTTTTCAGTTATCGACGCCATACGTTTAGAAATACCATGAAACGTGGAGATTTCTTGATCCCGGTCTGATTGGGGAATTTTTTCACGACGCGAAAAATTCCGAGCTGATATAAGTACTTGGGATCTGAAAATTGACTTTTCAGTTATCGACGCCATACGCGTAGAAATACCATGAAACGTGGAGATTTCTTGGTCCCGGGCTGATTGGGGCATGTTTTCAAAACACGAAAAATTCTTACCTGATATAAGTACTTGTGGTCTGAAAATTGAGATTCCAGTTATCAAAGCCATACGTTTAGAAATACCATGAAACGTGGACATATGTTGGTCCCGGGCTGATTGAACCATTTTTCACAATATGAAAAATACCGAGCTGATATAAGTACTGGTGGTCCCAAAATTAAAATTCTAGTTATCGATGCCATATGCTTAGAAATGCGATGAAACGTGGAAATTTGTTGGTTCCGGGCTGATTGGACCATTGTTTCGCAACACGTAAAATACGAAGCTGATTTACGTACTTGAGATGTGAAAATTGATATTTCATTTATCGATGCCATATGCTTAGAAATGCCATGAAACGTGGACATTTCTTGGTCCCGAGCTGATTGGGGAATTTTTTCACGACGCCAAAAATTCACAGCTGATATAAGTACTTGTGAACCTGAAAATTGAGATTCCAGTTATCAACGCAACACGTTTAGAAATACCATGAAAAGTGCGCATTTTTTGGTCCCGGGCTGATTGGGGCATGTTTTCAAAACACGAAAAATTCTTAGCTGATATAAGTACTTGTGGTCTGAAAATTGAGATTCCCAGTTATCAAAGCCATACGTTTAGAAATACCATGAAACGTGGACATATGTTGGTCCCGGGCTGTTTGAACCATTTCTCACAATATGAAAAATACCGAGCTGATATAAGTACTTGTGGTCTTAAAATTAAATTCCAGTTTTCGATGCCATATGGTTAGAAATGGCATGAAACGTGGACATTTCTTGGTCCCGAGCTGATTGAGGAATTTTTTCATGACGCGAAAATTTTCGAGCTGATATAAGTACTTGCGATCTGAAAATTCAGATTCCAGTTGTCAACGCAACACATTTAGAAATGCCATGAAACGTGTATATTTTTTGGTCCCGAGCTGATATAAGTACTTGTGATCTGAAAATTCGGATTCCAGTCATGAACGCAACACATTTAGAAATGCCATGAAACGTGGTCATTTCTTGGTCCCGAGCTGATTGAGGAATTTTTTCACGGCGCGAAAAATTCCCAGTTGATATTAGTACTTGTGGTCTGAAAATTGAAATTCCAGTTATCGATGCCATATGGTTAGAAATGCCATGAAACGTGGACATTTGTTGGTCCCGGGCTGATTGGACCATTGTTTCACAACACATAAAATACGGGATAAAATACGGGATAAAATACGGAGCTGATATACGTACTTGGGATGTGAAACTTGATATTTCATTTATCGACGCCATATGCTTAGAAATGCCATGAAACGTGGAGATTTCTTGGTCCCGGACTGATTGGACCATTTTTTAAAAACACGTAAAATACGCAGATGATATAAGTACTTCGGATCTGAAAATTGACTTTTCAGTTATCGACGCCATACGTTTAGAAATACCATGAAACGTGGAGATTTCTTGGTCCCGGTCTGATTGGGGAATTTTTTCACGACGCGAAAAATTCCGAGCTGATATAAGTACTTGGGATCTGAAAATTGACTTTTCAGTTATCGACGCCATACGCGTAGAAATACCATGAAACGTGGAGATTTCTTGGTCCCGGGCTGATTGGGGCATGTTTTCAAAACACGAAAAATTCTTACCTGATATAAGTACTTGTGGTCTGAAAATTGAGATTCCAGTTATCAAAGCCATACGTTTAGAAATACCATGAAACGTGGACATATGTTGTGTGACGTGATTTTTTTTTATCATCGTCACAAAAATATAACATGAACGAAATTGCGTGAGTTACGTCCGATTTTCGTCGTTATAGATCCCGCTTTATCGCACCTCGACTATTTCACGTTACCGTTCGGCTCCCGTACGCTCTCGATCGAGATTTTATTTTGTTCTTTTGCTTGGTACAACTTCCGGTATTTTTTTATTTGGTTATTTTACGATTAAGTTCAGTTTTGGTCGAGGTTCTCGAATTTATTCGGTGGTGAGGAGCTCGAAGTAATGAGCAGCCCGAATAAAGGAGAGGCCCGACGAGGGTTATTGCGAATACGCAAAAGTCCGGTGCAATTCCGGCACCCCAACGGATAGTGCAATGCGCTGGAGAACAGGCGGAGTTATGGTTCAGTTCCAGGCAAGGTTGGAACCCCTTGTGCTGTGTGTTTTATTTTTTTTTATGTAAAGAAGAGCCTTGTTTTCGCGCATTGACTAGGGGAAGCGATCGTGAAGATCCATATTACCGCTATAGCTTTCTTTCTTTCTTTCTTTCTTTCTCTCTCTCTCTCTCTCGTATCGAGGATATCGTGAAATAGTTGAGAGGGCAGTAGTTATCGGTCACGATTTCGGTGATAATGATAATAATTGCTTTCGATGATTCCTGTAGACAAATTAGTCTACCGAGAGCTGTCCTCGAGGCAACTCGGACCCCTCTCGCGTTCCCGTGTGTTGTGGTTTCGGCCCTATTGTTCTCGCGCTCGGGAAAGAGACATACGCTGTCTCTTTCTGGCGCACGGTATCTCCTACCTGTCACGAGTGTTCGCTTTCGCGTGGGCTTTCGTTCGACTCGTGGAAGATCATGTGCCGTTCTCGTGAGAATTCTGAAAGAATTCTTTCTTTGATTACTGTGCTTTGTGGGGTGCAGTAATTACTGCCCCAAGTGCTGCAGTGATAAAGTGTAGTTTTCGTGGTATCGTAAGATACGGATCCCGCCGAGTTATTTGGAATATCTTCGACTGTTTCGGTGAGTTATTCTTTTAAAAGATAATTTGTCGATCGTGCGGAGATATGCGTTCTCGATATGCTCGCCTGCATCTTTCGATCGGCTGAGCAGTTTCCGATGCATTTAGATGCGATTCCGTGACTTTTAAGTCAATATCAGATAATTGTTCTGATTCAGAATAATGTTTCTCGATGTCGCGTGTGTTCTCGATCGTTATTTTATTGGCGAGAGGATCGCGACCCTTCTACCATGATCTGCATCCTGAGCAACCGTGCATTTCCGCAACCGTTTGCGCTCGCGAGTGCCTTCGAGGATTAGTTTTAGGTTTTCGTGTCTGTGTCGTCTTTGCGGAGGTCGGCCGGTTCCACCGATCTCCAGTTTTAGTCCGGTTAGTTAATACCGGCGAAATAAAAATTAACTGGCGCCCCCGGGATCTCGTTGCACTCGCGGATGCAACGGCCGAAGGTGACGTAAGTTTCGGTTTCGAGTTTCCTTTTTTTTTGCTTTTTTTCTCCCTTTCGGTTTGAGTTTAAATTGGTTCCGGTTCCATTTTTTTTGTGTTTTTCTTTTAGTTGTATTATTTTGTTACTTTTAAACTCGCGGTATCGAGATAAGGAAAAATACGTCACAGTTGGTCCCGGGCTGATTGAACCATTTTTCACAATATGAAAAATACCGAGCTGATATAAGTACTGGTGGTCCCAAAATTAAAATTCTAGTTATCGATGCCATATGCTTAGAAATGCGATGAAACGTGGAAATTTGTTGGTTCCGGGCTGATTGGACCATTGTTTCGCAACACGTAAAATACGAAGCTGATTTACGTACTTGAGATGTGAAAATTGATATTTCATTTATCGATGCCATATGCTTAGAAATGCCATGAAACGTGGACATTTCTTGGTCCCGAGCTGATTGGGGAATTTTTTCACGACGCCAAAAATTCACAGCTGATATAAGTACTTGTGATCTGAAAATTGAGATTCCAGTTATCAACGCAACACGTTTAGAAATACCATGAAAAGTGCGCATTTTTTGGTCCCGGGCTGATTGGGGCATGTTTTCAAAACACGAAAAATTCTTAGCTGATATAAGTACTTGTGGTCTGAAAATTGAGATTCCCAGTTATCAAAGCCATACGTTTAGAAATACCATGAAACGTGGACATATGTTGGTCCCGGGCTGTTTGAACCATTTCTCACAATATGAAAAATACCGAGCTGATATAAGTACTTGTGGTCTTAAAATTAAATTCCAGTTTTCGATGCCATATGGTTAGAAATGGCATGAAACGTGGACATTTCTTGGTCCCGAGCTGATTGAGGAATTTTTTCATGACGCGAAAATTTTCGAGCTGATATAAGTACTTGCGATCTGAAAATTCAGATTCCAGTTGTCAACGCAACACATTTAGAAATGCCATGAAACGTGTATATTTTTTGGTCCCGAGCTGATATAAGTACTTGTGATCTGAAAATTCGGATTCCAGTCATGAACGCAACACATTTAGAAATGCCATGAAACGTGTATATATTTTGGTCCCGGGTAGATTGGAGCATTTGTTCAAAACACGAAAAATTCTTAGCTGATATAAGTACTTGTGGTCTGAAAATTAAGATTCCAGTTATTGACGCCATACATTTTGAAATGCTATAAAACATGGACATTTGTTGGTCCCGTGGTGATTTGACCGTTTTTTAACAACACGTAAAATACGCAGCTGATATACGTACTTCGGATGTGAAAATTGATATTTCATTTATCGACGCCATATGCTTAGAAATGCCATGAAACGTGGACATTTGATGGTCCCGAGCTGATCGGACCATTGTTTCACAACTCGAAAAATACCGAGATGGTATAAGTACTTGTGATCTGAAAATTCACATTCCAGTTGTCAACGCAACACATTTAGAAATGCCATTAAACGTGGTCATTTCTTGGTCCCGAGCTGATTGAGGAATTTTTTCACGGCGCGAGAAATTCCCAGTTGATATTAGTACTTGTGGTCTGAAAATTGAAATTCCAGTTATCGATGCCATATGGTTAGACATGCCATGAAACGTGGACATTTGTTGGTCCCGGGCTGATTGGACCATTGTTTCACAACACATAAAATACGGGATAAAATACGGGATAAAATACGGAGCTGATATACGTACTTGGGATGTGAAACTTGATATTTCATTTATCAACGCCATATGCTTAGAAATGCCATGAAACGTGGACATTTGTTGGTCCCGGGCTGATTGAACCATTTTTCACAATATGAGAAATACCGAGCTGATATAAGTACTTGTGTTCTCAAAATTAAAATTCCAGTTATCGATGCCATATACTTAGAAATGCCATGAAACGTGGACATTTCTTGGTCCCGAGCTGATTGAGGAATTTTTTCATGACGCGAAAATTTTCGAGCTGATATAAGTACTTGCGATCTGAAAATTCAGATTCCAGTTGTCAACGCAACACATTTAGAAATGCCATGAAACGTGTATATATTTTGGTCCCGGGTAGATTGGAGCATTTGTTCAAAACACGAAAAATTCTTAGCTGATATAAGTACTTGTGGTCTGAAAATTGAGATTTCAGTTATCAAAGCCATACGTTTAGAAATACCACGAAACGTGGACATTTGTTGGTCCCGGTCTGATTGAACCATTTTTCACAATATGAAAAATACCGAGCTGATATAAGTACTTGTGGTCTCAAAATTAAAATTCCAGTTATCGATGCCATATGCTTAGAAATGCCATGAAACGTGGAGATTTCTTGGTCCCGGACTGATTGGACCATTTTTTAAAAACACGTAAAATACGCAGATGATGTAAGTACTTCGGATCCGAAAATTGACTTTTCAGTTATCGACGCCATACGTTTAGAAATACCATGAAACGTGGACATTTGTTGGTCCCGGGCTGATTGGACCATTGTTTAACAACACATAAAATACGGGATAAAATACGGAGCTGATATACGTACACGGGATGTGAAACTTGATATTTCATTTATCGACGCCATATGCTTAGAAATGCCATGAAACGTGGACATTTGTTGTTCCCGGGCTGATTGGACCATTGTTCCACAACTCGAAAAATACCGAGATGATATAAGTACTTGTGGTCTGAAAATTGAAATTCCAGTTATCGATGCCATATGCTTAGAAATGCGATGAAACGTGGACATTTGTTGGTTCCGGGCTGATTGGACCAATGTTTCGCAAAACGTAAAATACGGAGCTGATTTACGTACTTGAGATGTGAAAATTGATATTTCATTTATCGATGCCATATTCTTAGAAATGCCTTGAAACGTGGTCATTACTTGGTCCCGGGCTGTTTGGACCTTTTTTCACAATACCAAAAATACCGTGTTAATATAATTACTTGTGGTCTGAAAATTGAGATTCCAGTTATCGACGCCATACGTTCAGTAATACCATGAAACGTGGACATTTCTCGGTCCCGGGCTGTTTGGACCTTTTTTTCACAATACCAAAAATACCGAGTTAATATAATTACTTGTGGTCTGAAAATTGTGATTCCAGTTATCGTCACCGTTCCTTTAGAAACGCCATGAAACGTGGACATTTGTTCGTCCACGGCAGTTTGAATCTTATTTTCTCAAAGCGAAAAATACGGAGCTGATATAAGTACTTGGGATCTGAAAATTGAAATTCCATTTATCGACGCCACATGCTAAGAAATGCCATGAAACGTGGACATTTGTTGGTCCCGGGCTGATTGGACCATTTTTCCATAACTCGAAAAATACCGAGATGATATAAGTACTTGTGGTCTGAAAATTGAAATTCCAGTTATCGATGCCATATGCTTAGAAATACCATGAAACGTGGACATTTCTTGGTCCCGGGCTGATTGGACCATTGTTACACAACTCGAAAGATACCGGGATGATATAAGTACTTGTGATCTGAAAATTCAGATTCCAGTTGTCAACGCAACACATTCAGAAATGCCATGAAACGTGGACATTTGTTGGTCCGGTGCTGAATGGGGAATTTTTTCACGACGCGAAAAATTCCGAGCTAATATAAGTAATTGGGTTCTGAAACTTGTGATTCCAGTTGTCGACGCGATTTTTTTAGAAATGCCATGAACCGTGGACATATGTTGGTCCCGGGCTGAAGGAATTTTTTCACGGCGCGAAAAACTCCAAGTTGATATAAGTACTTGTGGTCTGAAAATTGAAATTCCAGTTATCGATGCCATATACTTAGAAATGCCATCTAACGTGGACATTTGTTGGTCCCGGGCTGATTGGACCATTGTTTCACAACACATAAAATACGGGATAAAATACGGAGCTGATATACGTACACGGGATGTGAAACTTGATATTTCATTTATCGACGCCATATGCTTAGAAATGCCATGAAACGTGGACATTTGTTGTTCCCGGGCTGATTGGACCATTGTTCCACAACTCGAAAAATACCGAGATGATATAAGTACTTGTGGTCTGAAAATTGAAATTCCAGTTATCGATGCCATATGCTTAGAAATGCGATGAAACGTGGACATTTGTTGGTTCCGGGCTGATTGGACCAATGTTTCGCAAAACGTAAAATACGGAGCTGATTTACGTACTTGAGATGTGAAAATTGATATTTCATTTATCGATGCCATATTCTTAGAAATGCCTTGAAACGTGGTCATTACTTGGTCCCGGGCTGTTTGGACCTTTTTTTCACAATACCAAAAATACCGAGTTAATATAATTACTTGTGGTCTGAAAATTGCGATTCCAGTTATCGACACCGTTCCTTTAGAAACGCCATGAAACGTGGACATTTGTTCGTACAGGGCAGTTTGAATCTTTTTTTCACAAAGCGAAAAATACACAGCTGATATAAGTACTTGGGATCTGAAAATTGAGATTCCATTTATCGACGGCATATGCTAAGAAATGCCATGAAATGTGGACATTTGTTGGTCCCGGGCTGATTGGACCATTTTTCCACAACTCGAAAAATACCGAGATGATATAAGTACTTGTGGTCTGAAAATTGAAATTCCAGTTATCGATGCCATATGCTTAGAAATGCGATGAAACGTGGACATTTGTTGGTTCCGGGCTGATTGGACCAATGTTTCGCAAAACGTAAAATACGGAGCTGATTTACGTACTTGAGATGTGAAAATTGATATTTCATTTATCGATGCCATATGCTTAGAAATGCCATGAAACGTGTACATTTCTTGGTCCCGGGCTGTTTGGACCTTTTTTTCACAATACCAAAAATACCGAGTTAATATAATTACTTGTGGTCTGAAAATTGCGATTCCAGTTATCGACACCGTTTCTTTCGAAACGCCATGAAACGTGGACATTTGTTCGTCCAGGGCAGTTTGAATCTTTTTTTCACAAAGCGAAAAATACGGAGCTAATATAAGTACTTGGGATCTGAGAATTGAGATTCCATTTATCGACGGCATATGCTAAGAAATGCCATGAAACGTGGACATTTGTTGGTCCCGGGCTGATTGGACCATTTCTCACAATATGAAAAATACCGAGCTGATATAAGTACTTGTGGTCTCAAAATTAAAATTCCAGTTTTCGATGCCATATGGTTAGAAATGCCATGAAACGTGGACATTTCTTGGTCCCGAGCTGATTGAGGAATTTTTTCATGACGCGAAAATTTTCGAGCTGATATAAGTACTTGCGATCTGAAAATTCAGATTCCAGTTGTCAACGCAACACATTTAGAAATGCCATGAAACGTGTATATTTTTTGGTCCCGAGCTGATATAAGTACTTGTGATCTGAAAATTCGGATTCCAGTCATGAACGCAACACATTTAGAAATGCCATGAAACGTGGTCATTTCTTGGTCCCGAGCTGATTGAGGAATTTTTTCACGGCGCGAAAAATTCCCAGTTGATATTAGTACTTGTGGTCTGAAAATTTAAATTCCAGTTATCGATGCCATATGGTTAGAAATGCCATGAAACGTGGACATTTGTTGGTCCCGGTCTGATTGGACCATTGTTTCACAACACATAAAATACGGGATAAAATACGGGATAAAATACGGAGCTGATATACGAACTTGGGATGTGAAACTTGATATTTCATTTATCGACGCCATATGCTTAGAAATGCCATGAAACGTGGACATTTGTTGGTCCCGGGCTGATTGAACCATTTTTCACAATATGAGAAATACCGAGCTGATATAAGTACTTGTGTTCTCAAAATTAAAATTCCAGTTATCGATGCCATATGCTTTGAAATGCCATGAAACGTGGACATTTCTTGGTCCCGAGCTGATTGAGGAATTTTTTCATGATGCGAAAATTTTCGAGCTGATATAAGTACTTGCGATCTGAAAATTCAGATTCCAGTTGTCAACGCAACACATTTAGAAATGCCATGAAACGTGTATATATTTTGGTCCCGGGTAGATTGGAGCATTTGTTCAAAACACGAAAAATTCTTAGCTGATATAAGTACTTGTGGTCTGAAAATTGAGATTTCAGTTATCAAAGCCATACATTTAGAAATACCATGAAACGTGGACATTTGTTGGTCCCGGTCTGATTGAACCGTTTTTCACAATATGAAAAATACCGAGCTGATATAAGTACTTGTGGTCTCAAAACTAAAATTCTAGTTATCGATGCCATATGCTTTGAAATGCCATGAAACGTGGACATTTCTTGGTCCCGAGCTGATTGAGGAATTTTTTCATGATGCGAAAATTTTCGAGCTGATATAAGTACTTGCGATCTGAAAATTCAGATTCCAGTTGTCAACGCAACACATTTAGAAATGCCATGAAACGTGTATATATTTTGGTCCCGGGTAGATTGGAGCATTTGTTCAAAACACGAAAAATTCTTAGCTGATATAAGTACTTGTGGTCTGAAAATTGAGATTTCAGTTATCAAAGCCATACATTTAGAAATACCATGAAACGTGGACATTTGTTGGTCCCGGTCTGATTGAACCGTTTTTCACAATATGAAAAATACCGAGCTGATATAAGTACTTGTGGTCTCAAAACTAAAATTCTAGTTATCGATGCCATATGCTTAGAAATGCCATGAAACGTGGACATTTGTTGGTTCTGGGCTGAGTGAGGAATTTTAGCATGACGCGAAAAATTCCGAGTTGATATAAGTACTTGTGATCTGAAAGTTCAGATTCCAGTTGCCAACGCAACAAATTTAGAAATGCCATGAAACGTGTATATTTTTTGGTCCCGGGTAGATTGGGGCATTTTTTCAAAACATGGAAAATTCTTAGCTGATATAAGTACTTCGGATCGGAAAATTGAGATTCAGTTATCGTCGCCATACGTTTAGAAATACCATGAAACGTG
The DNA here is from genome assembly GCA_964016905.1 of Perithous albicinctus. Taxonomy (NCBI): domain Eukaryota; kingdom Metazoa; phylum Arthropoda; class Insecta; order Hymenoptera; family Ichneumonidae; genus Perithous; species Perithous albicinctus. The sequence continues at coordinate 2,068,565 of OZ024693.1, forward strand.
GACATTCGTTGGTCCCGGGCTGATTGAACCATTTGTCATAACACGAAAAATATCGAGTTGATATAAGTACTTGTGTTCTGAAAACTGATATTCCAGTTATCGATGCCATATGCTTAGAAATGCCATGAAACGTGGACATTTGTTGGTCCCGGGCTGATTGGACCATTGTTTAACAACACGTAAAATACGGAGCTGATATACGTACTTGGGATGTGAAAATTGATATTTCATTTATCGACGCCATATGCTTAGAAATGCCATGAAACATGGACATTTCTTGGTCCCGAGCTGATTGAGGAATTTTTTCATGATGCGAAAATTTTCGAGCTGATATAAGTACTTGCGATCTGAAAATTCAGATTCCAGTTGTCAACGCAACACATTTAGAAATGCCATGAAACGTGTATATTTCTTGTTCCCGGGCTGATTGGGCAATTTTTTCACGACGTGAAAAATTCCGAGCTGATATAAGTACTTGGGATCTGAAAATTGACTTTTCAATTATCGACGCTATACGTTTAGAAATACCATGAAACGTGGACATTTCTTGGTCCCGGGCTGATTGGACCATTGTTACACAACTCGAAAGATACCGGGATGATATAAGTACTTGTGATCTGAAAATTCAGATTCCAGTTGTCAACGCAACACATTCAGAAATGCCATGAAACGTGGACATTTGTTGGTCCGGTGCTGATTGGGGAATTTTTTCACGACGCGAAAAATTCCGAGCTAATATAAGTAATTGGGTTCTGAAACTTGTGATTCCAGTTGTCGACGCGATTTTTTTAGAAATGCCATGAACCGTGGACATATGTTGGTCCCGGGCTGAAGGAATTTTTTCACGGCGCGAAAAACTCCAAGTTGATATAAGTACTTGTGGTCTGAAAATTGAAATTCCAGTTATCGATGCCATATGCTTAGAAATGCCATCTAACGTGGACATTTGTTGGTCCCGGGCTGATTGGACCATTGTTTCACAACACATAAAATACGGGATAAAATACGGAGCTGATATACGTACACGGGATGTGAAACTTGATATTTCATTTATCGACGCCATATGCTTAGAAATGCCATGAAACGTGGACATTTGTTGTTCCCGGGCTGATTGGACCATTGTTCCACAACTCGAAAAATACCGAGATGATATAAGTACTTGTGGTCTGAAAATTGAAATTCCAGTTATCGATGCCATATGCTTAGAAATGCGATGAAACGTGGACATTTGTTGGTTCCGGGCTGATTGGACCAATGTTTCGCAAAACGTAAAATACGGAGCTGATTTACGTACTTGAGATGTGAAAATTGATATTTCATTTATCGATGCCATATTCTTAGAAATGCCTTGAAACGTGGTCATTACTTGGTCCCGGGCTGATTGAGGAATTTCTTCATGACGCGAAAAATTCCGAGCTGATATAAGTAATTGGGTTCTGAAACTTGAGATTCCAGTTGTCGACGCGATTTTTTTAGAAATCCTATGAACCGTGGACATTTGTTAGTCCCGGGCTGTTTGGACCTTTTTTCACAATACCAAAAATACCGTGTTAATATAATTACTTGTGGTCTGAAAATTGAGATTCCAGTTATCGATGCCATATGCTTAGAAATGCGATGAAACGTGGACATTTGTTGGTTCCGTGCTGATTGGACCATTGTTTCGCAACACGTAAAATACGGAGCTGATATACGTACTTGGGATGTGAAAATTGATATTTCATTTATCGACGCCATATGCTTAAAAACTCCATGAAACGTGGACATTTCTTGGTCCCGAGCTGATTGGGGAATTTTTTCACGACGCCAAAAATTCACAGCTGATATAAGTACTTGTGATCTGAAAATTGAGATTCCAGTTATCAACGCAACACGTTTAGAAATACCATGAAAAGTGCGCATTTTTTGGTCCCGGGCTGATTGGGGCATGTTTTCAAAACACGAAAAATTCTTAGCTGATATAAGTACTTGTGGTCTGAAAATTGAGATTCCAGTTATCAAAGCCATACGTTTAGAAATACCATGAAACGTGGACATATGTTGGTCCCGGGCTGTTTGAACCATTTCTCACAATATGAAAAATACCGAGCTGATATAAGTACTTGTGGTCTCAAAATTAAAATTCCAGTTTTCGATGCCATATGGTTAGAAATGGCATGAAACGTGGACATTTCTTGGTCCCGAGCTGATTGAGGAATTTTTTCATGACGCGAAAATTTTCGAGCTGATATAAGTACTTGCGATCTGAAAATTCAGATTCCAGTTGTCAACGCAACACATTTAGAAATGCCATGAAACGTGTATATTTTTTGGTCCCGAGCTGATATAAGTACTTGTGATCTGAAAATTCGGATTCCAGTCATGAACGCAACACATTTAGAAATGCCATGAAACGTGTATATATTTTGGTCCCGGGTAGATTGGAGCATTTGTTCAAAACACGAAAAATTCTTAGCTGATATAAGTACTTGTGGTCTGAAAATTAAGATTCCAGTTATTGACGCCATATATTTTGAAATGCTATAAAACATGGACATTTGTTGGTCCCGTGGTGATTTGACCGTTTTTTAACAACACGTAAAATACGCAGCTGATATACGTACTTCGGATGTGAAAATTGATATTTCATTTATCGACGCCATATGCTTAGAAATGCCATGAAACGTGGACATTTGATGGTCCCGAGCTGATCGGACCATTGTTTCACAACTCGAAAAATACCGAGATGATATAAGTACTTGTGATCTGAAAATTCACATTCCAGTTGTCAACGCAACACATTTAGAAATGCCATTAAACGTGGTCATTTCTTGGTCCCGAGCTGATTGAGGAATTTTTTCACGGCGCGAGAAATTCCCAGTTGATATTAGTACTTGTGGTCTGAAAATTGAAATTCCAGTTATCGATGCCATATGGTTAGACATGCCATGAAACGTGGACATTTGTTGGTCCCGGGCTGATTGGACCATTGTTTCACAACACATAAAATACGGGATAAAATACGGAGCTGATATACGTACTTGGGATGTGAAACTTGATATTTCATTTATCGACGTCATATGCTTAGAAATGCCATGAAACGTGGACATTTGTTGGTCCCGGGCTGATTGAACCATTTTTCACAATATGAGAAATACCGAGCTGATATAAGTACTTGTGTTCTCAAAATTAAAATTCCAGTTATCGATGCCATATGCTTAGAAATGCCATGAAACGTGGACATTTCTTGGTCCCGAGCTGATTGAGGAATTTTTTCATGACGCGAAAATTGTCGAGCTGATATAAGTACTTGCGATCTGAAAATTCAGATTCCAGTTGTCAACGCAACACATTTAGAAATGCCATGAAACGTGTATATTTTTTGGTCCCGAGCTGATATAAGTACTTGTGATCTGAAAATTCGGATTCCAGTCATGAACGCAACACATTTAGAAATGCCATGAAACGTGTATATATTTTGGTCCCGGGTAGATTGGAGCATTTGTTCAAAACACGAAAAATTCTTAGCTGATATAAGTACTTGTGGTCTGAAAATTAAGATTCCAGTTATTGACGCCATACATTTTGAAATGCTATAAAACATGGACATTTGTTGGTCCCGTGGTGATTTGACCGTTTTTTAACAACACGTAAAATACGCAGCTGATATACGTACTTCGGATGTGAAAATTGATATTTCATTTATCGACGCCATATGCTTAGAAATGCCATGAAACGTGGACATTTGATGGTCCCGAGCTGATCGGACCATTGTTTCACAACTCGAAAAATACCGAGATGATATAAGTACTTGTGATCTGAAAATTCACATTCCAGTTGTCAACGCAACACATTTAGAAATGCCATTAAACGTGGTCATTTCTTGGTCCCGAGCTGATTGAGGAATTTTTTCACGGCGCGAGAAATTCCCAGTTGATATTAGTACTTGTGGTCTGAAAATTGAAATTCCAGTTATCGATGCCATATGGTTAGACATGCCATGAAACGTGGACATTTGTTGGTCCCGGGCTGATTGGACCATTGTTTCACAACACATAAAATACGGGATAAAATACGGAGCTGATATACGTACTTGGGATGTGAAACTTGATATTTCATTTATCGACGTCATATGCTTAGAAATGCCATGAAACGTGGACATTTGTTGGTCCCGGGCTGATTGAACCATTTTTCACAATATGAGAAATACCGAGCTGATATAAGTACTTGTGTTCTCAAAATTAAAATTCCAGTTATCGATGCCATATGCTTAGAAATGCCATGAAACGTGGACATTTCTTGGTCCCGAGCTGATTGAGGAATTTTTTCATGACGCGAAAATTGTCGAGCTGATATAAGTACTTGCGATCTGAAAATTCAGATTCCAGTTGTCAACGCAACACATTTAGAAATGCCATGAAACGTGTATATTTTTTGGTCCCGAGCTGATATAAGTACTTGTGATCTGAAAATTCGGATTCCAGTCATGAACGCAACACATTTAGAAATGCCATGAAACGTGGTCATTTCTTGGTCCCGAGCTGATTGAGGAATTTTTTCACGGCGCGAAAAATTCCCAGTTGATATTAGTACTTGTGGTCTGAAAATTGAAATTCCAGTTATCGATGCCATATGGTTAGAAATGCCATGAAACGTGGACATTTGTTGGTCCCGGGCTGATTGGACCATTGTTTCACAACACATAAAATACGGGATAAAATACGGGATAAAATACGGAGCTGATATACGTACTTGGGATGTGAAACTTGATATTTCATTTATCGACGCCATATGCTTAGAAATGCCATGAAACGTGGACATTTGTTGGTCCCCGGCTGATTGAACCATTTTTCACAATATGAGAAATACCGAGCTGATATAAGTACTTGTGTTCTCAAAATTAAAATTCCAGTTATCGATGCCATATGCTTAGAAATGCCATGAAACGTGGACATTTCTTGGTCCCGAGCTGATTGAGGAATTTTTTCATGACGCGAAAATTTTCGAGCTGATATAAGTACTTGCGATCTGAAAATTCAGATTCCAGTTGTCAACGCAACACATTTAGAAATGCCATGAAACGTGTATATATTTTGGTCCCGGGTAGATTGGAGCATTTGTTCAAAACACGAAAAATTCTTAGCTGATATAAGTACTTGTGGTCTGAAAATTGAGATTTCAGTTATCAAAGCCATACGTTTAGAAATACCATGAAACGTGGACATTTGTTGGTCCCGGTCTGATTGAACCATTTTTCACAATATGAAAAATACCGAGCTGATATAAGTACTTGTGGTCTCAAAATTAAAATTCCAGTTATCGATGCCATATGCTTAGAAATGCCATGAAACGTGGAGATTTCTTGGTCCCGGACTGATTGGACCATTTTTTAAAAACACGTAAAATACGCAGATGATATAAGTACTTCGGATCTGAAAATTGACTTTTCAGTTATCGACGCCATACGTTTAGAAATACCATGAAACGTGGAGATTTCTTGGTCCCGGTCTGATTGGACCATTTTTTAAAAACACGTAAAATACGCAGATGATATAAGTACTTCGGATCTGAAAATTGACTTTTCAGTTATCGACGCCATACGTTTAGAAATACCATGAAACGTGGAGATTTCTTGGTCCCGGTCTGATTGGGGAATTTTTTCACGACGCGAAAAATTCCGAGCTGATATAAGTACTTGGGATCTGAAAATTGACTTTTCAGTTATCGACGCCATACGCTTAGAAATACCATGAAACGTGGAGATTTCTTGGTATCGGGCTGATTGAGCAATTTTTTCACGACGCGAAAAATTCCGAGCTGATATAAGTACTTGGGATCTGATAATTGACTTTTCAGTTATCGACGCTATACGTTTAGAAATACCATGAAACGTGCACATTTTTTGGTCCCGGGCTGATTGGGGCATGTTTTCAAAACACGAAAAATTCTTACCTGATATAAGTACTTGTGGTCTGAAAATTGAGATTCCAGTTATCAAAGCCATACGTTTAGAAATACCATGAAACGTGGACATATGTTGGTCCCGGGCTGTTTGAACCATTTCTCACAATATGAAAAATACCGAGCTGATATAAGTACTTGTGGTCTCAAAATTAAAATTCCAGTTTTCGATGCCATATGGTTAGAAATGGCATGAAACGTGGACATTTCTTGGTCCCGAGCTGATTGAGGAATTTTTTCATGACGCGAAAATTTTCGAGCTGATATAAGTACTTGCGATCTGAAAATTCAGATTCCAGTTGTCAACGCAACACATTTAGAAATGCCATGAAACGTGTATATTTTTTGGTCCCGAGCTGATATAAGTACTTGTGATCTGAAAATTCGGATTCCAGTCATGAACGCAACACATTTAGAAATGCCATGAAACGTGTATATATTTTGGTCCCGGGTAGATTGGAGCATTTGTTCAAAACACGAAAAATTCTTAGCTGATATAAGTACTTGTGGTCTGAAAATTAAGATTCCAGTTATTGACGCCATACATTTTGAAATGCTATAAAACATGGACATTTGTTGGTCCCGTGGTGATTTGACCGTTTTTTAACAACACGTAAAATACGCAGCTGATATACGTACTTCGGATGTGAAAATTGATATTTCATTTATCGACGCCATATGCTTAGAAATGCCATGAAACGTGGACATTTGATGGTCCCGAGCTGATCGGACCATTGTTTCACAACTCGAAAAATACCGAGATGATATAAGTACTTGTGATCTGAAAATTCACATTCCAGTTGTCAACGCAACACATTTAGAAATGCCATTAAACGTGGTCATTTCTTGGTCCCGAGCTGATTGAGGAATTTTTTCACGGCGCGAGAAATTCCCAGTTGATATTAGTACTTGTGGTCTGAAAATTGAAATTTCAGTTATCGATGCCATATGGTTAGGCATGCCATGAAACGTGGACATTTGTTGGTCCCGGGCTGATTGGACCATTGTTTCACAACACATAAAATACGGGATAAAATACGGGATAAAATACGGAGCTGATATACGTACTTGGGATGTGAAACTTGATATTTCATTTATCGACGTCATATGCTTAGAAATGCCATGAAACGTGGACATTTGTTGGTCCCGGGCTGATTGAACCATTTTTCACAATATGAGAAATACCGAGCTGATATAAGTACTTGTGTTCTCAAAATTAAAATTCCAGTTATCGATGCCATATGCTTAGAAATGCCATGAAACGTGGACATTTCTTGGTCCCGAGCTGATTGAGGAATTTTTTCATGACGCGAAAATTGTCGAGCTGATATAAGTACTTGCGATCTGAAAATTCAGATTCCAGTTGTCAACGCAACACATTTAGAAATGCCATGAAACGTGTATATTTTTTGGTCCCGAGCTGATATAAGTACTTGTGATCTGAAAATTCGGATTCCAGTCATGAACGCAACACATTTAGAAATGCCATGAAACGTGGTCATTTCTTGGTCCCGAGCTGATTGAGGAATTTTTTCACGGCGCGAAAAATTCCCAGTTGATATTAGTACTTGTGGTCTGAAAATTGAAATTCCAGTTATCGATGCCATATGGTTAGAAATGCCATGAAACGTGGACATTTGTTGGTCCCGGGCTGATTGGACCATTGTTTCACAACACATAAAATACGGGATAAAATACGGGATAAAATACGGAGCTGATATACGTACTTGGGATGTGAAACTTGATATTTCATTTATCGACGCCATATGCTTAGAAATGCCATGAAACGTGGACATTTGTTGGTCCCGGGCTGATTGAACCATTTTTCACAATATGAAAAATACCGAGCTGATATAAGTACTTGTGGTCTCAAAATTAAAATTCCAGTTATCGATGCCATATGCTTAGAAATGCCATGAAACGTGGAGATTTCTTGGTCCCGGACTGATTGGACCATTTTTTAAAAACACGTAAAATACGCAGATGATATAAGTACTTCGGATCTGAAAATTGACTTTTCAGTTATCGACGCCATACGTTTAGAAATACCATGAAACGTGGAGATTTCTTGGTCCCGGTCTGATTGGACCATTTTTTAAAAACACGTAAAATACGCAGATGATATAAGTACTTCGGATCTGAAAATTGGCTTTTCAGTTATCGACGCCATACGTTTAGAAATACCATGAAACGTGGAGATTTCTTGGTCCCGGTCTGATTGGGGAATTTTTTCACGACGCGAAAAATTCCGAGCTGATATAAGTACTTGGGATCTGAAAATTGACTTTTCAGTTATCGACGCCATACGCTTAGAAATACCATGAAACGTGGAGATTTCTTGGTATCGGGCTGATTGAGCAATTTTTTCACGACGCGAAAAATTCCGAGCTGATATAAGTACTTGGGATCTGATAATTGACTTTTCAGTTATCGACGCTATACGTTTAGAAATACCATGAAACGTGCACATTTCTTGGTCCCGGGCTGATTGGGGCATGTTTTCAAAACACGAAAAATTCTTACCTGATATAAGTACTTGTGGTCTCAAAATTGAGATTCCAGTTATCAAAGCCATACGTTTAGAAATACCATGAAACGTGGACATATGTTGGTCCCGGGCTGATTGAACCATTTTTCACAATATGAAAAATACCGAGCTGATATAAGTACTGGTGGTCCCAAAATTAAAATTCTAGTTATCGATGCCATATGCTTAGAAATGCGATGAAACGTGGAAATTTGTTGGTTCCGGGCTGATTGGACCATTGTTTCGCAAGACGTAAAATACGAAGCTGATTTACGTACTTGAGATGTGAAAATTTATATTTCATTTATCGATGCCATATGCTTAGAAATGCCATGAAACGTGGACATTTCTTGGTCCCGAGCTGATTGGGGAATTTTTTCACGACGCCAAAAATTCACAGCTGATATAAGTACTTGTGATCTGAAAATTGAGATTCCAGTTATCAACGCAACACGTTTAGAAATACCATGAAAAGTGCGCATTTTTTGGTCCAGGGCTGATTGGGGCATGTTTTCAAAACACGAAAAATTCTTAGCTGATATAAGTACTTGTGGTCTGAAAATTGAGATTCCAGTTATCAAAGCCATACGTTTAGAAATACCATGAAACGTGGACATATGTTGGTCCCGGGCTGTTTGAACCATTTCTCACAATATGAAAAATACCGAGCTGATATAAGTACTTGTGGTCTTAAAATTAAAATTCCAGTTTTCGATGCCATATGGTTAGAAATGGCATGAAACGTGGACATTTCTTGGTCCCGAGCTGATTGAGGAATTTTTTCATGACGCGAAAATTTTCGAGCTGATATAAGTACTTGCGATCTGAAAATTCAGATTCCAGTTGTCAACGCAACACATTTAGAAATGCCATGAAACGTGTATATTTTTTGGTCCCGAGCTGATATAAGTACTTGTGATCTGAAAATTCGGATTCCAGTCATGAACGCAACACATTTAGAAATGCCATGAAACGTGTATATATTTTGGTCCCGGGTAGATTGGAGCATTTGTTCAAAACACGAAAAATTCTTAGCTGATATAAGTACTTGTGGTCTGAAAATTAAGATTCCAGTTATTGACGCGATACATTTTGAAATGCTATAAAACATGGACATTTGTTGGTCCCGTGGTGATTTGACCGTTTTTTAACAACACGTAAAATACGCAGCTGATATACGTACTTCGGATGTGAAAATTGATATTTCATTTATCGACGCCATATGCTTAGAAATGCCATGAAACGTGGACATTTGATGGTCCCGAGCTGATCGGACCATTGTTTCACAACTCGAAAAATACCGAGATGATATAAGTACTTGTGATCTGAAAATTCACATTCCAGTTGTCAACGCAACACATTTAGAAATGCCATTAAACGTGGTCATTTCTTGGTCCCGAGCTGATTGAGGAATTTTTTCACGGCGCGAGAAATTCCCAGTTGATATTAGTACTTGTGGTCTGAAAATTGAAATTCCAGTTATCGATGCCATATGGTTAGACATGCCATGAAACGTGGACATTTGTTGGTCCCGGGCTGATTGGACCATTGTTTCACAACACATAAAATACGGGATAAAATACGGGATAAAATACGGAGCTGATATACGTACTTTGGATGTGAAACTTGATATTTCATTTATCGACGTCATATGCTTAGAAATGCCATGAAACGTGGACATTTGTTGGTCCCGGGCTGATTGAACCATTTTTCACAATATGAGAAATACCGAGCTGATATAAGTACTTGTGTTCTCAAAATTAAAATTCCAGTTATCGATGCCATATGCTTAGAAATGCCATGAAACGTGGACATTTCTTGGTCCCGGACTGATTGGACCATTTTTTAAAAACACGTAAAATACGCAGATGATATAAGTACTTCGGATCTGAAAATTGACTTTTCAGTTATCGACGCCATACGTTTAGAAATACCATGAAACGTGGAGATTTCTTGGTCCCGGTCTGATTGGACCATTTTTTAAAAACACGTAAAATACGCAGATGATATAAGTACTTCGGATCTGAAAATTGACTTTTCAGTTATCGACGCCATACGTTTAGAAATACCATGAAACGTGGAGATTTCTTGGTCCCGGTCTGATTGGGGAATTTTTTCACGACGCGAAAAATTCCGAGCTGATATAAGTACTTGGGATCTGAAAATTGACTTTTCAGTTATCGACGCCATACGCTTAGAAATACCATGAAACGTGGAGATTTCTTGGTATCGGGCTGATTGAGCAATTTTTTCACGACGCGAAAAATTCCGAGCTGATATAAGTACTTGGGATCTGATAATTGACTTTTCAGTTATCGACGCTATACGTTTAGAAATACCATGAAACGTGCACATTTCTTGGTCCCGGGCTGATTGGGGCATGTTTTCAAAACACGAAAAATTCTTACCTGATATAAGTACTTGTGGTCTCAAAATTGAGATTCCAGTTATCAAAGCCATACGTTTAGAAATACCATGAAACGTGGACATATGTTGGTCCCGGGCTGATTGAACCATTTTTCACAATATGAAAAATACCGAGCTGATATAAGTACTGGTGGTCCCAAAATTAAAATTCTAGTTATCGATGCCATATGCTTAGAAATGCGATGAAACGTGGAAATTTGTTGGTTCCGGGCTGATTGGACCATTGTTTCGCAAGACGTAAAATACGAAGCTGATTTACGTACTTGAGATGTGAAAATTTATATTTCATTTATCGATACCATATGCTTAGAAATGCCATGAAACGTGGACATTTCTTGGTCCCGAGCTGATTGGGGAATTTTTTCACGACGCCAAAAATTCACAGCTGATATAAGTACTTGTGATCTGAAAATTGAGATTCCAGTTATCAACGCAACACGTTTAGAAATACCATGAAAAGTGCGCATTTTTTGGTCCCGGGCTGATTGGGGCATGTTTTCAAAACACGAAAAATTCTTAGCTGATATAAGTACTTGTGGTCTGAAAATTGAGATTCCAGTTATCAAAGCCATACGTTTAGAAATACCATGAAACGTGGACATATGTTGGTCCCGGGCTGTTTGAACCATTTCTCACAATATGAAAAATACCGAGCTGATATAAGTACTTGTGGTCTTAAAATTAAAATTCCAGTTTTCGATGCCATATGGTTAGAAATGGCATGAAACGTGGACATTTCTTGGTCCCGAGCTGATTGAGGAATTTTTTCATGACGCGAAAATTTTCGAGCTGATATAAGTACTTGCGATCTGAAAATTCAGATTCCAGTTGTCAACGCAACACATTTAGAAATGCCATGAAACGTGTATATTTTTTGGTCCCGAGCTGATATAAGTACTTGTGATCTGAAAATTCGGATTCCAGTCATGAACGCAACACATTTAGAAATGCCATGAAACGTGTATATATTTTGGTCCCGGGTAGATTGGAGCATTTGTTCAAAACACGAAAAATTCTTAGCTGATATAAGTACTTGTGGTCTGAAAATTAAGATTCCAGTTATTGACGCCATACATTTTGAAATGCTATAAAACATGGACATTTGTTGGTCCCGTGGTGATTTGACCGTTTTTTAACAACACGTAAAATACGCAGCTGATATACGTACTTCGGATGTGAAAATTGATATTTCATTTATCGACGCCATATGCTTAGAAATGCCATGAAACGTGGACATTTGATGGTCCCGAGCTGATCGGACCATTGTTTCACAACTCGAAAAATACCGAGATGATATAAGTACTTGTGATCTGAAAATTCACATTCCAGTTGTCAACGCAACACATTTAGAAATGCCATTAAACGTGGTCATTTCTTGGTCCCGAGCTGATTGAGGAATTTTTTCACGGCGCGAGAAATTCCCAGTTGATATTAGTACTTGTGGTCTGAAAATTGAAATTCCAGTTATCGATGCCATATGGTTAGACATGCCATGAAACGTGGACATTTGTTGGTCCCGGGCTGATTGGACCATTGTTTCACAACACATAAAATACGGGATAAAATACGGGATAAAATACGGAGCTGATATACGTACTTTGGATGTGAAACTTGATATTTCATTTATCGACGTCATATGCTTAGAAATGCCATGAAACGTGGACATTTGTTGGTCCCGGGCTGATTGAACCATTTTTCACAATATGAGAAATACCGAGCTGATATAAGTACTTGTGTTCTCAAAATTAAAATTCCAGTTATCGATGCCATATGCTTAGAAATGCCATGAAACGTGGACATTTCTTGGTCCCGAGCTGATTGAGGAATTTTTTCATGACGCGAAAATTGTCGAGCTGATATAAGTACTTGCGATCTGAAAATTCAGATTCCAGTTGTCAACGCAACACATTTAGAAATGCCATGAAACGTGTATATTTTTTGGTCCCGAGCTGATATAAGTACTTGTGATCTGAAAATTCGGATTCCAGTCATGAACGCAACACATTTAGAAATGCCATGAAACGTGGTCATTTCTTGGTCCCGAGCTGATTGAGGAATTTTTTCACGGCGCGAAAAATTCCCAGTTGATATTAGTACTTGTGGTCTGAAAATTGAAATTCCAGTTATCGATGCCATATGGTTAGAAATGCCATGAAACGTGGACATTTGTTGGTCCCGGGCTGATTGGACCATTGTTTCACAACACATAAAATACGGGATAAAATACGGGATAAAATACGGAGCTGATATACGTACTTGGGATGTGAAACTTGATATTTCATTTATCAACGCCATATGCTTAGAAATGCCATGAAACGTGGACATTTGTTGGTCCCGGGCTGATTGAACCAATTTTCACAATATGAGAAATACCGAGCTGATATAAGTACTTGTGTTCTCAAAATTAAAATTCCAGTTATCGATGCCATATGCTTAGAAATCCCACGAAACGTGGACATTTCTTGGTCCCGAGCTGATTGAGGAATTTTTTCATGACGCTAAAAATTCCGATTTAATATAATTACTTGTGGTCTGAAAATTGAGATTCCAGTTATCGACGCCATCCGTTCAGCAATACCATGAAACGTGGACATTTCTTGGTCCCGAACAGATTGAGGAATTTTATCTTGACGCGAAAAATTCCGAGTTGATATCAGTACTTGTGATCTGAAAGTTCAGATTCCAGTTGTCAACGCAACAAATTTAGAAATGCCATGAAACGTGTATATTTTTTGGTCCCGGGTAGATTGTGGCATTTTTTCAAAACATGGACAATTCTTAGCTGATATAAGTTCTTGGGATCGGAAAATTGAGATTCAGTTATCGTCGCCATACGTTTAGAAATACCATGAAACGTGGACATTCGTTGGTCCCGGGCTGATTGAACCATTTGTCATAACACGAAAAATATCGAGTTGATATAAGTACTTGTGTTCTGAAAACTGATATTCCAGTTATCGATGCCATATGCTTAGAAATGCCATGAAACGTGGACATTTGTTGGTTCCGGGCTGATTGGACCATTGTTTAACAACACGTAAAATACGGAGCTGATATACGTACTTGGGATGTGAAAATTGATATTTCATTTATCGACGCCATATGCTTAGAAATGCCATGAAACATGGACATTTCTTGGTCCCGAGTTGATTGACGAATTTTTTCATGACGCGAAAAATTCCAAATTAATATAATTACTTGTGGTCTGAAAATTGAGATTCCAGTTATCGACGCCATACGTTTAGAAATACCATGAAACGTGGACATTTCTTGGTCCCGGGCTGATTGGGGAATTTTTTCACGGCGCGAAAAATTCCGAGCTGATATAAGTACTTGGGATCTGAAAATTGACTTTTCAGTTATCGACGCCATACGTTTAGAAATACCATAAAACGTGGACATTTCTTGGTCCCGGGCTGATTGGACCATTTTTTAACAACATGTCAAATACTCAGATGATATAAGTACTTGGGATCTGAAAATTGACTTTTCAGTTATCGACGCTATACGTTTAGAAATACCATGAAACGTGGAGATTTCTTGGTCCCGTGCTGATTGGGCAATTTTTTCACGACGTGAAAAATTCCGAGCTGATATAAGTACTTGGGATCTGAAAATTGACTTTTCAGTTATCGACGGTATTCGTTTAGAAATACCATGAAACGTGGACATTTCTTGGTCCCGGGCTGATTGGACCATTGTTACACAACTCGAAAGATACCGGGATGATATAAGTACTTGTGATCTGAAAATTCAGATTCCAGTTGTCAACGCAACACATTCAGAAATGCCATGAAACGTGGACATTTGTTGGTCCGGTGCTGATTGGGGAATTTTTTCACGACGCGAAAAATTCCGAGCTAATATAAGTAATTGGGTTCTGAAACTTGTGATTCCAGTTGTCGACGCGATTTTTTTAGAAATGCCATGAACCGTGGACATATGTTGGTCCCGGGCTTAAGGAATTTTTTCACGGCGCGAAAAACTCCAAGTTGATATAAGTACTTGTGGTCTGAAAATTGAAATTCCAGTTATCGATGCCATATGCTTAGAAATGCCATCTAACGTGGACATTTGTTGGTCCCGGGCTGATTGGACCATTGTTTCACAACACATAAAATACGGGATAAAATACGGAGCTGATATACGTACACGGGATGTGAAACTTGATATTTCATTTATCGACGCCATATGCTTAGAAATGCCATGAAACGTGGACATTTGTTGTTCCCGGGATGATTGTACCATTGTTCCACAACTCGAAAAATACCGAGATGATATAAGTACTTGTGGTCTGAAAATTGAAATTCCAGTTATCGATGCCATATGCTTAGAAATGCGATGAAACGTGGACATTTGTTGGTTCCGGGCTGATTGGACCAATGTTTCGCAAAACGTAAAATACGGAGCTGATTTACGTACTTGAGATGTGAAAATTGATATTTCATTTATCGATGCCATATTCTTAGAAATGCCTTGAAACGTGGTCATTACTTGGTCCCGGGCTGTTTGGACCTTTTTTTCACAATACCAAAAATACCGAGTTAATATAATTACTTGTGGTCTGAAAATTGCGATTCCAGTTATCGACACCGTTCCTTTAGAAACGCCATGAAACGTGGACATTTGTTCGTACAGGGCAGTTTGAATCTTTTTTTCACAAAGCGAAAAATACAGAGCTGATATAAGTACTTGGGATCTGAAAATTGAGATTCCATTTATCGACGGCATATGCTAAGAAATGCCATGAAATGTGGACATTTGTTGGTCCCGGGCTGATTGGACCATTTTTCCACAACTCGAAAAATACCGAGATGATATAAGTACTTGTGGTCTGAAAATTGAAATTCCAGTTATCGATGCCATATGCTTAGAAATGCGATGAAACGTGGACATTTGTTGGTTCCGGGCTGATTGGACCAATGTTTCGCAAAACGTAAAATACGGAGCTGATTTACGTAGTTGAGATGTGAAAATTGATATTTCATTTATCGATGCCATATGCTTAGAAATGCCATGAAACGTGTACATTTCTTGGTCCCGGGCTGTTTGGACCTTTTTTTCACAATACCAAAAATACCGAGTTAATATAATTACTTGTGGTCTGAAAATTGCGATTCCAGTTATCGACACCGTTCCTTTCGAAACGCCATGAAACGTGGACATTTGTTCGTCCAGGGCAGTTTGAATCTTTTTTTCACAAAGCGAAAAATACGGAGCTAATATAAGTACTTGGGATCTGAGAATTGAGATTCCATTTATCGACGGCATATGCTAAGAAATGCCATGAAACGTGGACATTTGTTGGTCCCGGGCTGATTGGACCATTTTTCCACAACTCGAAAAATACCGAGATGATATAAGTACTTGTGGTCTGAAAGTTGAAATTCCAGTTATCGATGCCATATGCTTAGAAATGCGATGAAACGTGGACATTGGTTGGTTCCGGGCTGATTGGACCATTGTTTCGCAACATGTAAAATACGGAGCTGATATACGTACTTGAAATGTGAAAATTGATATTTCAATTATCGATGCCATATGCTTAGAAACGCCATGAAACGTGGACATTTCTTGGTCCCGAGCTGATTGGGGAATTTTTTCACGACGCCAAAAATTCACAGCTGATATAAGTACTTGTGATCTGAAAATTAAGATTCCAGTTATCAACGCAACACGTTTAGAAATACCATGAAAAGTGCGCATTTTTTGGTCCCGGGCTGATTGGGGCATGTTTTCAAAACACGAAAAATTCTTAGCTGATATAAGTACTTGTGGTCTGAAAATTGAGATTCCAGTTATCAAAGCCATACGTTTAGAAATACCATGAAACGTGGACATATGTTGGTCCCGGGCTGTTTGAACCATTTCTCACAATATGAAAAATACCGAGCTGATATAAGTACTTGTGGTCTCAAAATTAAAATTCCAGTTTTCGATGCCATATGGTTAGAAATGCCATGAAACGTGGACATTTCTTGGTCCCGAGCTGATTGAGGAATTTTTTCATGACGCGAAAATTTTCGAGCTGATATAAGTACTTGGGATCTGAAAATTCAGATTCCGGTTGTCAACGCAACACATTTAGAAATGCCATGAAACGTGTATATTTTTTGGTCCCGAGCTGATATAAGTACTTGTGATCTGAAAATTCGGATTCCAGTCATGAACGCAACACATTTAGAAATGCCATGAAACGTGGTCATTTCTTGGTCCCGAGCTGATTGAGGAATTTTTTCACGGCGCGAAAAATTCCCAGTTGATATTAGTAATTGTGGTCTGAAAATTGAAATTCCAGTTATCGATGCCATATGGTTAGAAATGCCATGAAACGTGGACATTTGTTGGTCCCGGTCTGATTGGACCATTGTTTCACAACACATAAAATACGGGATAAAATACGGAGCTGATATACGAACTTGGGATGTGAAACTTGATATTTCATTTATCGACGCCATATGCTTAGAAATGCCATGAAACGTGGACATTTGTTGGTCCCGGGCTGATTGAACCATTTTTCATAATATGAGAAATACCGAGCTGATATAAGTACTTGTGTTCTCAAAATTAAAATTCCAGTTATCGATGCCATATGCTTAGAAATGCCATGAAACGTGGACATTTCTTGGTCCCGAGCTGATTGAGTAATTTTTTCATGACGCGAAAATTTTCGAGCTGATATAAGTACTTGCGATCTGAAAATTCAGATTCCAGTTGTCAACGCAACACATTTAGAAATGCCATGAAACGTGTATATATTTTGGTCCCGGGTAGATTGGAGCATTTGTTCAAAACACGAAAAATTCTTAGCTGATATAAGTACTTGTGGTCTGAAAATTGAGATTTCAGTTATCAAAGCCATACGTTTAGAAATACCATGAAACGTGGACATTTGTTGGTCCCGGTCTGATTGAACCATTTTTCACAATATGAAAAATACCGAGCTGATATAAATACTTGTGGTCTCAAAACTAAAATTCCAGTTATCGATGCCATATGCTTAGAAATGCCATGAAACGTGGACATTTGTTGGTTCTGGGCTGAGTGAGGAATTTTAGCATGACGCGAAAAATTCCGAGTTGATATAAGTACTTGTGATCTGAAAGTTCAGATTCCAGTTGCCAACGCAACAAATTTAGAAATGCCATGAAACGTGTATATTTTTTGGTCCCGGGTAGATTGGGGCATTTTTTCAAAACATGGAAAATTCTTAGCTGATATAAGTACTTCGGATCGGAAAATTGAGATTCAGTTATCGTCGCCATACGTTTAAAAATACCATGAAACGTGGACATTCGTTGGTCCCGGGCTGATTGAACCAGTTCTCATAACACGAAGAATACCGAGTTGATATAAGTACTTGTGTTCTGAAAATTGATATTCCAGTTATCGATGCCATATACTTAGAAATGCCATGAAGCGTGGACATTTGTTGGTCCCGGGCTGACTGGACCATTGTTTCACAACACGTAAAATACGGAGCTGATATACGTACTTGAGATGTGAAAATCGATATTTCATTTATCGATGCCATATGCTTAGAAATGCGATGAAACGTGGACATTTGTTGGTTCCGGGCTGATTGGACCATTGTTTCGCAACACGTAAAATACGGAGCTGATATACGTACTTGAGATGTGAAAATTGAGATTCCAGTTATCGACGCCATACCTTCAGTAATACCATGAAACGTGGACATTTCTTGGTCCCGAACTGATTGTGGAATTTTATCATGACGCGAAAAATTCCGACTTGATATCAGTACTTTTGATCTGAAAGTTCAGATTCCAGTTGTCAACGCAACAAATTTAGAAATGCCATGAACCGTGGACATTTGTTGGTCCCGGGCTGACTGGACCATTGTTTCGCAACACGTAAAATACGGAGCTGATATACGTACTTGAGATGTGAAAATCGATATTTCATTTATCGATGCCATATGCTTAGAAATGCCACGAAACGTGGACATTTCTTGGTCCCGAGCTGATTGAGGAATTTTTTCATGACGCGAAAAATTCCGATTTAATATAATTACTTGTGGTCTGAAAATTGAGATTCCAGTTATCGACGCCATCCGTTCAGCAATACCATGAAACGTGGACATTTCTTGGTCCCGAACTGATTGAGGAATTTTATCTTGACGCGAAAAATTCCGAGTTGATATCAGTACTTGTGATCTGAAAGTTCAGATTCCAGTTGTCAACGCAACAAATTTAGAAATGCCATGAAACGTGTATATTTTTTGGTCCCGGGTAGATTGTGGCATTTTTTCAAAACATGGACAATTCTTAGCTGATATAAGTTCTTGGGATCGGAAAATTGAGATTCAGTTATCGTCGCCATACGTTTAGAAATACCATGAAACGTGGACATTCGTTGGTCCCGGGCTGATTGAACCATTTTTCATAACACGAAAAATATCGAGTTGATATAAGTACTTGTGTTCTGAAAACTGATATTCCAGTTATCGATGCCATATGCTTAGAAATGCCATGAAACGTGGACATTTGTTGGTTCCGGGCTGATTGGACCATTGTTTAACAACACGTAAAATACGGAGCTGATATACGTACTTGGGATGTGAAAATTGATATTTCATTTATCGACGCCATATGCTTAGAAATGCCATGAAACATGGACATTTCTTGGTCCCGAGTTGATTGAGGAATTTTTTCATGACGCGAAAAATTCCAAATTAATATAATTACTTGTGCTCTGAAAATTGAGATTCCAGTTATCGACGCCATACGTTTAGAAATACCATGAAACGTGGACATTTCTTGGTCCCGGGCTGATTGGGCAATTTTTTCACGACGTGAAAAATTACGAGCTGATATAAGTACTTGGGATCTGAAAATTGAGTTTTCAGTTATCGATGCCATACGTTTAGAAATACCTTGAAACGTGGACATTTCTTGGTCCCGGGCTGATTGGGCAATTTTTTCACGACGTGAAAAATTCCGAGCTGATATAAGTACTTGGGATCTGAAAATTGACTTTTCAATTATCGACGCTATACGTTTAGAAATACCATGAAACGTGGACATTTCTTGGTCCCGGGCTGATTGGACCATTGTTACACAACTCGAAAGATACCGGGATGATATAAGTACTTGTGATCTGAAAATTCAGATTCCAGTTGTCAACGCAACACATTCAGAAATGCCATGAAACGTGGACATTTGTTGGTCCGGTGCTGATTGGGGAATTTTTTCACGACGCGAAAAATTCCGAGCTAATATAAGTAATTGGGTTCTGAAACTTGTGATTCCAGTTGTCGACGCGATTTTTTTAGAAATGCCATGAACCGTGGACATATGTTGGTCCCGGGCTGAAGGAATTTTTTCACGGCGCGAAAAACTCCAAGTTGATATAAGTACTTGTGGTCTGAAAATTGAAATTCCAGTTATCGATGCCATATGCTTAGAAATGCCATCTAACGTGGACATTTGTTGGTCCCGGGCTGATTGGACCATTGTTTCACAACACATAAAATACGGGATAAAATACGGAGCTGATATACGTACACGGGATGTGAAACTTGATATTTCATTTATCGACGCCATATGCTTAGAAATGCCATGAAACGTGGACATTTGTTGTTCCCGGGCTGATTGGACCATTGTTCCACAACTCGAAAAATACCGAGATGATATAAGTACTTGTGGTCTGAAAATTGAAATTCCAGTTATCGATGCCATATGCTTAGAAATGCGATGAAACGTGGACATTTGTTGGTTCCGGGCTGATTGGACCAATGTTTCGCAAAACGTAAAATACGGAGCTGATTTACGTACTTGAGATGTGAAAATTGATATTTCATTTATCGATGCCATATTCTTAGAAATGCCTTGAAACGTGGTCATTACTTGGTCCCGGGCTGATTGAGGAATTTCTTCATGACGCGAAAAATTCCGAGCTGATATAAGTAATTGGGTTCTGAAACTTGAGATTCCAGTTGTCGACGCGATTTTTTTAGAAATCCTATGAACCGTGGACATTTGTTAGTCCCGGGCTGTTTGGACCTTTTTTCACAATACCAAAAATACCGTGTTAATATAATTACTTGTGGTCTGAAAATTGAGATTCCAGTTATCGACGCCATACGTTCAGTAATACCATGAAACGTGGACATTTCTTGGTCCCGGGCTGTTTGGACCTTTTTTTCACAATACCAAAAATACCGAGTTAATATAATTACTTGTGGTCTGAAAATTGCGATTCCAGTTATCGTCACCGTTCCTTTAGAAACGCCATGAAACGTGGACATTTGTTCGTCCACGGCAGTTTGAATCTTTTTTTCTCAAAGCGAAAAATACGGAGCTGATATAAGTACTTGGGATCTGAAAATTGAGATTCCATTTATCGACGCCACATGCTAAGAAATGCCATGAAACGTGGACATTTATTGGTCCCGGGCTGATTGGACCATTTTTCCACAACTCGAAAAATACGGAGCTGATATAAGTACTTGGGATCTGAAAATTGAGATTCCATTTATCGACGCCACATGCTAAGAAATGCCATGAAACGTGGACATTTGTTGGTCCCGGGCTGATTGGACCATTTTTCCACAATTCGAAAAATACCGAGATGATATAAGTACTTGTGGTCTGAAAATTGAAATTCCAGTTATCGATGCCATATGCTTAGAAATGCGATGAAACGTGGACATGTGTTGGTTCCGTGCTGATTGGACCATTGTTTCGCAACACGTAAAATACGGAGCTGATATACGTACTTGGGATGTGCAAATTGATATTTCATTTATCGACGCCATATGCTTAGAAACTCCATGAAACGTGGACATTTCTTGGTCCCGAGCTGATTGGGGAATTTTTTCACGACGCCAAAAATTCACAGCTGATATAAGTACTTGTGATCTGAAAATTGAGATTCCAGTTATCAACGCAACACGTTTAGAAATACCATGAAAAGTGCGCATTTTTTGGTCCCGGGCTGATTGGGGCATGTTTTCAAAACACGAAAAATTCTTAGCTGATATAAGTACTTGTGGTCTGAAAATTGAGATTCCAGTTATCAAAGCCATACGTGTAGAAATACCATGAAACGTGGACATATGTTGGTCCCGGGCTGTTTGAACCATTTCTCACAATATGAAAAATACCGAGCTGATATAAGTACTTGTGGTCTCAAAATTAAAATTCCAGTTTTCGATGCCATATGGTTAGAAATGGCATGAAATGTGGACATTTCTTGGTCCCGAGCTGATTGAGGAATTTTTTCATGACGCGAAAATTTTCGAGCTGATATAAGTACTTGCGATCTGAAAATTCAGATTCCAGTTGTCAACGCAACACATTTAGAAATGCCATGAAACGTGTATATTTTTTGGTCCCGAGCTGATATAAGTACTTGTGATCTGAAAATTCGGATTCCAGTCATGAACGCAACACATTTAGAAATGCCATGAAACGTGTATATATTTTGGTCCCGGGTAGATTGGAGCATTTGTTCAAAACACGAAAAATTCTTAGCTGATATAAGTACTTGTGGTCTGAAAATTAAGATTCCAGTTATTGACGCCATACATTTTGAAATGCTATAAAACATGGACATTTGTTGGTCCCGTGGTGATTTGACCGTTTTTTAACAACACGTAAAATACGCAGCTGATATACGTACTTCGGATGTGAAAATTGATATTTCATTTATCGACGCCATATGCTTAGAAATGCCATGAAACGTGGACATTTGATGGTCCGAGCTGATCGGACCATTGTTTCACAACTCGAAAAATACCGAGATGATATAAGTACTTGTGATCTGAAAATTCACATTCCAGTTGTCAACGCAACACATTTAGAAATGCCATTAAACGTGGTCATTTCTTGGTCCCGAGCTGATTGAGGAATTTTTTCACGGCGCGAGAAATTCCCAGTTGATATTAGTACTTGTGGTCTGAAAATTGAAATTCCAGTTATCGATGCCATATGGTTAGACATGCCATGAAACGTGGACATTTGTTGGTCCCGGGCTGATTGGACCATTGTTTCACAACACATAAAATACGGGATAAAATACGGGATAAAATACGGAGCTGATATACGTACTTGGGATGTGAAACTTGATATTTCATTTATCGACGTCATATGCTTAGAAATGCCATGAAACGTGGACATTTGTTGGTCCCGGGCTGATTGAACCATTTTTCACAATATGAGAAATACCGAGCTGATATAAGTACTTGTGTTCTCAAAATTAAAATTCCAGTTATCGATGCCATATGCTTAGAAATGCCATGAAACGTGGACATTTCTTGGTCCCGAGCTGATTGAGGAATTTTTTCATGACGCGAAAATTGTCGAGCTGATATAAGTACTTGCGATCTGAAAATTCAGATTCCAGTTGTCAACGCAACACATTTAGAAATGCCATGAAACGTGTATATTTTTTGGTCCCGAGCTGATATAAGTACTTGTGATCTGAAAATTCGGATTCCAGTCATGAACGCAACACATTTAGAAATGCCATGAAACGTGGTCATTTCTTGGTCCCGAGCTGATTGAGGAATTTTTTCACGGCGCGAAAAATTCCCAGTTGATATTAGTACTTGTGGTCTGAAAATTGAAATTCCAGTTATCGATGCCATATGGTTAGAAATGCCATGAAACGTGGACATTTCTTGGTCCCGAGCTGGTTGAGGAACTTTTTCATGACGCAAAAAACTCCGAGTTGATATAATTACTTGTGGTCTGAAAATTGAGATTCCAGTTATCGACGCCATACCTTCAGTAATACCATGAAACGTGGACATTTCTTGGTCCCGAACTGATTGTGGAATTTTATCATGACGCGAAAAATTCCGAGTTGATATCAGTACTTTTGATCTGAAAGTTCAGATTCCAGTTGTCAACGCAACAAATTTAGAAATGCCATGAACCGTGGACATTTGTTGGTCCCGGGCTGACTGGACCATTGTTTCGCAACACGTAAAATACGGAGCTGATATACGTACTTGAGATGTGAAAATCGATATTTCATTTATCGATGCCATATGCTTAGAAATGCCACGAAACGTGGACATTTCTTGGTCCCGAGCTGGTTGAGGAACTTTTTCATGACGCGAAAAACTCCGAGTTGATATAATTACTTGTGTTCTGAAAATTGAGATTCCAGTTATCGACGCCATCCGTTCAGCAATACCATGAAACGTGGACATTTCTTGGTCCCGAACTGATTGAGGAATTTTATCTTGACGCGAAAAATTCCGAGTTGATATCAGTACTTGTGATCTGAAAGTTCAGATTCCAGTTGTCAACGCAACAAATTTAGAAATGCCATGAAACGTGTATATTTTTTGGTCCCGGGTAGATTGTGGCATTTTTTCAAAACATGGACAATTCTTAGCTGATATAAGTTCTTGGGATCGGAAAATTGAGATTCAGTTATCGTCGCCATACGTTTAGAAATACCATGAAACGTGGACATTCGTTGGTCCCGGGCTGATTGAACCATTTGTCATAACAC
This sequence comes from Perithous albicinctus, assembly GCA_964016905.1. NCBI lineage: Eukaryota > Metazoa > Arthropoda > Insecta > Hymenoptera > Ichneumonidae > Perithous > Perithous albicinctus. The sequence goes on from OZ024693.1 coordinate 2,092,950, forward strand.
GAAAAATATCGAGTTGATATAAGTACTTGTGTTCTGAAAACTGATATTCCAGTTATCGATGCCATATGCTTAGAAATGCCATGAAACGTGGACATTTGTTGGTCCCGGGCTGATTGGACCATTGTTTAACAACACGTAAAATACGGAGCTGATATACGTACTTGGGATGTGAAAATTGATATTTCATTTATCGACGCCATATGCTTAGAAATGCCATGAAACATGGACATTTCTTGGTCCCGAGTTGATTGAGGAATTTTTTCATGACGCGAAAAATTCCAAATTAATATAATTATTTGTGGTCTGAAAATTGAGATTCCAGTTATCGACGCCATACGTTTAGAAATACCATGAAACGTGGACATTTCTTGGTCCCGGGCTGATTGGGGAATTTTTTCACGGCGCGAAAAATTCCGAGCTGATATAAGTACTTGGGATCTGAAAATTGACTTTTCAGTTATCGACGCCATACGTTTAGAAATACCATAAAACGTGGACATTTCTTGGTCCCGGGCTGATTGGACCATTTTTTAACAAAATGTCAAATACTCAGATGATATAAGTACTTGGGATCTGAAAATTGACTTTTCAGTTATCGACGCTATACGTTTAGAAATACCATGAAACGTGGAGATTTCTTGGTCCCGTGCTGATTGGGCAATTTTTTCACGACGTGAAAAATTCCGAGCTGATATAAGTACTTGGGATCTGAAAATTGACTTTTCAGTTATCGACTGTATACGTTTAGAAATACCATGAAACGTGGACATTTCTTGGTCCCGGGCTGAATGGACCATTTTTTAAAAACATGTAAAATACGCAGATGATATAAGTACTTGGGATCTGAAAATTGAGTTTTCAGTTATCGACGCTATACGTTTAGAAATACCATGAAACGTGGACATTTCTTGGTCCCGGGCTGATTGGGCAATTTTTTCACGACGTGAAAAATTACGAGCTGATATAAGTACTTGGGATCTGAAAATTGAGTTTTCAGTTATCGATGCCATACGTTTAGAAATACCTTGAAACGTGGACATTTCTTGGTCCCGGGCTGATTGGGGAATTTTTTCACGGCGCGAAAAATTCCGAGCTGATATAAGTACTTGGGATCTGAAAATTGACTTTTCAGTTATCGACGCCATACGTTTAGAAATACCATAAAACGTGGACATTTCTTGGTCCCGGGCTGATTGGACCATTTTTTAAAAACATGTAAAATACGCAGATGATATAAGTACTTGGGATCTGAAAATTGAGTTTTCAGTTATCGACGCTATACGTTTAGAATTACCAAGAAACGTGGACATTTCTTGGTCCCGGGCTGATTGGGCAATTTTTTCACGACGTGAAAAATTACGAGCTGATATAAGTACTTGGGATCTGAAAATTGAGTTTTCAGTTATCGATGCCATACGTTTAGAAATACCTTGAAACGTGGACATTTCTTGGTCCCGGGCTGATTGGGCAATTTTTTCACGACGTGAAAAATTCCGAGCTGATATAAGTACTTGGGATCTGAAAATTGACTTTTCAATTATCGACGCTATACGTTTAGAAATACCATGAAACGTGGACATTTGTTGGTCCCGGTCTGATTGAACCATTTTCCACAGTATGAAAAATACCGAGCTGATATAAGTACTTGTGGTCTCAAAATTAAAATTCCAGTTATCGATGCCATATGCTTAGAAATGCCATGAAACGTGGAGATTTCTTGGTCCCGGACTGATTGGACCATTTTTTAAAAACACGTAAAATACGCAGATGATATAAGTACTTCGGATCTGAAAATTGACTTTTCAGTTATCGACGCCATACGTTTAGAAATACCATGAAACGTGGAGATTTCTTGGTCCCGGTCTGATTGGGGAATTTTTTCACGACGCGAAAAATTCCGAGCTGATATAAGTACTTGGGATCTGAAAATTGAGTTTCCAGTTATCGACGCCATACGTTTAGAAATGCCATGAAACGTGGACATTTGTTGGTCCCGGGCTGATTGGACCATTTTTCCACAACTCGAAAAATACCGAGATGATATAAGTACTTGTGGTCTGAAAATTGAAATTCCAGTTATCGATGCCATATGCTTAGAAATGCGATGAAACGTGGACATTTGTTGGTTCCGTGCTGATTGGACCATTGTTTCGTAACACGTAAAATACGGAGCTGATATACGTACTTGGGATGTGAAAATTGATATTTCATTTATCGACGCCATATGCTTAGAAACTCCATGAAACGTGGACATTTCTTGGTCCCGAGCTGATTGGGGAATTTTTTCACGACGCCAAAAATTCACAGCTGATATAAGTACTTGTGATCTAAAAATTGAGATTCCAGTTATCAACGCAACACGTTTAGAAATACCATGAAAAGTGCGCATTTTTTGGTCCCGGGCTGATTGGGGCATGTTTTCAAAACACGAAAAATTCTTAGCTGATATAAGTACTTGTGGTCTGAAAATTGAGATTCCAGTTATCAAAGCCATACGTTTAGAAATACCATGAAACGTGGACATATGTTGGTCCCGGGCTGTTTGAACCATTTCTCACAATATGAAAAATACCGAGCTGATATAAGTACTTGTGGTATCAAAATTAAAATTCCAGTTTTCGATGCCATATGCTTAGAAATGCCATGAAACGTGGACATTTGATGGTCCCGAGCTGATTGGACCATTGTTTCACAACTCGAAAAATACCGAGATGACATAAGTACTTGTGATCTGAAAATTCACATTCCAGTTGTCAACGCAACACATTTAGAAATGCCAGTAAACGTGGTCATTTCTTGGTCCCGAGCTGATTGAGGAATTTTTTCACGGCGCGAGAAATTCCCAGTTGATATTAGTACTTGTGGTCTGAAAATTGAAATTCCAGTTATCGATGCCATATGGTTAGAAATGCCATGAAACGTGGACATTTGTTGGTCCCGGGCTGATTGGACCATTGTTTCACAACACATAAAATACGGGATAAAATACGGGATAAAATACGGAGCTGATATACGTACTTGGGATGTGAAACTTGATATTTCATTTATCGACGCCATATGCTTAGAAATGCAATGAAACGTGGACATTTGTTGGTCCCGGGCTGATTGAACCATTTTTCACAATATGAGAAATACCGAGCTGATATAAGTACTTGTGTTCTCAAAATTAAAATTCCAGTTATCGATGCCATATGCTTAGAAATGCCATGAAACGTGGACATTTCTTGGTCCCGAGCTGATTGAGGAATTTTTTCATGACGCGAAAATTGTCGAGCTGATATAAGTACTTGCGATCTGAAAATTCAGATTCCAGTTGTCAACGCAACACATTTAGAAATGCCATGAAACGTGTATATTTTTTGGTCCCGAGCTGATATAAGTACTTGTGATCTGAAAATTCGGATTCCAGTCATGAACGCAACACATTTAGAAATGCCATGAAACGTGGTCATTTCTTGGTCCCGAGCTGATTGAGGAATTTTTTCACGGCGCGAAAAATTCCCAGTTGATATTAGTACTTGTGGTCTGAAAATTGAAATTCCAGTTATCGATGCCATATGGTTAGAAATGCCATGAAACGTGGACATTTGTTGGTCCCGGGCTGATTGGACCATTGTTTCACAACACATAAAATACGGGATAAAATACGGGATAAAATACGGAGCTGATATACGTACTTGGGATGTGAAACTTGATATTTCATTTATCGACGCCATATGCTTAGAAATGCCATGAAACGTGGACATTTGTTGGTCCCGGGCTGATTGAACCATTTTTCACAATATGAGAAATACCGAGCTGATATAAGTACTTGTGTTCTCAAAATTAAAATTCCAGTTATCGATGCCATATGCTTAGAAATGCCATGAAACGTGGACATTTCTTGGTCCCGAGCTGATTGAGGAATTTTTTCATGACGCGAAAATTGTCGAGCTGATATAAGTACTTGCGATCTGAAAATTCAGATTCCAGTTGTCAACGCAACACATTTAGAAATGCCATGAAACGTGTATATTTTTTGGTCCCGAGCTGATATAAGTACTTGTGATCTGAAAATTCGGATTCCAGTCATGAACGCAACACATTTAGAAATGCCATGAAACGTGGTCATTTCTTGGTCCCGAGCTGATTGAGGAATTTTTTCACGGCGCGAAAAATTCCCAGTTGATATTAGTACTTGTGGTCTGAAAATTGAAATTCCAGTTATCGATGCCATATGGTTAGAAATGCCATGAAACGTGGACATTTGTTGGTCCCGGGCTGATTGGACCATTGTTTCACAACACATAAAATACGGGATAAAATACGGGATAAAATACGGAGCTGATATACGTACTTGGGATGTCAAACTTGATATTTCATTTATCGACGTCATATGCTTAGAAATGCCATGAAACGTGGACATTTGTTGGTCCCGGGCTGATTGGACCATTTTTTAACAACATGTCAAATACTCAGATGATATAAGTACTTGGGATCTGAAAATTGACTTTTCAGTTATCGACGCTATACGTTTAGAAATACCATGAAACGTGGAGATTTCTTGGTCCCGTGCTGAATGGGCAATTTTTTCACGACGTGAAAAATTCCGAGCTGATATAAGTACTTGGGATCTGAAAATTGACTTTTCAGTTATCGACGGTATACGTTTAGAAATACCATGAAACGTGGACATTTCTTGGTCCCGAGCTGGTTGAGGAACTTTTTCATGACGCGAAAAACTCCGAGTTGATATAATTACTTGTGTTCTGAAAATTGAGATTCCAGTTATCGACGCCATCCGTTCAGCAAAACCATGAAACGTGGACATTTCTTGGTCCCGAACTGATTGAGGAATTTTATCTTGACGCGAAAAATTCCGAGTTGATATCAGTACTTGTGATCTGAAAGTTCAGATTCCAGTTGTCAACGCAACAAATTTAGAAATGCCATGAAACGTGTATATTTTTTGGTCCCGGGTAGATTGTCGCATTTTTTCAAAACATGGACAATTCTTAGCTGATATAAGTTCTTGGGATCGGAAAATTGAGATTCAGTTATCGTCGCCATACGTTTAGAAATACCATGAAACGTGGACATTCGTTGGTCCCGGGCTGATTGAACCATTTGTCATAACACGAAAAATATCGAGTTGATATAAGTACTTGTGTTCTGAAAACTGATATTCCAGTTATCGATGCCATATGCTTAGAAATGCCATGAAACGTGGACATTTGTTGGTCCCGTGCTGATTGGGCAATTTTTTCACGACGTGAAAAATTCCGAGCTGATATAAGTACTTGGGATCTGAAAATTGACTTTTCAGTTATCGACTGTATACGTTTAGAAATACCATGAAACGTGGACATTTCTTGGTCCCGGGCTGAATGGACCATTTTTTAAAAACATGTAAAATACGCAGATGATATAAGTACTTGGGATCTGAAAATTGAGTTTTCAGTTATCGACGCTATACGTTTAGAAATACCATGAAACGTGGACATTTCTTGGTCCCGGGCTGATTGGGCAATTTTTTCACGACGTGAAAAATTACGAGCTGATATAAGTACTTGGGATCTGAAAATTGAGTTTTCAGTTATCGATGCCATACGTTTAGAAATACCTTGAAACGTGGACATTTCTTGGTCCCGGGCTGATTGGGGAATTTTTTCACGGCGCGAAAAATTCCGAGCTGATATAAGTACTTGGGATCTGAAAATTGACTTTTCAGTTATCGACGCCATACGTTTAGAAATACCATAAAACGTGGACATTTCTTGGTCCCGGGCTGATTGGACCATTTTTTAAAAACATGTAAAATACGCAGATGATATAAGTACTTGGGATCTGAAAATTGAGTTTTCAGTTATCGACGCTATACGTTTAGAATTACCAAGAAACGTGGACATTTCTTGGTCCCGGGCTGATTGGGCAATTTTTTCACGACGTGAAAAATTACGAGCTGATATAAGTACTTGGGATCTGAAAATTGAGTTTTCAGTTATCGATGCCATACGTTTAGAAATACCTTGAAACGTGGACATTTCTTGGTCCCGGGCTGATTGGGCAATTTTTTCACGACGTGAAAAATTCCGAGCTGATATAAGTACTTGGGATCTGAAAATTGACTTTTCAATTATCGACGCTATACGTTTAGAAATACCATGAAACGTGGACATTTGTTGGTCCCGGTCTGATTGAACCATTTTCCACAGTATGAAAAATACCGAGCTGATATAAGTACTTGTGGTCTCAAAATTAAAATTCCAGTTATCGATGCCATATGCTTAGAAATGCCATGAAACGTGGAGATTTCTTGGTCCCGGACTGATTGGACCATTTTTTAAAAACACGTAAAATACGCAGATGATATAAGTACTTCGGATCTGAAAATTGACTTTTCAGTTATCGACGCCATACGTTTAGAAATACCATGAAACGTGGAGATTTCTTGGTCCCGGTCTGATTGGGGAATTTTTTCACGACGCGAAAAATTCCGAGCTGATATAAGTACTTGGGATCTGAAAATTGAGTTTCCAGTTATCGACGCCATACGTTTAGAAATGCCATGAAACGTGGACATTTGTTGGTCCCGGGCTGATTGGACCATTTTTCCACAACTCGAAAAATACCGAGATGATATAAGTACTTGTGGTCTGAAAATTGAAATTCCAGTTATCGATGCCATATGCTTAGAAATGCGATGAAACGTGGACATTTGTTGGTTCCGTGCTGATTGGACCATTGTTTCGTAACACGTAAAATACGGAGCTGATATACGTACTTGGGATGTGAAAATTGATATTTCATTTATCGACGCCATATGCTTAGAAACTCCATGAAACGTGGACATTTCTTGGTCCCGAGCTGATTGGGGAATTTTTTCACGACGCCAAAAATTCACAGCTGATATAAGTACTTGTGATCTGAAAATTGAGATTCCAGTTATCAACGCAACACGTTTAGAAATACCATGAAAAGTGCGCATTTTTTGGTCCCGGGCTGATTGGGGCATGTTTTCAAAACACGAAAAATTCTTAGCTGATATAAGTACTTGTGGTCTGAAAATTGAGATTCCAGTTATCAAAGCCATACGTTTAGAAATACCATGAAACGTGGACATATGTTGGTCCCGGGCTGTTTGAACCATTTCTCACAATATGAAAAATACCGAGCTGATATAAGTACTTGTGGTATCAAAATTAAAATTCCAGTTTTCGATGCCATATGCTTAGAAATGCCATGAAACGTGGACATTTGATGGTCCCGAGCTGATTGGACCATTGTTTCACAACTCGAAAAATACCGAGATGACATAAGTACTTGTGATCTGAAAATTCACATTCCAGTTGTCAACGCAACACATTTAGAAATGCCAGTAAACGTGGTCATTTCTTGGTCCCGAGCTGATTGAGGAATTTTTTCACGGCGCGAGAAATTCCCAGTTGATATTAGTACTTGTGGTCTGAAAATTGAAATTCCAGTTATCGATGCCATATGGTTAGAAATGCCATGAAACGTGGACATTTGTTGGTCCCGAGCTGATTGAGGAATTTTTTCATGACGCGAAAATTGTCGAGCTGATATAAGTACTTGCGATCTGAAAATTCAGATTCCAGTTGTCAACGCAACACATTTAGAAATGCCATGAAACGTGTATATTTTTTGGTCCCGAGCTGATATAAGTACTTGTGATCTGAAAATTCGGATTCCAGTCATGAACGCAACACATTTAGAAATGCCATGAAACGTGGTCATTTCTTGGTCCCGAGCTGATTGAGGAATTTTTTCACGGCGCGAAAAATTCCCAGTTGATATTAGTACTTGTGGTCTGAAAATTGAAATTCCAGTTATCGATGCCATATGGTTAGAAATGCCATGAAACGTGGACATTTGTTGGTCCCGGGCTGATTGGACCATTGTTTCACAACACATAAAATACGGGATAAAATACGGGATAAAATACGGAGCTGATATACGTACTTGGGATGTCAAACTTGATATTTCATTTATCGACGTCATATGCTTAGAAATGCCATGAAACGTGGACATTTGTTGGTCCCGGGCTGATTGGACCATTTTTTAACAACATGTCAAATACTCAGATGATATAAGTACTTGGGATCTGAAAATTGACTTTTCAGTTATCGACGCTATACGTTTAGAAATACCATGAAACGTGGAGATTTCTTGGTCCCGTGCTGAATGGGCAATTTTTTCACGACGTGAAAAATTCCGAGCTGATATAAGTACTTGGGATCTGAAAATTGACTTTTCAGTTATCGACGGTATACGTTTAGAAATACCATGAAACGTGGACATTTCTTGGTCCCGGGCTGAATGGACCATTTTTCACAATATGAAAAATACCGAGCTGATATAAGTACTGGTGGTCCCAAAATTAAAATTCTAGTTATCGATGCCATATGCTTAGAAATGCGATGAAACGTGGAAATTTGTTGGTTCCGGGCTGATTGGACCATTGTTTCGCAACACGTAAAATACGAAGCTGATTTACGTACTTGAGATGTGAAAATTGATATTTCATTTATCGATGCCATATGCTTAGAAATGCCATGAAACGTGGACATTTGTTGGTTCTGGGCTGAGTGAGGAATTTTAGCATGACGCGAAAAATTCCGAGTTGATATAAGTACTTGTGATCTGAAAGTTCAGATTCCAGTTGTCAACGCAACAAATTTAGAAATGCCATGAAACGTGTATATTTTTTGGTCCCGGGTAGATTGGGGCATTTTTTCAAAACATGGAAAATTCTTAGCTGATATAAGTACTTCGGATCGGAAAATTGAGATTCAGTTATCGTTGCCATACGTTTAAAAATACCATGAAACGTGGACATTCGTTGGTCCCGGGCTGATTGAACCAGTTCTCATAACACGAAGAATACCGAGTTGATATAAGTACTTGTGTTCTGAAAATTGATATTCCAGTTATCGATGCCATATACTTAGAAATGCCGTGAAGCGTGGACATTTATTGGTCCCGGGCTGACTGGACCATTGTTTCACAACACGTAAAATACGGAGCTGATATACGTACTTGGGATGTGAAAATTGATATTTCATTTCTCGACGCCATATGCTTAGAAATGCCATGAAACGTGGACATTTGTTGGTTCCGGGCTGATTGGACCATTGTTTCGCAACACGTAAAATACGGAGCTGATATACGTACTTGAGATGTGAAAATTGATATTTCATTTATCGATGCTATATGCTTAGAAATGCCATGAAACGTGGACATTTCTTGGTCCCGAGCTGGTTGAGGAACTTTTTCATGACGCGAAAAACTCCGAGTTGATATAATTACTTGTGGTCTGAAAATTGAGATTCCAGTTATCGACGCCATACCTTCAGTAATACCATGAAACGTGGACATTTCTTGGTCCCGAACTGATTGTGGAATTTTATCATGACGCGAAAAATTCCGAGTTGATATCAGTACTTTTGATCTGAAAGTTCAGATTCCAGTTGTCAACGCAACAAATTTAGAAATGCCATGAACCGTGGACATTTGTTGGTCCCGGGCTGTTTGAACCATTTCTCACAATATGAAAAATACCGAGCTGATATAAGTACTTGTGGTCTCAAAATTAAAATTCCAGTTTTCGATGCCATATGCTTAGAAATGCCATGAAACGTGGACATTTGATGGTCCCGAGCTGATTGGACCATTGTTTCACAACTCGAAAAATACCGAGATGATATAAGTACTTGTGATCTGAAAATTCACATTCCAGTTGTCAACGCAACACATTTAGAAATGCCAGTAAACGTGGTCATTTCTTGGTCCCGAGCTGATTGAGGAATTTTTTCACGGCGCGAGAAATTCCCAGTTGATATTAGTACTTGTGGTCTGAAAATTGAAATTCCAGTTATCGATGCCATATGGTTAGAAATGCCATGAAACGTGGACATTTGTTGGTCCCGGGCTGATTGGACCATTGTTTCACAACACATAAAATACGGGATAAAATACGGGATAAAATACGGAGCTGATATACGTACTTGGGATGTGAAACTTGATATTTCATTTATCGACGCCATATGCTTAGAAATGCCATGAAACGTGGACATTTGTTGGTCCCGGGCTGATTGAACCATTTTTCACAATATGAGAAATACCGAGCTGATATAAGTACTTGTGTTCTCAAAATTAAAATTCCAGTTATCGATGCCATATGCTTAGAAATGCCATGAAACGTGGACATTTCTTGGTCCCGAGCTGATTGAGGAATTTTTTCATGACGCGAAAATTGTCGAGCTGATATAAGTACTTGCGATCTGAAAATTCAGATTCCAGTTGTCAACGCAACACATTTAGAAATGCCATGAAACGTGTATATTTTTTGGTCCCGAGCTGATATAAGTACTTGTGATCTGAAAATTCGGATTCCAGTCATGAACGCAACACATTTAGAAATGCCATGAAACGTGGTCATTTCTTGGTCCCGAGCTGATTGAGGAATTTTTTCACGGCGCGAAAAATTCCCAGTTGATATTAGTACTTGTGGTCTGAAAATTGAAATTCCAGTTATCGATGCCATATGGTTAGAAATGCCATGAAACGTGGACATTTGTTGGTCCCGGGCTGATTGGACCATTGTTTCACAACACATAAAATACGGGATAAAATACGGGATAAAATACGGAGCTGATATACGTACTTGGGATGTGAAACTTGATATTTCATTTATCGACGCCATATGCTTAGAAATGCCATGAAACGTGGACATTTGTTGGTCCCGGGCTGATTGAACCATTTTTCACAATATGAGAAATACCGAGCTGATATAAGTACTTGTGTTCTCAAAATTAAAATTCCAGTTATCGATGCCATATGCTTAGAAATGCCATGAAACGTGGACATTTCTTGGTCCCGAGCTGATTGGACCATTGTTTCACAACTCGAAAAATACCGAGATGATATACGTACTTGGGATGTGAAAATTGATATTTCATTTATCGACACCATATGCTTAGAAATGCGATGAAACGTGGACATTTGTTGGTTCCGGGCTTTTTGGACCATTGTTTCGCAACACGTAAAATACGGAGCTGATATACGTACTTGAGATGTGAAAATTGATATTTCATTTATCGATGCTATATGCTTAGAAATGCCATGAAACGTGGACATTTCTTGGTCCCGAGCTGGTTGAGGAACATTTTCATGACGCGAAAAACTCCGAGTTGATATAATTACTTGTGGTCTGAAAATTGAGATTCCAGTTATCGACGCCATACCTTCAGTAATACCATGAAACGTGGACATTTCTTGGTCCCGAACTGATTGTGGAATTTTATCATGACGCGAAAAATTCCGAGTTGATATCAGTACTTTTGATCTGAAAGTTCAGATTCCAGTTGTCAACGCAACAAATTTAGAAATGCCATGAACCGTGGACATTTGTTGGTCACGGGCTGACTGGACCATTGTTTCGCAACACGTAAAATACGGAGCTGATATACGTACTTGAGATGTGAAAATCGATATTTCATTTATCGATGCCATCCGTTCAGCAATACCATGAAACGTGGACATTTCTTGGTCCCGAACTGATTGTGGAATTTTATCATGACGCGAAAAATTCCGAGTTGATATCAGTACTTGTGATCTGAAAGTTCAGATTCCAGTTGTCAACGGAACAAATTTATAAATGCCATGAACCGTGGACATTTGTTGGTCCCGGGCTGACTGGACCATTGTTTCGCAACACGTAAAATACGGAGCTGATATACGTACTTGAGATGTGAAAATCGATATTTCATTTATCGATGCCATCCGTTCAGCAATACCATGAAACGTGAACATTTCTTGGTCCCGAACTGATTGAGGAATTTTATCTTGACGCGAAAAATTCCGAGTTGATATCAGTACTTGTGATCTGAAAGTTCAGATTCCAGTTGTCAACGCAACAAATTTAGAAATGCCATGAAACGTGTATATTTTTTGGTCCCGGGTAGATTGTGGCATTTTTTCAAAACATGGACAATTCTTAGCTGATATAAGTTCTTGGGATCGGAAAATTGAGATTCCGTTATCGTCGCCATACGTTTAGAAATACCATGAAACGTGGACATTCGTTGGTCCCGGGCTGATTGAACCATTTGTCATAACACGAAAAATATCGAGTTGATATAAGTACTTGTGTTCTGAAAACTGATATTCCAGTTATCGATGCCATATGCTTAGAAATGCCATGAAACGTGGACATTTGTTGGTCCCGGGCTGATTGGACCATTGTTTAACAACACGTAAAATACGGAGCTGATATACGTACTTGGGATGTGAAAATTGATATTTCATTTATCGACGCCATATGCTTAGAAATGCCATGAAACATGGACATTTCTTGGTCCCGAGTTGATTGAGGAATTTTTTCATGACGCGAAAAATTCCAAATTAATATAATTACTTGTGGTCTGAAAATTGAGATTCCAGTTATCGACGCCATACGTTTAGAAATACCATGAAACGTGGACATTTCTTGGTCCCGGGCTGATTGGACCATTTTTTAACAACATGTCAAATACTCAGATGATATAAGTACTTGGGATCTGAAAATTGACTTTTCAGTTATCGACGCTATACGTTTAGAAATACCATGAAACGTGGAGATTTCTTGGTCCCGTGCTGATTGGGCAATTTTTTCACGACGTGAAAAATTCCGAGCTGATATAAGTACTTGGGATCTGAAAATTGACTTTTCAGTTATCGACGGTATACGTTTAGAAATACCATGAAACGTGGACATTTCTTGGTCCCGGGCTGAATGGACCATTTTTTAAAAACATGTAAAATACGCAGATGATATAAGTACTTGGGATCTGAAAATTGAGTTTTCAGTTATCGACGCTATACGTTTAGAAATACCATGAAACGTGGACATTTCTTGGTCCCGGGCTGATTGGGCAATTTTTTCACGACGTGAAAAATTACGAGCTGATATAAGTACTTGGGATCTGAAAATTGAGTTTTCAGTTATCGATGCCATACGTTTAGAAATACCTTGAAACGTGGACATTTCTTGGTCCCGGGCTGATTGGGCAATTTTTTCACGACGTGAAAAATTCCGAGCTGATATAAGTACTTGGGATCTGAAAATTGACTTTTCAATTATCGACGCTATACGTTAAGAAATACCATGAAACGTGGACATTTCTTGGTCCCGGGCTGATTGGACCATTTTTTAAAAACATGTAAAATACGCAGATGATATAAGTACTTGGGATCTGAAAATTGAGTTTTCAGTTATCGACGCTATACGTTTAGAAATACCATGAAACGTGGACATTTCTTGGTCCCGGGCTGATTGGGCAATTTTTTCACGACGTGAAAAATTACGAGCTGATATAAGTACTTGGGATCTGAAAATTGAGTTTTCAGTTATCGATGCCATACGTTTAGAAATACCTTGAAACGTGGACATTTCTTGGTCCCGGGCTGATTGGGCAATTTTTTCACGACGTGAAAAATTCCGAGCTGATATAAGTACTTGGGATCTGAAAATTGACTTTTCAATTATCGACGCTATACGTTTAGAAATACCATGAAACGTGGACATTTCTTGGTCCCGGGCTGATTGGACCATTGTTACACAACTCGAAAGATACCGGGATGATATAAGTACTTGGGATCTGAAAATTCAGATTCCAGTTGTCAACGCAACACATTCAGAAATGCCATGAAACGTGGACATTTGTTGGTCCCGGGCTGATTGGACCATTGTTTAACAACACGTAAAATACGGAGCTGATATACGTACTTGGGATGTGAAAATTGATATTTCATTTATCGACGCCATATGCTTAGAAATGCCATGAAACATGGACAGTTCTTGGTCCCGAGTTGATTGAGGAATTTTTTCATGACGCGAAAAATTCCAAATTAATATAATTACTTGTGGTCTGAAAATTGAGATTCCAGTTATCGACGCCATACGTTTAGAAATACCATGAAACGTGGACATTTCTTGGTCCCGGGCTGATTGGGGAATTTTTTCACGGCGCGAAAAATTCCGAGCTGATATAAGTACTTGGGATCTGAAAATTCACTTTTCAGTTATCGACGCCATACGTTTAGAAATACCATAAAACGTGGACATTTCTTGGTCCCGGGCTGATTGGGCAATTTTTTCACGACGTGAAAAATTCCGAGCTGATATAAGTACTTGGGATCTGAAAATTGAGTTTTCAGTTATCGATGCCATACGTTTAGAAATACCTTGAAACGTGGACATTTCTTGGTCCCGCGCTGATTGGGCAATTTTTTCACGACGTGAAAAATTCCGAGCTGATATAAGTACTTGGGATCTGAAAATTGACTTTTCAATTATCGACGCTATACGTTTAGAAATACCATGAAACGTGGACATTTCTTGGTCCCGGGCTGATAGGACCATTGTTACACAACTCGAAAGATACCGGGATGATATAAGTACTTGTGATCTGAAAATTCAGATTCCAGTTGTCAACGCAACACATTCAGAAATGCCATGAAACGTGGACATTTGTTGGTCCGGTGCTGATTGGGGAATTTTTTCACGACGCGAAAAATTCCGAGCTAATATAAGTAATTGGGTTCTGAAACTTGTGATTCCAGTTGTCGACGCGATTTTTTTAGAAATGCCATGAACCGTGGACATATGTTGGTCCCGGGCTGAAGGAATTTTTTCACGGCGCGAAAAACTCCAAGTTGATATAAGTACTTGTGGTCTGAAAATTGAAATTCCAGTTATCGATGCCATATGCTTAGAAATGCCATCTAACGTGGACATTTGTTGGTCCCGGGCTGATTGGACCATTGTTTCACAACACATAAAATACGGGATAAAATACGGAGCTGATATACGTACTTGGGATGTGAAAATTGAAATTTCATTTCTCGACGCCATATGCTTAGAAATGCCATGAAACATGGACATTTGTTGGTCCCAGACTGTTTAGACCTTTTTTCCACAATACCAAAAATACCGAGTTAATATAATTACTTGTGGTCTGAAAATTGATATTCCAGTTATCGTCGCCATACGTTCAGCAATGCCACGAAACGTGGACATTTATTGGTCCCGAGCTGATTGGACCATTGTTTCACAACTCGAAAAATACCGAGATGATATACGTACTTGGGATGTGAAAATTGATATTTCATTTATCGACACCATCTGCTTAGAAATGCGATGAAACGTGGACATTTGTTGGTTCCGGGCTGATTGGACCATTGTTTCGCAACACGTAAAATACGGAGCTGATATACGTACTTGGGATGTGAAAATTGATGTTTCATTTATCGACGCCATATGCTTAGAAACTCCATGAAACGTGGACATTTCTTGGTCCCGAGCTGATTGGGGAATTTTTTCACGACGCCAAAAATTCACAGCTGATATAAGTACTTGTGATCTGAAAATTGAGATTCCAGTTATCAACGCAACACGTTTAGAAATACCATGAAAAGTGCGCATTTTTTGGTCCCGGGCTGATTAGGGCATGTTTTCAAAACACGAAAAATTCTTAGCTGATATAAGTACTTGTGGTCTGAAAATTGAGATTCCAGTTATCAAAGCCATACGTTTAGAAATACCATGAAACGTGGACATATGTTGGTCCCGGGCTGTTTGAACCATTTCTCACAATATGAAAAATACCGAGCTGATATAAGTACTTGTGGTCTCAAAATTAAAATTCCAGTTTTCGATGCCATATGCTTAGAAATGCCATGAAACGTGGACATTTGATGGTCCCGAGCTGATTGGACCATTGTTTCACAACTCGAAAAATACCGAGATGACATAAGTACTTGTGATCTGAAAATTCACATTCCAGTTGTCAACGCAACACATTTAGAAATGCCAGTAAACGTGGTCATTTCTTGGACCCGAGCTGATTGAGGAATTTTTTCACGGCGCGAGAAATTCCCAGTTGATATTAGTACTTGTGGTCTGAAAATTGAAATTCCAGTTATCGATGCCATATGGTTAGAAATGCCATGAAACGTGGACATTTGTTGGTCCCGGGCTGATTGGACCATTGTTTCACAACACATAAAATACGGGATAAAATACGGAGCTGATATACGTACACGGGATGTGAAACTTGATATTTCATTTATCGACGCCATATGCTTAGAAATGCCATGAAACGTGGACATTTGTTGTTCCCGGGCTGATTGGACCATTGTTCCACAACTCGAAAAATACCGAGATGATATAAGTACTTGTGGTCTGAAAATTGAAATTCCAGTTATCGATGCCATATGCTTAGAAATGCGATGAAACGTGGACATTTGTTGGTTCCGGGCTGATTGGACCAATGTTTCGCAAAACGTAAAATACGGAGCTGATTTACGTACTTGAGATGTGAAAATTGATATTTCATTTATCGATGCCATATTCTTAGAAATGCCTTGAAACGTGGTCATTACTTGGTCCCGGGCTGATTGAGGAATTTCTTCATGACGCGAAAAATTCCGAGCTGATATAAGTAATTGGGTTCTGAAACTTGAGATTCCAGTTGTCGACGCGATTTTTTTAGAAATCCTATGAACCGTGGACATTTGTTAGTCCCGGGCTGTTTGGACCTTTTTTCACAATACCAAAAATACCGTGTTAATATAATTACTTGTGGTCTGAAAATTGAGATTCCAGTTATCGACGCCATACGTTCAGTAATACCATGAAACGTGGACATTTCTTGGTCCCGGGCTGTTTGGACCTTTTTTTCACAATACCAAAAATACCGAGTTAATATAATTACTTGTGGTCTGAAAATTGCGATTCCAGTTATCGTCACCGTTCCTTTAGAAACGCCATGAAACGTGGACATTTGTTCGTCCACGGCAGTTTGAATCTTTTTTTCTCAAAGCGAAAAATACGGAGCTGATATAAGTACTTGGGATCTGAAAATTGAGATTCCATTTATCGACGCCACATGCTAAGAAATGCCATGAAACGTGGACATTTATTGGTCCCGGGCTGATTGGACCATTTTTCCACAACTCGAAAAATACGGAGCTGATATAAGTACTTGGGATCTGAAAATTGAGATTCCATTTATCGACGCCACATGCTAAGAAATGCCATGAAACGTGGACATTTGTTGGTCCCGGGCTGATTGGACCATTTTTCCACAATTCGAAAAATACCGAGATGATATAAGTACTTGTGGTCTGAAAATTGAAATTCCAGTTATCGATGCCATATGCTTAGAAATGCGATGAAACGTGGACATGTGTTGGTTCCGTGCTGATTGGACCATTGTTTCGCAACACGTAAAATACGGAGCTGATATACGTACTTGGGATGTGCAAATTGATATTTCATTTATCGACGCCATATGCTTAGAAACTCCATGAAACGTGGACATTTCTTGGTCCCGAGCTGATTGGGGAATTTTTTCACGACGCCAAAAATTCACAGCTGATATAAGTACTTGTGATCTGAAAATTGAGATTCCAGTTATCAACGCAACATGTTTAGAAATACCATGAAAAGTGCGCATTTTTTGGTCCCGGGCTGATTGGGGCATGTTTTCAAAACACGAAAAATTCTTAGCTGATATAAGTACTTGTGGTCTGAAAATTGAGATTCCAGTTATCAAAGCCATACGTGTAGAAATACCATGAAACGTGGACATATGTTGGTCCCGGGCTGTTTGAACCATTTCTCACAATATGAAAAATACCGAGCTGATATAAGTACTTGTGGTCTCAAAATTAAAATTCCAGTTTTCGATGCCATATGGTTAGAAATGGCATGAAATGTGGACATTTCTTGGTCCCGAGCTGATTGAGGAATTTTTTCATGACGCGAAAATTTTCGAGCTGATATAAGTACTTGCGATCTGAAAATTCAGATTCCAGTTGTCAACGCAACACATTTAGAAATGCCATGAAACGTGTATATTTTTTGGTCCCGAGCTGATATAAGTACTTGTGATCTGAAAATTCGGATTCCAGTCATGAACGCAACACATTTAGAAATGCCATGAAACGTGTATATATTTTGGTCCCGGGTAGATTGGAGCATTTGTTCAAAACACGAAAAATTCTTAGCTGATATAAGTACTTGTGGTCTGAAAATTAAGATTCCAGTTATTGACGCCATACATTTTGAAATGCTATAAAACATGGACATTTGTTGGTCCCGTGGTGATTTGACCGTTTTTTAACAACACGTAAAATACGCAGCTGATATACGTACTTCGGATGTGAAAATTGATATTTCATTTATCGACGCCATATGCTTAGAAATGCCATGAAACGTGGACATTTGATGGTCCGAGCTGATCGGACCATTGTTTCACAACTCGAAAAATACCGAGATGATATAAGTACTTGTGATCTGAAAATTCACATTCCAGTTGTCAACGCAACACATTTAGAAATGCCATTAAACGTGGTCATTTCTTGGTCCCGAGCTGATTGAGGAATTTTTTCACGGCGCGAGAAATTCCCAGTTGATATTAGTACTTGTGGTCTGAAAATTGAAATTCCAGTTATCGATGCCATATGGTTAGACATGCCATGAAACGTGGACATTTGTTGGTCCCGGGCTGATTGGACCATTGTTTCACAACACATAAAATACGGGATAAAATACGGGATAAAATACGGAGCTGATATACGTACTTGGGATGTGAAACTTGATATTTCATTTATCGACGTCATATGCTTAGAAATGCCATGAAACGTGGACATTTGTTGGTCCCGGGCTGATTGAACCATTTTTCACAATATGAGAAATACCGAGCTGATATAAGTACTTGTGTTCTCAAAATTAAAATTCCAGTTATCGATGCCATATGCTTAGAAATGCCATGAAACGTGGACATTTCTTGGTCCCGAGCTGATTGAGGAATTTTTTCATGACGCGAAAATTGTCGAGCTGATATAAGTACTTGCGATCTGAAAATTCAGATTCCAGTTGTCAACGCAACACATTTAGAAATGCCATGAAACGTGTATATTTTTTGGTCCCGAGCTGATATAAGTACTTGTGATCTGAAAATTCGGATTCCAGTCATGAACGCAACACATTTAGAAATGCCATGAAACGTGGTCATTTCTTGGTCCCGAGCTGATTGAGGAATTTTTTCACGGCGCGAAAAATTCCCAGTTGATATTAGTACTTGTGGTCTGAAAATTGAAATTCCAGTTATCGATGCCATATGGTTAGAAATGCCATGAAACGTGGACATTTGTTGGTCCCGGGCTGATTGGACCATTGTTTCACAACACATAAAATACGGGATAAAATACGGGATAAAATACGGAGCTGATATACGTACTTGGGATGTGAAACTTGATATTTCATTTATCGACGCCATATGCTTAGAAATGCCATGAAACGTGGACATTTGTTGGTCCCGGGCTGATTGAACCATTTTTCACAATATGAGAAATACCGAGCTGATATAAGTACCTGTGTTCTCAAAATTAAAATTCCAGTTATCGATGCCATATGCTTAGAAATGCCATGAAACGTGGACATTTCTTGGTCCCGAGCTGATTGAGGAATTTTTTCATGACGCGAAAATTTTCGAGCTGATATAAGTACTTGCAATCTGAAAATTCAGATTCCAGTTGTCAACGCAACACATTTAGAAATGCCATGAAACGTGTATATATTTTGGTCCCGGGTAGATTGGAGCATTTGTTCAAAACCCGAAAAATTCTTAGCTGATATAAGTACTTGTGGTCTGAAAATTGAGATTTCAGTTATCAAAGCCATACGTTTAGAAATACCATGAAACGTGGACATTTGTTGGTCCCGGTCTGATTGAACCATTTTTCACAATATGAAAAATACCGAGCTGATATAAGTACTTGTGGTCTCAAAATTAAAATTCCAGTTATCGATGCCATATGCTTAGAAATGCCATGAAACGTGGAGATTTCTTGGTCCCGGACTGATTGGACCATTTTTTAAAAACACGTAAAATACGCAGATGATATAAGTACTTCGGATCTGAAAATTGACTTTTCAGTTATCGACGCCATACGTTTAGAAATACCATGAAACGTGGAGATTTCTTGGTCCCGGTCTGATTGGACCATTTTTTAAAAACACGTAAAATACGCAGATGATATAAGTACTTCGGATCTGAAAATTGACTTTTCAGTTATCGACGCCATACGTTTAGAAATACCATGAAACGTGGAGATTTCTTGGTCCCGGTCTGATTGGGGAATTTTTTCACGACGCGAAAAATTCCGAGCTGATATAAGTACTTGGGATCTGAAAATTGACTTTTCAGTTATCGACGCCATACGCTTAGAAATACCATGAAACGTGGAGATTTCTTGGTATCGGGCTGATTGAGCAATTTTTTCACGACGCGAAAAATTCCGAGCTGATATAAGTACTTGGGATCTGATAATTGACTTTTCAGTTATCGACGCTATACGTTTAGAAATACAATGAAACGTGCACATTTCTTGGTCCCGGGCTGATTGGGGCATGTTTTCAAAACACGAAAAATTCTTACCTGATATAAGTACTTGTGGTCTGAAAATTGAGATTCCAGTTATCAAAGCCATACGTTTAGAAATACCATGAAACGTGGACATTCGTTGGTCCCGGGCTGATTGAACCATTTGTCATAACACGAAAAATATCGAGTTGATATAAGTACTTGGGTTCTGAAAACACATATTCCAGTTATCGATGCCATATGCTTAGAAATGCCATGAAACGTGGACATTTGTTGGTCCCGGGCTAATTGGACCATTGTTTAACAACACGTAAAATACGGAGCTGATATACGTACTTGGGATGTGATAATTGATATTTCATTTATCGACGCCATATGCTTAGAAATGCCATGAAACATGGACATTTCTTGGTCCCGAGTTGATTGAGGAATTTTTTCATGACGCGAAAAATTCCAAATTAATATAATTACTTGTGGTCTGAAAATTGAGATTCCAGTTATCGACGCCATACGTTTAGAAATACCATGAAACGTGGACATTTCTTGGTCCCGGGCTGATTGGACCATTTTTTAACAACATGTCAAATACTCAGATGATATAAGTACTTGGGATCTGAAAATTGACTTTTCAGTTATCGACGCTATACGTTTAGAAATACCATGAAACGTGGAGATTTCTTGGTCCCGTGCTGATTGGGCAATTTTTTCACGACGTGAAAAATTCCGAGCTGATATAAGTACTTGGGATCTGAAAATTGACTTTTCAGTTATCGACGGTATACGTTTAGAAATACCATGAAACGTGGACATTTCTTGGTCCCGGGCTGAATGGGCCATTTTTCACAATATGAAAAATACCGAGCTGATATAAGTACTGGTGGTCCCAAAATTAAAATTCTAGTTATCGATGCCATATGCTTAGAAATGCGATGAAACGTGGAAATTTGTTGGTTCCGGGCTGATTGGACCATTGTTTCGCAACACGTAAAATACGAAGCTGATTTACGTAATTGAGATGTGAAAATTGATATTTCATTTATCGATGCCATATGCTTAGAAATGCCATGAAACGTGGACATTTGTTGGTTCTGGGCTGAGTGAGGAATTTTAGCATGACGCGAAAAATTCCGAGTTGATATAAGTACTTGTGATCTGAAAGTTCAGATTCCAGTTGTCAACGCAACAAATTTAGAAATGCCATGAAACGTGTATATTTTTTGGTCCCGGGTAGATTGGGGCATTTTTTCAAAACATGGAAAATTCTTAGCTGATATAAGTACTTCGGATCGGAAAATTGAGATTCAGTTATCGTTGCCATACGTTTAAAAATACCATGAAACGTGGACATTCGTTGGTCCCGGGCTGATTGAACCAGTTCTCATAACACGAAGAATACCGAGTTGATATAAGTACTTGTGTTCTGAAAATTGATATTCCAGTTATCGATGCCATATACTTAGAAATGCCATGAAGCGTGGACATTTGTTGGTCCCGGGCTGACTGGACCATTGTTTCACAACACGTAAAATACGGAGCTGATATACGTACTTGGGATGTGAAAATTGATATTTCATTTCTCGACGCCATATGCTTAGAAATGCGATGAAACGTGGACATTTGTTGGTTCCGGGCTGATTGGACCATTGTTTCGCAACACGTAAAATACGGAGCTGATATACGTACTTGAGATGTGAAAATTGATATTTCATTTATCGATGCTATATGCTTAGAAATGCCATGAAACGTGGACATTTCTTGGTCCCGAGCTGGTTGAGGAACTTTTTCATGACGCAAAAAACTCCGAGTTGATATAATTACTTGTGGTCTGAAAATTGAGATTCCAGTTATCGACGCCATACCTTCAGTAATACCATGAAACGTGGACATTTCTTGGTCCCGAACTGATTGTGGAATTTTATCATGACGCGAAAAATTCCGAGTTGATATCAGTACTTTTGATCTGAAAGTTCAGATTCCAGTTGTCAACGCAACAAATTTAGAAATGCCATGAACCGTGGACATTTGTTGGTCCCGGGCTGACTGGACCATTGTTTCGCAACACGTAAAATACGGAGCTGATATACGTACTTGAGATGTGAAAATCGATATTTCATTTATCGATGCCATATGCTTAGAAATGCCACGAAACGTGGACATTTCTTGGTCCCGAGCTGGTTGAGGAACTTTTTCATGACGCGAAAAACTCCGAGTTGATATAATTACTTGTGTTCTGAAAATTGAGATTCCAGTTATCGACGCCATCCGTTCAGCAATACCATGAAACGTGGACATTTCTTGGTCCCGAACTGATTGAGGAATTTTATCTTGACGCGAAAAATTCCGAGTTGATATCAGTACTTGTGATCTGAAAGTTCAGATTCCAGTTGTCAACGCAACAAATTTAGAAATGCCATGAAACGTGTATATTTTTTGGTCCCGGGTAGATTGTGGCATTTTTTCAAAACATGGACAATTCTTAGCTGATATAAGTTCTTGGGATCGGAAAATTGAGATTCAGTTATCGTCGCCATACGTTTAGAAATACCATGAAACGTGGACATTCGTTGGTCCCGGGCTGATTGAACCATTTGTCATAACACGAAAAATATCGAGTTGATATAAGTACTTGTGTTCTGAAAACTGATATTCCAGTTATCGATGCCATATGCTTAGAAATGCCATGAAACGTGGACATTTGTTGGTCCCGGGCTGATTGGACCATTGTTTAACAACACGTAAAATACGGAGCTGATATACGTACTTGGGATGTGAAAATTGATATTTCATTTATCGACGCCATATGCTTAGAAATGCCATGAAACATGGACATTTCTTGGTCCCGAGTTGATTGAGGAATTTTTTCATGACGCGAAAAATTCCAAATTAATATAATTATTTGTGGTCTGAAAATTGAGATTCCAGTTATCGACGCCATACGTTTAGAAATACCATGAAACGTGGACATTTCTTGGTCCCGGGCTGATTGGGGAATTTTTTCACGGCGCGAAAAATTCCGAGCTGATATAAGTACTTGGGATCTGAAAATTGACTTTTCAGTTATCGACGCCATACGTTTAGAAATACCATAAAACGTGGACATTTCTTGGTCCCGGGCTGATTGGACCATTTTTTAACAAAATGTCAAATACTCAGATGATATAAGTACTTGGGATCTGAAAATTGACTTTTCAGTTATCGACGCTATACGTTTAGAAATACCTTGAAACGTGGAGATTTCTTGGTCCCGTGCTGATTGGGCAATTTTTTCACGACGTGAAAAATTCCGAGCTGATATAAGTACTTGGGATCTGAAAATTGACTTTTCAGTTATCGACTGTATACGTTTAGAAATACCATGAAACGTGGACATTTCTTGGTCCCGGGCTGAATGGACCATTTTTTAAAAACATGTAAAATACGCAGATGATATAAGTACTTGGGATCTGAAAATTGAGTTTTCAGTTATCGACGCTATACGTTTAGAAATACCATGAAACGTGGACATTTCTTGGTCCCGGGCTGATTGGGCAATTTTTTCACGACGTGAAAAATTACGAGCTGATATAAGTACCTGGGATCTGAAAATTGAGTTTTCAGTTATCGATGCCATACGTTTAGAAATACCTTGAAACGTGGACATTTCTTGGTCCCGGGCTGATTGGGGAATTTTTTCACGGCGCGAAAAATTCCGAGCTGATATAAGTACTTGGGATCTGAAAATTGACTTTTCAGTTATCGACGCCATACGTTTAGAAATACCATAAAACGTGGACATTTCTTGGTCCCGGGCTGATTGGACCATTTTTTAAAAACATGTAAAATACGCAGATGATATAAGTACTTGGGATCTGAAAATTGAGTTTTCAGTTATCGACGCTATACGTTTAGAATTACCAAGAAACGTGGACATTTCTTGGTCCCGGGCTGATTGGGCAATTTTTTCACGACGTGAAAAATTACGAGCTGATATAAGTACTTGGGATCTGAAAATTGAGTTTTCAGTTATCGATGCCATACGTTTAGAAATACCTTGAAACGTGGACATTTCTTGGTCCCGGGCTGATTGGGCAATTTTTTCACGACGTGAAAAATTCCGAGCTGATATAAGTACTTGGGATCTGAAAATTGACTTTTCAATTATCGACGCTATACGTTTAGAAATACCATGAAACGTGGACATTTGTTGGTCCCGGTCTGATTGAACCATTTTCCACAGTATGAAAAATACCGAGCTGATATAAGTACTTGTGGTCTCAAAATTAAAATTCCAGTTATCGATGCCATATGCTTAGAAATGCCATGAAACGTGGAGATTTCTTGGTCCCGGACTGATTGGACCATTTTTTAAAAACACGTAAAATACGCAGATGATATAAGTACTTCGGATCTGAAAATTGACTTTTCAGTTATCGACGCCATACGTTTAGAAATACCATGAAACGTGGAGATTTCTTGGTCCCGGTCTGATTGGGGAATTTTTTCACGACGCGAAAAATTCCGAGCTGATATAAGTACTTGGGATCTGAAAATTGAGTTTCCAGTTATCGACGCCATACGTTTAGAAATGCCATGAATCGTGGACATTTGTTGGTCCCGGGCTGATTGGACCATTTTTCCACAACTCGAAAAATACCGAGATGATATAAGTACTTGTGGTCTGAAAATTGAAATTCCAGTTATCGATGCCATATGCTTAGAAATGCGATGAAACGTGGACATTTGTTGGTTCCGTGCTGATTGGACCATTGTTTCGTAACACGTAAAATACGGAGCTGATATACGTACTTGGGATGTGAAAATTGATATTTCATTTATCGACGCCATATGCTTAGAAACTCCATGAAACGTGGACATTTCTTGGTCCCGAGCTGATTGGGGAATTTTTTCACGACGCCAAAAATTCACAGCTGATATAAATACTTGTGATCTGAAAATTGAGATTCCAGTTATCAACGCAACACGTTTAGAAATACCATGAAAAGTGCGCATTTTTTGGTCCCGGGCTGATTGGGGCATGTTTTCAAAACACGAAAAATTCTTAGCTGATATAAGTACTTGTGGTCTGAAAATTGAGATTCCAGTTATCAAAGCCATACGTTTAGAAATACCATGAAACGTGGACATATGTTGGTCCCGGGCTGTTTGAACCATTTCTCACAATATGAAAAATACCGAGCTGATATAAGTACTTGTGGTATCAAAATTAAAATTCCAGTTTTCGATGCCATATGCTTAGAAATGCCATGAAACGTGGACATTTGATGGTCCCGAGCTGATTGGACCATTGTTTCACAACTCGAAAAATACCGAGATGACATAAGTACTTGTGATCTGAAAATTCACATTCCAGTTGTCAACGCAACACATTTAGAAATGCAGTGGTCATTTCTTGGTCCCGAGCTGATTGAGGAATTTTTTCACGGCGCGAGAAATTCCCAGTTGATATTAGTACTTGTGGTCTGAAAATTGAAATTCCAGTTATCGATGCCATATGGTTAGAAATGCCATGAAACGTGGACATTTGTTGGTCCCGGGCTGATTGGACCATTGTTTCACAACACATAAAATACGGGATAAAATACGGGATAAAATACGGAGCTGATATACGTACTTGGGATGTGAAACTTGATATTTCATTTATCGACGCCATATGCTTAGAAATGCAATGAAACGTGGACATTTGTTGGTCCCGGGCTGATTGAACCATTTTTCACAATATGAGAAATACCGAGCTGATATAAGTACTTGTGTTCTCAAAATTAAAATTCCAGTTATCGATGCCATATGCTTAGAAATGCCATGAAACGTGGACATTTCTTGGTCCCGAGCTGATTGAGGAATTTTTTCATGACGCGAAAATTGTCGAGCTGATATAAGTACTTGCGATCTGAAAATTCAGATTCCAGTTGTCAACGCAACACATTTAGAAATGCCATGAAACGTGTATATTTTTTGGTCCCGAGCTGATATAAGTACTTGTGATCTGAAAATTCGGATTCCAGTCATGAACGCAACACATTTAGAAATGCCATGAAACGTGGTCATTTCTTGGTCCCGAGCTGATTGAGGAATTTTTTCACGGCGCGAAAAATTCCCAGTTGATATTAGTACTTGTGGTCTGAAAATTGAAATTCCAGTTATCGATGCCATATGGTTAGAAATGCCATGAAACGTGGACATTTGTTGGTCCCGGGCTGATTGGACCATTGTTTCACAACACATAAAATACGGGATAAAATACGGGATAAAATACGGAGCTGATATACGTACTTGGGATGTGAAACTTGATATTTCATTTATCGACGCCATATGCTTAGAAATGCCATGAAACGTGGACATTTGTTGGTCCCGGGCTGATTGAACCATTTTTCACAATATGAGAAATACCGAGCTGATATAAGTACTTGTGTTCTCAAAATTAAAATTCCAGTTATCGATGCCATATGCTTAGAAATGCCATGAAACGTGGACATTTCTTGGTCCCGAGCTGATTGAGGAATTTTTTCATGACGCGAAAATTGTCGAGCTGATATAAGTACTTGCGATCTGAAAATTCAGATTCCAGTTGTCAACGCAACACATTTAGAAATGCCATGAAACGTGTATATTTTTTGGTCCCGAGCTGATATAAGTACTTGTGATCTGAAAATTCGGATTCCAGTCATGAACGCAACACATTTAGAAATGCCATGAAACGTGGTCATTTCTTGGTCCCGAGCTGATTGAGGAATTTTTTCACGGCGCGAAAAATTCCCAGTTGATATTAGTACTTGTGGTCTGAAAATTGAAATTCCAGTTATCGATGCCATATGGTTAGAAATGCCATGAAACGTGGACATTTGTTGGTCCCGGGCTGATTGGACCATTGTTTCACAACACATAAAATACGGGATAAAATACGGGATAAAATACGGAGCTGATATACGTACTTGGGATGTCAAACTTGATATTTCATTTATCGACGTCATATGCTTAGAAATGCCATGAAACGTGGACATTTGTTGGTCCCGGGCTGATTGGACCATTTTTTAACAACATGTCAAATATTCAGATGATATAAGTACTTGGGATCTGAAAATTGACTTTTCAGTTATCGACGCTATACGTTTAGAAATACCATGAAACGTGGAGATTTCTTGGTCCCGTGCTGAATGGGCAATTTTTTCACGACGTGAAAAATTCCGAGCTGATATAAGTACTTGGGATCTGAAAATTGACTTTTCAGTTATCGACGGTATACGTTTAGAAATACCATGAAACGTGGACATTTCTTGGTCCCGAGCTGGTTGAGGAACTTTTTCATGACGCGAAAAACTCCGAGTTGATATAATTACTTGTGTTCTGAAAATTGAGATTCCAGTTATCGACGCCATCCGTTCAGCAATACCATGAAACGTGGACATTTCTTGGTCCCGAACTGATTGAGGAATTTTATCTTGACGCGAAAAATTCCGAGTTGATATCAGTACTTGTGATCTGAAAGTTCAGATTCCAGTTGTCAACGCAACAAATTTAGAAATGCCATGAAACGTGTATATTTTTTGGTCCCGGGTAGATTGTGGCATTTTTTCAAAACATGGACAATTCTTAGCTGATATAAGTTCTTGGGATCGGAAAATTGAGATTCAGTTATCGTCGCCATACGTTTAGAAATACCATGAAACGTGGACATTCGTTGGTCCCGGGCTGATTGAACCATTTGTCATAACACGAAAAATATCGAGTTGATATAAGTACTTGTGTTCTGAAAACTGATATTCCAGTTATCGATGCCATATGCTTAGAAATGCCATGAAACGTGGACATTTGTTGGTCCCGGGCTGATTGGACCATTGTTTAACAACACGTAAAATACGGAGCTGATATACGTACTTGGGATGTGAAAATTGATATTTCATTTATCGACGCCATATGCTTAGAAATGCCATGAAACATGGACATTTCTTGGTCCCGAGTTGATTGAGGAATTTTTTCATGACGCGAAAAATTCCAAATTAATATAATTATTTGTGGTCTGAAAATTGAGATTCCAGTTATCGACGCCATACGTTTAGAAATACCATGAAACGTGGACATTTCTTGGTCCCGGGCTGATTGGGGAATTTTTTCACGGCGCGAAAAATTCCGAGCTGATATAAGTACTTGGGATCTGAAAATTGACTTTTCAGTTATCGACGCCATACGTTTAGAAATACCATAAAACGTGGACATTTCTTGGTCCCGGGCTGATTGGACCATTTTTTAAAAACATGTAAAATACGCAGATGATATAAGTACTTGGGATCTGAAAATTGAGTTTTCAGTTATCGACGCTATACGTTTAGAATTACCAAGAAACGTGGACATTTCTTGGTCCCGGGCTGATTGGGCAATTTTTTCACGACGTGAAAAATTACGAGCTGATATAAGTACTTGGGATCTGAAAATTGAGTTTTCAGTTATCGATGCCATACGTTTAGAAATACCTTGAAACGTGGACATTTCTTGGTCCCGGGCTGATTGGGCAATTTTTTCACGACGTGAAAAATTCCGAGCTGATATAAGTACTTGGGATCTGAAAATTGACTTTTCAATTATCGACGCTATACGTTTAGAAATACCATGAAACGTGGACATTTGTTGGTCCCGGTCTGATTGAACCATTTTCCACAGTATGAAAAATACCGAGCTGATATAAGTACTTGTGGTCTCAAAATTAAAATTCCAGTTATCGATGCCATATGCTTAGAAATGCCATGAAACGTGGAGATTTCTTGGTCCCGGACTGATTGGACCATTTTTTAAAAACACGTAAAATACGCAGATGATATAAGTACTTCGGATCTGAAAATTGACTTTTCAGTTATCGACGCCATACGTTTAGAAATACCATGAAACGTGGAGATTTCTTGGTCCCGGTCTGATTGGGGAATTTTTTCACGACGCGAAAAATTCCGAGCTGATATAAGTACTTGGGATCTGAAAATTGAGTTTCCAGTTATCGACGCCATACGTTTAGAAATGCCATGAAACGTGGACATTTGTTGGTCCCGGGCTGATTGGACCATTTTTCCACAACTCGAAAAATACCGAGATGATATAAGTACTTGTGGTCTGAAAATTGAAATTCCAGTTATCGATGCCATATGCTTAGAAATGCGATGAAACGTGGACATTTGTTGGTTCCGTGCTGATTGGACCATTGTTTCGTAACACGTAAAATACGGAGCTGATATACGTACTTGGGATGTGAAAATTGATATTTCATTTATCGACGCCATATGCTTAGAAACTCCATGAAACGTGGACATTTCTTGGTCCCGAGCTGATTGGGGAATTTTTTCACGACGCCAAAAATTCACAGCTGATATAAGTACTTGTGATCTGAAAATTGAGATTCCAGTTATCAACGCAACACGTTTAGAAATACCATGAAAAGTGCGCATTTTTTGGTCCCGGGCTGATTGGGGCATGTTTTCAAAACACGAAAAATTCTTAGCTGATATAAGTACTTGTGGTCTGAAAATTGAGATTCCAGTTATCAAAGCCATACGTTTAGAAATACCATGAAACGTGGACATATGTTGGTCCCGGGCTGTTTGAACCATTTCTCACAATATGAAAAATACCGAGCTGATATAAGTACTTGTGGTATCAAAATTAAAATTCCAGTTTTCGATGCCATATGCTTAGAAATGCCATGAAACGTGGACATTTGATGGTCCCGAGCTGATTGGACCATTGTTTCACAACTCGAAAAATACCGAGATGACATAAGTACTTGTGATCTGAAAATTCACATTCCAGTTGTCAACGCAACACATTTAGAAATGCCAGTAAACGTGGTCATTTCTTGGTCCCGAGCTGATTGAGGAATTTTTTCACGGCGCGAGAAATTCCCAGTTGATATTAGTACTTGTGGTCTGAAAATTGAAATTCCAGTTATCGATGCCATATGGTTAGAAATGCCATGAAACGTGGACATTTGTTGGTCCCGGGCTGATTGGACCATTGTTTCACAACACATAAAATACGGGATAAAATACGGGATAAAATACGGAGCTGATATACGTACTTGGGATGTGAAACTTGATATTTCATTTATCGACGCCATATGCTTAGAAATGCAATGAAACGTGGACATTTGTTGGTCCCGGGCTGATTGAACCATTTTTCACAATATGAGAAATACCGAGCTGATATAAGTACTTGTGTTCTCAAAATTAAAATTCCAGTTATCGATGCCATATGCTTAGAAATGCCATGAAACGTGGACATTTCTTGGTCCCGAGCTGATTGAGGAATTTTTTCATGACGCGAAAATTGTCGAGCTGATATAAGTACTTGCGATCTGAAAATTCAGATTCCAGTTGTCAACGCAACACATTTAGAAATGCCATGAAACGTGTATATTTTTTGGTCCCGAGCTGATATAAGTACTTGTGATCTGAAAATTCGGATTCCAGTCATGAACGCAACACATTTAGAAATGCCATGAAACGTGGTCATTTCTTGGTCCCGAGCTGATTGAGGAATTTTTTCACGGCGCGAAAAATTCCCAGTTGATATTAGTACTTGTGGTCTGAAAATTGAAATTCCAGTTATCGATGCCATATGGTTAGAAATGCCATGAAACGTGGACATTTGTTGGTCCCGGGCTGATTGGACCATTGTTTCACAACACATAAAATACGGGATAAAATACGGGATAAAATACGGAGCTGATATACGTACTTGGGATGTGAAACTTGATATTTCATTTATCGACGCCATATGCTTAGAAATGCCATGAAACGTGGACATTTGTTGGTCCCGGGCTGATTGAACCATTTTTCACAATATGAGAAATACCGAGCTGATATAAGTACTTGTGTTCTCAAAATTAAAATTCCAGTTATCGATGCCATATGCTTAGAAATGCCATGAAACGTGGACATTTCTTGGTCCCGAGCTGATTGAGGAATTTTTTCATGACGCGAAAATTTTCGAGCTGATATAAGTACTTGCGATCTGAAAATTCAGATTCCAGTTGTCAACGCAACACATTTAGAAATGCCATGAAACGTGTATATTTTTTGGTCCCGAGCTGATATAAGTACTTGTGATCTGAAAATTCGGATTCCAGTCATGAACGCAACACATTTAGAAATGCCATGAAACGTGGTCATTTCTTGGTCCCGAGCTGATTGAGGAATTTTTTCACGGCGCGAAAAATTCCCAGTTGATATTAGTACTTGTGGTCTGAAAATTGAAATTCCAGTTATCGATGCCATATGGTTAGAAATGCCATGAAACGTGGACATTTGTTGGTCCCGGGCTGATTGGACCATTGTTTCACAACACATAAAATACGGGATAAAATACGGGATAAAATACGGAGCTGATATACGTACTTGGGATGTCAAACTTGATATTTCATTTATCGACGTCATATGCTTAGAAATGCCATGAAACGTGGACATTTGTTGGTCCCGGGCTGATTGGACCATTTTTTAACAACATGTCAAATACTCAGATGATATAAGTACTTGGGATCTGAAAATTGACTTTTCAGTTATCGACGCTATACGTTTAGAAATACCATGAAACGTGGAGATTTCTTGGTCCCGTGCTGAATGGGCAATTTTTTCACGACGTGAAAAATTCCGAGCTGATATAAGTACTTGGGATCTGAAAATTGACTTTTCAGTTATCGACGGTATACGTTTAGAAATACCATGAAACGTGGACATTTCTTGGTCCCGGGCTGAATGGACCATTTTTCACAATATGAAAAATACCGAGCTGATATAAGTACTGGTGGTCCCAAAATTAAAATTCTAGTTATCGATGCCATATGCTTAGAAATGCGATGAAACGTGGAAATTTGTTGGTTCCGGGCTGATTGGACCATTGTTTCGCAACACGTAAAATACGAAGCTGATTTACGTACTTGAGATGTGAAAATTGATATTTCATTTATCGATGCCATATGCTTAGAAATGCCATGAAACGTGGACATTTGTTGGTTCTGGGCTGAGTGAGGAATTTTAGCATGACGCGAAAAATTCCGAGTTGATATAAGTACTTGTGATCTGAAAGTTCAGATTCCAGTTGTCAACGCAACAAATTTAGAAATGCCATGAAACGTGTATATTTTTTGGTCCCGGGTAGATTGGGGCATTTTTTCAAAACATGGAAAATTCTTAGCTGATATAAGTACTTCGGATCGGAAAATTGAGATTCAGTTATCGTTGCCATACGTTTAAAAATACCATGAAACGTGGACATTCGTTGGTCCCGGGCTGATTGAACCAGTTCTCATAACACGAAGAATACCGAGTTGATATAAGTACTTGTGTTCTGAAAATTGATATTCCAGTTATCGATGCCATATACTTAGAAATGCCGTGAAGCGTGGACATTTGTTGGTCCCGGGCTGACTGGACCATTGTTTCACAACACGTAAAATACGGAGCTGATATACGTACTTGGGATGTGAAAATTGATATTTCATTTCTCGACGCCATATGCTTAGAAATGCCATGAAACGTGGACATTTGTTGGTTCCGGGCTGATTGGACCATTGTTTCGCAACACGTAAAATACGGAGCTGATATACGTACTTGAGATGTGAAAATTGATATTTCATTTATCGATGCCATATGCTTAGAAATCCCACGAAACGTGGACATTTCTTGGTCCCGAGCTGATTGAGGAATTTTTTCATGACGCTAAAAATTCCGATTTAATATAATTACTTGTGGTCTGAAAATTGAGATTCCAGTTATCGACGCCATCCGTTCAGCAATACCATGAAACGTGGACATTTCTTGGTCCCGAACTGATTGAGGAATTTTATCTTGACGCGAAAAATTCCGAGTTGATATCAGTACTTGTGATCTGAAAGTTCAGATTCCAGTTGTCAACGCAACAAATTTAGAAATGCCATGAAACGTGTATATTTTTTGGTCCCGGGTAGATTGTGGCATTTTTTCAAAACATGGACAATTCTTAGCTGATATAAGTTCTTGGGATCGGAAAATTGAGATTCAGTTATCGTCGCCATACGTTTAGAAATACCATGAAACGTGGACATTCGTTGGTCCCGGGCTGATTGAACCATTTGTCATAACACGAAAAATATCGAGTTGATATAAGTACTTGTGTTCTGAAAACTGATATTCCAGTTATCGATGCCATATGCTTAGAAATGCCATGAAACGTGGACATTTGTTGGTTCCGGGCTGATTGGACCATTGTTTAACAACACGTAAAATACGGAGCTGATATACGTACTTGGGATGTGAAACTTGATATTTCATTTATCGACGCCATATGCTTAGAAATGCCATGAAACGTGGACATTTGTTGGTCCCGGGCTGATTGAACCATTTTTCACAATATGAGAAATACCGAGCTGATATAAGTACTTGTGTTCTCAAAATTAAAATTCCAGTTATCGATGCCATATGCTTAGAAATGCCATGAAACGTGGACATTACTTGGTCCCGAGCTGATTGAGGAATTTTTTCATGACGCGAAAATTTTCGAGCTGATATAAGTACTTGCGATCTGAAAATTCAGATTCCAGTTGTCAACGCAACACATTTAGAAATGCCATGAAACGTGTATATTTTTTGGTCCCGAGCTGATATAAGTACTTGTGATCTGAAAATTCGGATTCCAGTCATGAACGCAACACATTTAGAAATGCCATGAAACGTGGTCATTTCTTGGTCCCGAGCTGATTGAGGAATTTTTTCACGGCGCGAAAAATTCCCAGTTGATATTAGTACTTGTGGTCTGAAAATTGAAATTCCAGTTATCGATGCCATATGGTTAGAAATGCCATGAAACGTGGACATTTGTTGGTCCCGGGCTGATTGGACCATTGTTTCACAACACATAAAATACGGGATAAAATACGGGATAAAATACGGAGCTGATATACGTACTTGGGATGTCAAACTTGATATTTCATTTATCGACGTCATATGCTTAGAAATGCCATGAAACGTGGACATTTGTTGGTCCCGGGCTGATTGGACCATTTTTTAACAACATGTCAAATACTCAGATGATATAAGTACTTGGGATCTGAAAATTGACTTTTCAGTTATCGACGCTATACGTTTAGAAATACCATGAAACGTGGAGATTTCTTGGTCCCGTGCTGAATGGGCAATTTTTTCACGACGTGAAAAATTCCGAGCTGATATAAGTACTTGGGATCTGAAAATTGACTTTTCAGTTATCGACGGTATACGTTTAGAAATACCATGAAACGTGGACATTTCTTGGTCCCGGGCTGAATGGACCATTTTTCACAATATGAAAAATACCGAGCTGATATAAGTACTGGTGGTCCCAAAATTAAAATTCTAGTTATCGATGCCATATGCTTAGAAATGCGATGAAACGTGGAAATTTGTTGGTTCCGGGCTGATTGGACCATTGTTTCGCAACACGTAAAATACGAAGCTGATTTACGTACTTGAGATGTGAAAATTGATATTTCATTTATCGATGCCATATGCTTAGAAATGCCATGAAACGTGGACATTTGTTGGTTCTGGGCTGAGTGAGGAATTTTAGCATGACGCGAAAAATTCCGAGTTGATATAAGTACTTGTGATCTGAAAGTTCAGATTCCAGTTGTCAACGCAACAAATTTAGAAATGCCATGAAACGTGTATATTTTTTGGTCCCGGGTAGATTGGGGCATTTTTTCAAAACATGGAAAATTCTTAGCTGATATAAGTACTTCGGATCGGAAAATTGAGATTCAGTTATCGTTGCCATACGTTTAAAAATACCATGAAACGTGGACATTCGTTGGTCCCGGGCTGATTGAACCAGTTCTCATAACACGAAGAATACCGAGTTGATATAAGTACTTGTGTTCTGAAAATTGATATTCCAGTTATCGATGCCATATACTTAGAAATGCCGTGAAGCGTGGACATTTGTTGGTCCCGGGCTGACTGGACCATTGTTTCACAACACGTAAAATACGGAGCTGATATACGTACTTGGGATGTGAAAATTGATATTTCATTTCTCGACGCCATATGCTTAGAAATGCCATGAAACGTGGACATTTGTTGGTTCCGGGCTGATTGGACCATTGTTTCGCAACACGTAAAATACGGAGCTGATATACGTACTTGAGATGTGAAAATTGATATTTCATTTATCGATGCCATATGCTTAGAAATCCCACGAAACGTGGACATTTCTTGGTCCCGAGCTGATTGAGGAATTTTTTCATGACGCTAAAAATTCCGATTTAATATAATTACTTGTGGTCTGAAAATTGAGATTCCAGTTATCGACGCCATCCGTTCAGCAATACCATGAAACGTGGACATTTCTTGGTCCCGAACTGATTGAGGAATTTTATCTTGACGCGAAAAATTCCGAGTTGATATCAGTACTTGTGATCTGAAAGTTCAGATTCCAGTTGTCAACGCAACAAATTTAGAAATGCCATGAAACGTGTATATTTTTTGGTCCCGGGTAGATTGTGGCATTTTTTCAAAACATGGACAATTCTTAGCTGATATAAGTTCTTGGGATCGGAAAATTGAGATTCAGTTATCGTCGCCATACGTTTAGAAATACCATGAAACGTGGACATTCGTTGGTCCCGGGCTGATTGAACCATTTGTCATAACACGAAAAATATCGAGTTGATATAAGTACTTGTGTTCTGAAAACTGATATTCCAGTTATCGATGCCATATGCTTAGAAATGCCATGAAACGTGGACATTTGTTGGTTCCGGGCTGATTGGACCATTGTTTAACAACACGTAAAATACGGAGCTGATATACGTACTTGGGATGTGAAAATTGATATTTCATTTATCGACGCCATATGCTTAGAAATGCCATGAAACATGGACATTTCTTGGTCCCGAGTTGATTGAGGAATTTTTTCATGACGCGAAAAATTCCAAATTAATATAATTACTTGTGGTCTGAAAATTGAGATTCCAGTTATCGACGCCATACGTTTAGAAATACCATGAAACGTGGACATTTCTTGGTCCCGGGCTGATTGGGGAATTTTTTCACGGCGCGAAAAATTCCGAGCTGATATAAGTACTTGGGATCTGAAAATTGACTTTTCAGTTATCGACGCCATACGTTTAGAAATACCATAAAACGTGGACATTTCTTGGTCCCGGGCTGATTGGACCATTTTTTAACAACATGTCAAATACTCAGATGATATAAGTACTTGGGATCTGAAAATTGACTTTTCAGTTATCGACGCTATACGTTTAGAAATACCATGAAACGTGGAGATTTCTTGGTCCCGTGCTGATTGGGCAATTTTTTCACGACGTGAAAAATTCCGAGCTGATATAAGTACTTGGGATCTGAAAATTGACTTTTCAGTTATCGACGGTATTCGTTTAGAAATACCATGAAACGTGGACATTTCTTGGTCCCGGGCTGATTGGACCATTGTTACACAACTCGAAAGATACCGGGATGATATAAGTACTTGTGATCTGAAAATTCAGATTCCAGTTGTCAACGCAACACATTCAGAAATGCCATGAAACGTGGACATTTGTTGGTCCGGTGCTGATTGGGGAATTTTTTCACGACGCGAAAAATTCCGAGCTAATATAAGTAATTGGGTTCTGAAACTTGTGATTCCAGTTGTCGACGCGATTTTTTTAGAAATGCCATGAACCGTGGACATATGTTGGTCCCGGGCTGAAGGAATTTTTTCACGGCGCGAAAAACTCCAAGTTGATATAAGTACTTGTGGTCTGAAAATTGAAATTCCAGTTATCGATGCCATATGCTTAGAAATGCCATCTAACGTGGACATTTGTTGGTCCCGGGCTGATTGGACCATTGTTTCACAACACATAAAATACGGGATAAAATACGGAGCTGATATACGTACACGGGATGTGAAACTTGATATTTCATTTATCGACGCCATATGCTTAGAAATGCCATGAAACGTGGACATTTGTTGTTCCCGGGATGATTGTACCATTGTTCCACAACTCGAAAAATACCGAGATGATATAAGTACTTGTGGTCTGAAAATTGAAATTCCAGTTATCGATGCCATATGCTTAGAAATGCGATGAAACGTGGACATTTGTTGGTTCCGGGCTGATTGGACCAATGTTTCGCAAAACGTAAAATACGGAGCTGATTTACGTACTTGAGATGTGAAAATTGATATTTCATTTATCGATGCCATATTCTTAGAAATGCCTTGAAACGTGGTCATTACTTGGTCCCGGGCTGTTTGGACCTTTTTTTCACAATACCAAAAATACCGAGTTAATATAATTACTTGTGGTCTGAAAATTGCGATTCCAGTTATCGACACCGTTCCTTTAGAAACGCCATGAAACGTGGACATTTGTTCGTACAGGGCAGTTTGAATCTTTTTTTCACAAAGCGAAAAATACAGAGCTGATATAAGTACTTGGGATCTGAAAATTGAGATTCCATTTATCGACGGCATATGCTAAGAAATGCCATGAAATGTGGACATTTGTTGGTCCCGGGCTGATTGGACCATTTTTCCACAACTCGAAAAATACCGAGATGATATAAGTACTTGTGGTCTGAAAATTGAAATTCCAGTTATCGATGCCATATGCTTAGAAATGCGATGAAACGTGGACATTTGTTGGTTCCGGGCTGATTGGACCAATGTTTCGCAAAACGTAAAATACGGAGCTGATTTACGTAGTTGAGATGTGAAAATTGATATTTCATTTATCGATGCCATATGCTTAGAAATGCCATGAAACGTGTACATTTCTTGGTCCCGGGCTGTTTGGACCTTTTTTTCACAATACCAAAAATACCGAGTTAATATAATTACTTGTGGTCTGAAAATTGCGATTCCAGTTATCGACACCGTTCCTTTCGAAACGCCATGAAACGTGGACATTTGTTCGTCCAGGGCAGTTTGAATCTTTTTTTCACAAAGCGAAAAATACGGAGCTAATATAAGTACTTGGGATCTGAGAATTGAGATTCCATTTATCGACGGCATATGCTAAGAAATGCCATGAAACGTGGACATTTGTTGGTCCCGGGCTGATTGGACCATTTTTCCACAACTCGAAAAATACCGAGATGATATAAGTACTTGTGGTCTGAAAGTTGAAATTCCAGTTATCGATGCCATATGCTTAGAAATGCGATGAAACGTGGACATTGGTTGGTTCCGGGCTGATTGGACCATTGTTTCGCAACATGTAAAATACGGAGCTGATATACGTACTTGAAATGTGAAAATTGATATTTCAATTATCGATGCCATATGCTTAGAAACGCCATGAAACGTGGACATTTCTTGGTCCCGAGCTGATTGGGGAATTTTTTCACGACGCCAAAAATTCACAGCTGATATAAGTACTTGTGATCTGAAAATTAAGATTCCAGTTATCAACGCAACACGTTTAGAAATACCATGAAAAGTGCGCATTTTTTGGTCCCGGGCTGATTGGGGCATGTTTTCAAAACACGAAAAATTCTTAGCTGATATAAGTACTTGTGGTCTGAAAATTGAGATTCCAGTTATCAAAGCCATACGTTTAGAAATACCATGAAACGTGGACATATGTTGGTCCCGGGCTGTTTGAACCATTTCTCACAATATGAAAAATACCGAGCTGATATAAGTACTTGTGGTCTCAAAATTAAAATTCCAGTTTTCGATGCCATATGGTTAGAAATGCCATGAAACGTGGACATTTCTTGGTCCCGAGCTGATTGAGGAATTTTTTCATGACGCGAAAATTTTCGAGCTGATATAAGTACTTGGGATCTGAAAATTCAGATTCCGGTTGTCAACGCAACACATTTAGAAATGCCATGAAACGTGTATATTTTTTGGTCCCGAGCTGATATAAGTACTTGTGATCTGAAAATTCGGATTCCAGTCATGAACGCAACACATTTAGAAATGCCATGAAACGTGGTCATTTCTTGGTCCCGAGCTGATTGAGGAATTTTTTCACGGCGCGAAAAATTCCCAGTTGATATTAGTAATTGTGGTCTGAAAATTGAAATTCCAGTTATCGATGCCATATGGTTAGAAATGCCATGAAACGTGGACATTTGTTGGTCCCGGTCTGATTGGACCATTGTTTCACAACACATAAAATACGGGATAAAATACGGGATAAAATACGGAGCTGATATACGAACTTGGGATGTGAAACTTGATATTTCATTTATCGACGCCATATGCTTAGAAATGCCATGAAACGTGGACATTTGTTGGTCCCGGGCTGATTGAACCATTTTTCATAATATGAGAAATACCGAGCTGATATAAGTACTTGTGTTCTCAAAATTAAAATTCCAGTTATCGATGCCATATGCTTAGAAATGCCATGAAACGTGGACATTTCTTGGTCCCGAGCTGATTGAGTAATTTTTTCATGACGCGAAAATTTTCGAGCTGATATAAGTACTTGCGATCTGAAAATTCAGATTCCAGTTGTCAACGCAACACATTTAGAAATGCCATGAAACGTGTATATATTTTGGTCCCGGGTAGATTGGAGCATTTGTTCAAAACACGAAAAATTCTTAGCTGATATAAGTACTTGTGGTCTGAAAATTGAGATTTCAGTTATCAAAGCCATACGTTTAGAAATACCATGAAACGTGGACATTTGTTGGTCCCGGTCTGATTGAACCATTTTTCACAATATGAAAAATACCGAGCTGATATAAATACTTGTGGTCTCAAAACTAAAATTCCAGTTATCGATGCCATATGCTTAGAAATGCCATGAAACGTGGACATTTGTTGGTTCTGGGCTGAGTGAGGAATTTTAGCATGACGCGAAAAATTCCGAGTTGATATAAGTACTTGTGATCTGAAAGTTCAGATTCCAGTTGCCAACGCAACAAATTTAGAAATGCCATGAAACGTGTATATTTTTTGGTCCCGGGTAGATTGGGGCATTTTTTCAAAACATGGAAAATTCTTAGCTGATATAAGTACTTCGGATCGGAAAATTGAGATTCAGTTATCGTCGCCATACGTTTAAAAATACCATGAAACGTGGACATTCGTTGGTCCCGGGCTGATTGAACCAGTTCTCATAACACGAAGAATACCGAGTTGATATAAGTACTTGTGTTCTGAAAATTGATATTCCAGTTATCGATGCCATATACTTAGAAATGCCATGAAGCGTGGACATTTGTTGGTCCCGGGCTGACTGGACCATTGTTTCACAACACGTAAAATACGGAGCTGATATACGTACTTGAGATGTGAAAATCGATATTTCATTTATCGATGCCATATGCTTAGAAATGCGATGAAACGTGGACATTTGTTGGTTCCGGGCTGATTGGACCATTGTTTCGCAACACGTAAAATACGGAGCTGATATACGTACTTGAGATGTGAAAATTGAGATTCCAGTTATCGACGCCATACCTTCAGTAATACCATGAAACGTGGACATTTCTTGGTCCCGAACTGATTGTGGAATTTTATCATGACGCGAAACATTCCGAGTTGATATCAGTACTTTTGATCTGAAAGTTCAGATTCCAGTTGTCAACGCAACAAATTTAGAAATGCCATGAACCGTGGACATTTGTTGGTCCCGGGCTGACTGGACCATTGTTTCGCAACACGTAAAATACGGAGCTGATATACGTACTTGAGATGTGAAAATCGATATTTCATTTATCGATGCCATATGCTTAGAAATGCCACGAAACGTGGACATTTCTTGGTCCCGAGCTGATTGAGGAATTTTTTCATGACGCGAAAAATTCCGATTTAATATAATTACTTGTGGTCTGAAAATTGAGATTCCAGTTATCGACGCCATCCGTTCAGCAATACCATGAAACGTGGACATTTCTTGGTCCCGAACTGATTGAGGAATTTTATCTTGACGCGAAAAATTCCGAGTTGATATCAGTACTTGTGATCTGAAAGTTCAGATTCCAGTTGTCAACGCAACAAATTTAGAAATGCCATGAAACGTGTATATTTTTTGGTCCCGGGTAGATTGTGGCATTTTTTCAAAACATGGACAATTCTTAGCTGATATAAGTTCTTGGGATCGGAAAATTGAGATTCAGTTATCGTCGCCATACGTTTAGAAATACCATGAAACGTGGACATTCGTTGGTCCCGGGCTGATTGAACCATTTGTCATAACACGAAAAATATCGAGTTGATATAAGTACTTGTGTTCTGAAAACTGATATTCCAGTTATCGATGCCATATGCTTAGAAATGCCATGAAACGTGGACATTTGTTGGTTCCGGGCTGATTGGACCATTGTTTAACAACACGTAAAATACGGAGCTGATATACGTACTTGGGATGTGAAAATAGATATTTCATTTATCGACGCCATATGCTTAGAAATGCCATGAAACATGGACATTTCTTGGTCCCGAGTTGATTGAGGAATTTTTTCATGACGCGAAAAATTCCAAATTAATATAATTACTTGTGCTCTGAAAATTGAGATTCCAGTTATCGACGCCATACGTTTAGAAATACCATGAAACGTGGACATTTCTTGGTCCCGGGCTGATTGGGCAATTTTTTCACGACGTGAAAAATTCCGAGCTGATATAAGTACTTGGGATCTGAAAATTGACTTTTCAATTATCGACGCTATACGTTTAGAAATACCATGAAACGTGGACATTTCTTGGTCCCGGGCTGATTGGACCATTGTTACACAACTCGAAAGATACCGGGATGATATAAGTACTTGTGATCTGAAAATTCAGATTCCAGTTGTCAACGCAACACATTCAGAAATGCCATGAAACGTGGACATTTGTTGGTCCGGTGCTGATTGGGGAATTTTTTCACGACGCGAAAAATTCCGAGCTAATATAAGTAATTGGGTTCTGAAACTTGTGATTCCAGTTGTCGACGCGATTTTTTTAGAAATGCCATGAACCGTGGACATATGTTGGTCCCGGGCTGAAGGAATTTTTTCACGGCGCGAAAAACTCCAAGTTGATATAAGTACTTGTGGTCTGAAAATTGAAATTCCAGTTATCGATGCCATATGCTTAGAAATGCCATCTAACGTGGACATTTGTTGGTCCCGGGCTGATTGGACCATTGTTTCACAACACATAAAATACGGGATAAAATACGGAGCTGATATACGTACACGGGATGTGAAACTTGATATTTCATTTATCGACGCCATATGCTTAGAAATGCCATGAAACGTGGACATTTGTTGTTCCCGGGCTGATTGGACCATTGTTCCACAACTCGAAAAATACCGAGATGATATAAGTACTTGTGGTCTGAAAATTGAAATTCCAGTTATCGATGCCATATGCTTAGAAATGCGATGAAACGTGGACATTTGTTGGTTCCGGGCTGATTGGACCAATGTTTCGCAAAACGTAAAATACGGAGCTGATTTACGTACTTGTGATCTGAAAATTCACATTCCAGTTGTCAACGCAACACATTTAGAAATGCCATTAAACGTGGTCATTTCTTGGTCCCGAGCTGATTGAGGAATTTTTTCACGGCGCGAGAAATTCCCAGTTGATATTAGTACTTGTGGTCTGAAAATTGAAATTCCAGTTATCGATGCCATATGGTTAGACATGCCATGAAACGTGGACATTTGTTGGTCCCGGGCTGATTGGACCATTGTTTCACAACACATAAAATACGGGATAAAATACGGGATAAAATACGGAGCTGATATACGTACTTGGGATGTGAAACTTGATATTTCATTTATCGACGTCATATGCTTAGAAATGCCATGAAACGTGGACATTTGTTGGTCCCGGGCTGATTGAACCATTTTTCACAATATGAGAAATACCGAGCTGATATAAGTACTTGTGTTCTCAAAATTAAAATTCCAGTTATCGATGCCATATGCTTAGAAATGCCATGAAACGTGGACATTTCTTGGTCCCGAGCTGATTGAGGAATTTTTTCATGACGCGAAAATTGTCGAGCTGATATAAGTACTTGCGATCTGAAAATTCAGATTCCAGTTGTCAACGCAACACATTTAGAAATGCCATGAAACGTGTATATTTTTTGGTCCCGAGCTGATATAAGTACTTGTGATCTGAAAATTCGGATTCCAGTCATGAACGCAACACATTTAGAAATGCCATGAAACGTGGTCATTTCTTGGTCCCGAGCTGATTGAGGAATTTTTTCACGGCGCGAAAAATTCCCAGTTGATATTAGTACTTGTGGTCTGAAAATTAAGATTCCAGTTATTGACGCCATACATTTTGAAATGCTATAAAACATGGACATTTGTTGGTCCCGGGCTGATTGGACCATTGTTTCACAACACATAAAATACGGGATAAAATACGGGATAAAATACGGAGCTGATATACGTACTTGGGATGTGAAACTTGATATTTCATTTATCGACGCCATATGCTTAGAAATGCCATGAAACGTGGACATTTGTTGGTCCCGGGCTGATTGAACCATTTTTCACAATATGAGAAATACCGAGCTGATATAAGTACCTGTGTTCTCAAAATTAAAATTCCAGTTATCGATGCCATATGCTTAGAAATGCCATGAAACGTGGACATTTCTTGGTCCCGAGCTGATTGAGGAATTTTTTCATGACGCGAAAATTTTCGAGCTGATATAAGTACTTGCAATCTGAAAATTCAGATTCCAGTTGTCAACGCAACACATTTAGAAATGCCATGAAACGTGTATATATTTTGGTCCCGGGTAGATTGGAGCATTTGTTCAAAACCCGAAAAATTCTTAGCTGATATAAGTACTTGTGGTCTGAAAATTGAGATTTCAGTTATCAAAGCCATACGTTTAGAAATACCATGAAACGTG
Source organism: Perithous albicinctus (assembly GCA_964016905.1). Lineage (NCBI taxonomy): Eukaryota > Metazoa > Arthropoda > Insecta > Hymenoptera > Ichneumonidae > Perithous > Perithous albicinctus. The sequence continues at coordinate 2,137,218 of OZ024693.1, forward strand.
GACATTTGTTGGTCCCGGTCTGATTGAACCATTTTTCACAATATGAAAAATACCGAGCTGATATAAGTACTTGTGGTCTCAAAATTAAAATTCCAGTTATCGATGCCATATGCTTAGAAATGCCATGAAACGTGGAGATTTCTTGGTCCCGGACTGATTGGACCATTTTTTAAAAACACGTAAAATACGCAGATGATATAAGTACTTCGGATCTGAAAATTGACTTTTCAGTTATCGACGCCATACGTTTAGAAATACCATGAAACGTGGAGATTTCTTGGTCCCGGTCTGATTGGACCATTTTTTAAAAACACGTAAAATACGCAGATGATATAAGTACTTCGGATCTGAAAATTGACTTTTCAGTTATCGACGCCATACGTTTAGAAATACCATGAAACGTGGAGATTTCTTGGTCCCGGTCTGATTGGGGAATTTTTTCACGACGCGAAAAATTCCGAGCTGATATAAGTACTTGGGATCTGAAAATTGACTTTTCAGTTATCGACGCCATACGCTTAGAAATACCATGAAACGTGGAGATTTCTTGGTATCGGGCTGATTGAGCAATTTTTTCACGACGCGAAAAATTCCGAGCTGATATAAGTACTTGGGATCTGATAATTGACTTTTCAGTTATCGACGCTATACGTTTAGAAATACAATGAAACGTGCACATTTCTTGGTCCCGGGCTGATTGGGGCATGTTTTCAAAACACGAAAAATTCTTACCTGATATAAGTACTTGTGGTCTGAAAATTGAGATTCCAGTTATCAAAGCCATACGTTTAGAAATACCATGAAACGTGGACATTCGTTGGTCCCGGGCTGATTGAACCATTTGTCATAACACGAAAAATATCGAGTTGATATAAGTACTTGGGTTCTGAAAACACATATTCCAGTTATCGATGCCATATGCTTAGAAATGCCATGAAACGTGGACATTTGTTGGTCCCGGGCTAATTGGACCATTGTTTAACAACACGTAAAATACGGAGCTGATATACGTACTTGGGATGTGATAATTGATATTTCATTTATCGACGCCATATGCTTAGAAATGCCATGAAACATGGACATTTCTTGGTCCCGAGTTGATTGAGGAATTTTTTCATGACGCGAAAAATTCCAAATTAATATAATTACTTGTGGTCTGAAAATTGAGATTCCAGTTATCGACGCCATACGTTTAGAAATACCATGAAACGTGGACATTTCTTGGTCCCGGGCTGATTGGACCATTTTTTAACAACATGTCAAATACTCAGATGATATAAGTACTTGGGATCTGAAAATTGACTTTTCAGTTATCGACGCTATACGTTTAGAAATACCATGAAACGTGGAGATTTCTTGGTCCCGTGCTGATTGGGCAATTTTTTCACGACGTGAAAAATTCCGAGCTGATATAAGTACTTGGGATCTGAAAATTGACTTTTCAGTTATCGACGGTATACGTTTAGAAATACCATGAAACGTGGACATTTCTTGGTCCCGGGCTGAATGGGCCATTTTTCACAATATGAAAAATACCGAGCTGATATAAGTACTGGTGGTCCCAAAATTAAAATTCTAGTTATCGATGCCATATGCTTAGAAATGCGATGAAACGTGGAAATTTGTTGGTTCCGGGCTGATTGGACCATTGTTTCGCAACACGTAAAATACGAAGCTGATTTACGTAATTGAGATGTGAAAATTGATATTTCATTTATCGATGCCATATGCTTAGAAATGCCATGAAACGTGGACATTTGTTGGTTCTGGGCTGAGTGAGGAATTTTAGCATGACGCGAAAAATTCCGAGTTGATATAAGTACTTGTGATCTGAAAGTTCAGATTCCAGTTGTCAACGCAACAAATTTAGAAATGCCATGAAACGTGTATATTTTTTGGTCCCGGGTAGATTGGGGCATTTTTTCAAAACATGGAAAATTCTTAGCTGATATAAGTACTTCGGATCGGAAAATTGAGATTCAGTTATCGTTGCCATACGTTTAAAAATACCATGAAACGTGGACATTCGTTGGTCCCGGGCTGATTGAACCAGTTCTCATAACACGAAGAATACCGAGTTGATATAAGTACTTGTGTTCTGAAAATTGATATTCCAGTTATCGATGCCATATACTTAGAAATGCCATGAAGCGTGGACATTTGTTGGTCCCGGGCTGACTGGACCATTCTTTCACAACACGTAAAATACGGAGCTGATATACGTACTTGGGATGTGAAAATTGATATTTCATTTCTCGACGCCATATGCTTAGAAATGCCATGAAACATTGACATTTGTTGGTCCCAGACTGTTTAGACCTTTTTTCCACAATACCAAAAATACCGAGTTAATATAATTACTTGTGGTCTGAAAATTGATATTCCAGTTATCGTCGCCATACGTTCAGCAATGCCACGAAACGTGGACATTTATTGGTCCCGAGCTGATTGGACCATTGTTTCACAACTCGAAAAATACCGAGATGATATACGTACTTGGGATGTGAAAATTGATATTTCATTTATCGACACCATATGCTTAGAAATGCGATGAAACGTGGACATTTGTTGGTTCCGGGCTGATTGGACCATTGTTTCGCAACACGTAAAATACGGAGCTGATATACGTACTTGAGATGTGAAAATTGATATTTCATTTATCGATGCTATATGCTTAGAAATGCCATGAAACGTGGACATTTCTTGGTCCCGAGCTGGTTGAGGAACTTTTTCATGACGCAAAAAACTCCGAGTTGATATAATTACTTGTGGTCTGAAAATTGAGATTCCAGTTATCGACGCCAGACCTTCAGTAATACCATGAAACGTGGACATTTCTTGGTCCCGAACTGATTGTGGAATTTTATCATGACGCGAAAAATTCCGAGTTGATATCAGTACTTTTGATCTGAAAGTTCAGATTCCAGTTGTCAACGCAACAAATTTAGAAATGCCATGAACCGTGGACATTTGTTGGTCCCGGGCTGACTGGACCATTGTTTCGCAACACGTAAAATACGGAGCTGATATACGTACTTGAGATGTGAAAATCGATATTTCATTTATCGATGCCATATGCTTAGAAATGCCACGAAACGTGGACATTTCTTGGTCCCGAGCTGGTTGAGGAACTTTTTCATGACGCGAAAAACTCCGAGTTGATATAATTACTTGTGTTCTGAAAATTGAGATTCCAGTTATCGACGCCATCCGTTCAGCAATACCATGAAACGTGGACATTTCTTGGTCCCGAACTGATTGAGGAATTTTATCTTGACGCGAAAAATTCCGAGTTGATATCAGTACTTGTGATCTGAAAGTTCAGATTCCAGTTGTCAACGCAACAAATTTAGAAATGCCATGAAACGTGTATATTTTTTGGTCCCGGGTAGATTGTGGCATTTTTTCAAAACATGGACAATTCTTAGCTGATATAAGTTCTTGGGATCGGAAAATTGAGATTCAGTTATCGTCGCCATACGTTTAGAAATACCATGAAACGTGGACATTCGTTGGTCCCGGGCTGATTGAACCATTTGTCATAACACGAAAAATATCGAGTTGATATAAGTACTTGTGTTCTGAAAACTGATATTCCAGTTATCGATGCCATATGCTTAGAAATGCCATGAAACGTGGACATTTGTTGGTCCCGGGCTGATTGGACCATTCTTTAACAACACGTAAAATACGGAGCTGATATACGTACTTGGGATGTGAAAATTGATATTTCATTTATCGACGCCATATGCTTAGAAATGCCATGAAACATGGACATTTCTTGGTCCCGAGTTGATTGAGGAATTTTTTCATGACGCGAAAAATTCCAAATTAATATAATTATTTGTGGTCTGAAAATTGAGATTCCAGTTATCGACGCCATACGTTTAGAAATACCATGAAACGTGGACATTTCTTGGTCCCGGGCTGATTGGGGAATTTTTTCACGGCGCGAAAAATTCCGAGCTGATATAAGTACTTGGGATCTGAAAATTGACTTTTCAGTTATCGACGCCATACGTTTAGAAATACCATAAAACGTGGACATTTCTTGGTCCCGGGCTGATTGGACCATTTTTTAACAAAATGTCAAATACTCAGATGATATAAGTACTTGGGATCTGAAAATTGACTTTTCAGTTATCGACGCTATACGTTTAGAAATACCATGAAACGTGGAGATTTCTTGGTCCCGTGCTGATTGGGCAATTTTTTCACGACGTGAAAAATTCCGAGCTGATATAAGTACTTGGGATCTGAAAATTGACTTTTCAGTTATCGACTGTATACGTTTAGAAATACCATGAAACGTGGACATTTCTTGGTCCCGGGCTGAATGGACCATTTTTTAAAAACATGTAAAATACGCAGATGATATAAGTACTTGGGATCTGAAAATTGAGTTTTCAGTTATCGACGCTATACGTTTAGAAATACCATGACACGTGGACATTTCTTGGTCCCGGGCTGATTGGGCAATTTTTTCACGACGTGAAAAATTACGAGCTGATATAAGTACTTGGGATCTGAAAATTGAGTTTTCAGTTATCGATGCCATACGTTTAGAAATACCTTGAAACGTGGACATTTCTTGGTCCCGGGCTGATTGGGGAATTTTTTCACGGCGCGAAAAATTCCGAGCTGATATAAGTACTTGGGATCTGAAAATTGACTTTTCAGTTATCGACGCCATACGTTTAGAAATACCATAAAACGTGGACATTTCTTGGTCCCGGGCTGATTGGACCATTTTTTAAAAACATGTAAAATACGCAGATGATATAAGTACTTGGGATCTGAAAATTGAGTTTTCAGTTATCGACGCTATACGTTTAGAATTACCAAGAAACGTGGACATTTCTTGGTCCCGGGCTGATTGGGCAATTTTTTCACGACGTGAAAAATTACGAGCTGATATAAGTACTTGGGATCTGAAAATTGAGTTTTCAGTTATCGATGCCATACGTTTAGAAATACCTTGAAACGTGGACATTTCTTGGTCCCGGGCTGATTGGGCAATTTTTTCACGACGTGAAAAATTCCGAGCTGATATAAGTACTTGGGATCTGAAAATTGACTTTTCAATTATCGACGCTATACGTTTAGAAATACCATGAAACGTGGACATTTGTTGGTCCCGGTCTGATTGAACCATTTTCCACAGTATGAAAAATACCGAGCTGATATAAGTACTTGTGGTCTCAAAATTAAAATTCCAGTTATCGATGCCATATGCTTAGAAATGCCATGAAACGTGGAGATTTCTTGGTCCCGGACTGATTGGACCATTTTTTAAAAACACGTAAAATACGCAGATGATATAAGTACTTCGGATCTGAAAATTGACTTTTCAGTTATCGACGCCATACGTTTAGAAATACCATGAAACGTGGAGATTTCTTGGTCCCGGTCTGATTGGGGAATTTTTTCACGACGCGAAAAATTCCGAGCTGATATAAGTACTTGGGATCTGAAAATTGAGTTTCCAGTTATCGACGCCATACGTTTAGAAATGCCATGAAACGTGGACATTTGTTGGTCCCGGGCTGATTGGACCATTTTTCCACAACTCGAAAAATACCGAGATGATATAAGTACTTGTGGTCTGAAAATTGAAATTCCAGTTATCGATGCCATATGCTTAGAAATGCGATGAAACGTGGACATTTGTTGGTTCCGTGCTGATTGGACCATTGTTTCGTAACACGTAAAATACGGAGCTGATATACGTACTTGGGATGTGAAAATTGATATTTCATTTATCGACGCCATATGCTTAGAAACTCCATGAAACGTGGACATTTCTTGGTCCCGAGCTGATTGGGGAATTTTTTCACGACGCCAAAAATTCACAGCTGATATAAGTACTTGTGATCTGAAAATTGAGATTCCAGTTATCAACGCAACACGTTTAGAAATACCATGAAAAGTGCGCATTTTTTGGTCCCGGGCTGATTGGGGCATGTTTTCAAAACACGAAAAATTCTTAGCTGATATAAGTACTTGTGGTCTGAAAATTGAGATTCCAGTTATCAAAGCCATACGTTTAGAAATACCATGAAACGTGGACATATGTTGGTCCCGGGCTGTTTGAACCATTTCTCACAATATGAAAAATACCGAGCTGATATAAGTACTTGTGGTATCAAAATTAAAATTCCAGTTTTCGATGCCATATGCTTAGAAATGCCATGAAACGTGGACATTTGATGGTCCCGAGCTGATTGGACCATTGTTTCACAACTCGAAAAATACCGAGATGACATAAGTACTTGTGATCTGAAAATTCACATTCCAGTTGTCAACGCAACACATTTAGAAATGCCAGTAAACGTGGTCATTTCTTGGTCCCGAGCTGATTGAGGAATTTTTTCACGGCGCGAGAAATTCCCAGTTGATATTAGTACTTGTGGTCTGAAAATTGAAATTCCAGTTATCGATGCCATATGGTTAGAAATGCCATGAAACGTGGACATTTGTTGGTCCCGGGCTGATTGGACCATTGTTTCACAACACATAAAATACGGGATAAAATACGGGATAAAATACGGAGCTGATATACGTACTTGGGATGTGAAACTTGATATTTCATTTATCGACGCCATATGCTTAGAAATGCAATGAAACGTGGACATTTGTTGGTCCCGGGCTGATTGAACCATTTTTCACAATATGAGAAATACCGAGCTGATATAAGTACTTGTGTTCTCAAAATTAAAATTCCAGTTATCGATGCCATATGCTTAGAAATGCCATGAAACGTGGACATTTCTTGGTCCCGAGCTGATTGAGGAATTTTTTCATGACGCGAAAATTGTCGAGCTGATATAAGTACTTGCGATCTGAAAATTCAGATTCCAGTTGTCAACGCAACACATTTAGAAATGCCATGAAACGTGTATATTTTTTGGTCCCGAGCTGATATAAGTACTTGTGATCTGAAAATTCGGATTCCAGTCATGAACGCAACACATTTAGAAATGCCATGAAACGTGGTCATTTCTTGGTCCCGAGCTGATTGAGGAATTTTTTCACGGCGCGAAAAATTCCCAGTTGATATTAGTACTTGTGGTCTGAAAATTGAAATTCCAGTTATCGATGCCATATGGTTAGAAATGCCATGAAACGTGGACATTTGTTGGTCCCGGGCTGATTGGACCATTGTTTCACAACACATAAAATACGGGATAAAATACGGGATAAAATACGGAGCTGATATACGTACTTGGGATGTGAAACTTGATATTTCATTTATCGACGCCATATGCTTAGAAATGCCATGAAACGTGGACATTTGTTGGTCCCGGGCTGATTGAACCATTTTTCACAATATGAGAAATACCGAGCTGATATAAGTACTTGTGTTCTCAAAATTAAAATTCCAGTTATCGATGCCATATGCTTAGAAATGCCATGAAACGTGGACATTTCTTGGTCCCGAGCTGATTGAGGAATTTTTTCATGACGCGAAAATTGTCGAGCTGATATAAGTACTTGCGATCTGAAAATTCAGATTCCAGTTGTCAACGCAACACATTTAGAAATGCCATGAAACGTGTATATTTTTTGGTCCCGAGCTGATATAAGTACTTGTGATCTGAAAATTCGGATTCCAGTCATGAACGCAACACATTTAGAAATGCCATGAAACGTGGTCATTTCTTGGTCCCGAGCTGATTGAGGAATTTTTTCACGGCGCGAAAAATTCCCAGTTGATATTAGTACTTGTGGTCTGAAAATTGAAATTCCAGTTATCGATGCCATATGGTTAGAAATGCCATGAAACGTGGACATTTGTTGGTCCCGGGCTGATTGGACCATTGTTTCACAACACATAAAATACGGGATAAAATACGGGATAAAATACGGAGCTGATATACGTACTTGGGATGTCAAACTTGATATTTCATTTATCGACGTCATATGCTTAGAAATGCCATGAAACGTGGACATTTGTTGGTCCCGGGCTGATTGGACCATTTTTTAACAACATGTCAAATACTCAGATGATATAAGTACTTGGGATCTGAAAATTGACTTTTCAGTTATCGACGCTATACGTTTAGAAATACCATGAAACGTGGAGATTTCTTGGTCCCGTGCTGAATGGGCAATTTTTTCACGACGTGAAAAATTCCGAGCTGATATAAGTACTTGGGATCTGAAAATTGACTTTTCAGTTATCGACGGTATACGTTTAGAAATACCATGAAACGTGGACATTTCTTGGTCCCGGGCTGAATGGACCATTTTTCACAATATGAAAAATACCGAGCTGATATAAGTACTGGTGGTCCCAAAATTAAAATTCTAGTTATCGATGCCATATGCTTAGAAATGCGATGAAACGTGGAAATTTGTTGGTTCCGGGCTGATTGGACCATTGTTTCGCAACACGTAAAATACGAAGCTGATTTACGTACTTGAGATGTGAAAATTGATATTTCATTTATCGATGCCATATGCTTAGAAATGCCATGAAACGTGGACATTTGTTGGTTCTGGGCTGAGTGAGGAATTTTAGCATGACGCGAAAAATTCCGAGTTGATATAAGTACTTGTGATCTGAAAGTTCAGATTCCAGTTGTCAACGCAACAAATTTAGAAATGCCATGAAACGTGTATATTTTTTGGTCCCGGGTAGATTGGGGCATTTTTTCAAAACATGGAAAATTCTTAGCTGATATAAGTACTTCGGATCGGAAAATTGAGATTCAGTTATCGTTGCCATACGTTTAAAAATACCATGAAACGTGGACATTCGTTGGTCCCGGGCTGATTGAACCAGTTCTCATAACACGAAGAATACCGAGTTGATATAAGTACTTGTGTTCTGAAAATTGATATTCCAGTTATCGATGCCATATACTTAGAAATGCCGTGAAGCGTGGACATTTGTTGGTCCCGGGCTGACTGGACCATTGTTTCACAACACGTAAAATACGGAGCTGATATACGTACTTGGGATGTGAAAATTGATATTTCATTTCTCGACGCCATATGCTTAGAAATGCCATGAAACGTGGACATTTGTTGGTTCCGGGCTGATTGGACCATTGTTTCGCAACACGTAAAATACGGAGCTGATATACGTACTTGAGATGTGAAAATTGATATTTCATTTATCGATGCCATATGCTTAGAAATCCCACGAAACGTGGACATTTCTTGGTCCCGAGCTGATTGAGGAATTTTTTCATGACGCTAAAAATTCCGATTTAATATAATTACTTGTGGTCTGAAAATTGAGATTCCAGTTATCGACGCCATCCGTTCAGCAATACCATGAAACGTGGACATTTCTTGGTCCCGAACTGATTGAGGAATTTTATCTTGACGCGAAAAATTCCGAGTTGATATCAGTACTTGTGATCTGAAAGTTCAGATTCCAGTTGTCAACGCAACAAATTTAGAAATGCCATGAAACGTGTATATTTTTTGGTCCCGGGTAGATTGTGGCATTTTTTCAAAACATGGACAATTCTTAGCTGATATAAGTTCTTGGGATCGGAAAATTGAGATTCAGTTATCGTCGCCATACGTTTAGAAATACCATGAAACGTGGACATTCGTTGGTCCCGGGCTGATTGAACCATTTGTCATAACACGAAAAATATCGAGTTGATATAAGTACTTGTGTTCTGAAAACTGATATTCCAGTTATCGATGCCATATGCTTAGAAATGCCATGAAACGTGGACATTTGTTGGTTCCGGGCTGATTGGACCATTGTTTAACAACACGTAAAATACGGAGCTGATATACGTACTTGGGATGTGAAAATTGATATTTCATTTATCGACGCCATATGCTTAGAAATGCCATGAAACATGGACATTTCTTGGTCCCGAGTTGATTGAGGAATTTTTTCATGACGCGAAAAATTCCAAATTAATATAATTACTTGTGGTCTGAAAATTGAGATTCCAGTTATCGACGCCATACGTTTAGAAATACCATGAAACGTGGACATTTCTTGGTCCCGGGCTGATTGGGGAATTTTTTCACGGCGCGAAAAATTCCGAGCTGATATAAGTACTTGGGATCTGAAAATTGACTTTTCAGTTATCGACGCCATACGTTTAGAAATACCATAAAACGTGGACATTTCTTGGTCCCGGGCTGATTGGACCATTTTTTAACAACATGTCAAATACTCAGATGATATAAGTACTTGGGATCTGAAAATTGACTTTTCAGTTATCGACGCTATACGTTTAGAAATACCATGAAACGTGGAGATTTCTTGGTCCCGTGCTGATTGGGCAATTTTTTCACGACGTGAAAAATTCCGAGCTGATATAAGTACTTGGGATCTGAAAATTGACTTTTCAGTTATCGACGGTATTCGTTTAGAAATACCATGAAACGTGGACATTTCTTGGTCCCGGGCTGATTGGACCATTGTTACACAACTCGAAAGATACCGGGATGATATAAGTACTTGTGATCTGAAAATTCAGATTCCAGTTGTCAACGCAACACATTCAGAAATGCCATGAAACGTGGACATTTGTTGGTCCGGTGCTGATTGGGGAATTTTTTCACGACGCGAAAAATTCCGAGCTAATATAAGTAATTGGGTTCTGAAACTTGTGATTCCAGTTGTCGACGCGATTTTTTTAGAAATGCCATGAACCGTGGACATATGTTGGTCCCGGGCTGAAGGAATTTTTTCACGGCGCGAAAAACTCCAAGTTGATATAAGTACTTGTGGTCTGAAAATTGAAATTCCAGTTATCGATGCCATATGCTTAGAAATGCCATCTAACGTGGACATTTGTTGGTCCCGGGCTGATTGGACCATTGTTTCACAACACATAAAATACGGGATAAAATACGGAGCTGATATACGTACACGGGATGTGAAACTTGATATTTCATTTATCGACGCCATATGCTTAGAAATGCCATGAAACGTGGACATTTGTTGTTCCCGGGATGATTGTACCATTGTTCCACAACTCGAAAAATACCGAGATGATATAAGTACTTGTGGTCTGAAAATTGAAATTCCAGTTATCGATGCCATATGCTTAGAAATGCGATGAAACGTGGACATTTGTTGGTTCCGGGCTGATTGGACCAATGTTTCGCAAAACGTAAAATACGGAGCTGATTTACGTACTTGAGATGTGAAAATTGATATTTCATTTATCGATGCCATATTCTTAGAAATGCCTTGAAACGTGGTCATTACTTGGTCCCGGGCTGTTTGGACCTTTTTTTCACAATACCAAAAATACCGAGTTAATATAATTACTTGTGGTCTGAAAATTGCGATTCCAGTTATCGACACCGTTCCTTTAGAAACGCCATGAAACGTGGACATTTGTTCGTACAGGGCAGTTTGAATCTTTTTTTCACAAAGCGAAAAATACAGAGCTGATATAAGTACTTGGGATCTGAAAATTGAGATTCCATTTATCGACGGCATATGCTAAGAAATGCCATGAAATGTGGACATTTGTTGGTCCCGGGCTGATTGGACCATTTTTCCACAACTCGAAAAATACCGAGATGATATAAGTACTTGTGGTCTGAAAATTGAAATTCCAGTTATCGATGCCATATGCTTAGAAATGCGATGAAACGTGGACATTTGTTGGTTCCGGGCTGATTGGACCAATGTTTCGCAAAACGTAAAATACGGAGCTGATTTACGTAGTTGAGATGTGAAAATTGATATTTCATTTATCGATGCCATATGCTTAGAAATGCCATGAAACGTGTACATTTCTTGGTCCCGGGCTGTTTGGACCTTTTTTTCACAATACCAAAAATACCGAGTTAATATAATTACTTGTGGTCTGAAAATTGCGATTCCAGTTATCGACACCGTTCCTTTCGAAACGCCATGAAACGTGGACATTTGTTCGTCCAGGGCAGTTTGAATCTTTTTTTCACAAAGCGAAAAATACGGAGCTAATATAAGTACTTGGGATCTGAGAATTGAGATTCCATTTATCGACGGCATATGCTAAGAAATGCCATGAAACGTGGACATTTGTTGGTCCCGGGCTGATTGGACCATTTTTCCACAACTCGAAAAATACCGAGATGATATAAGTACTTGTGGTCTGAAAGTTGAAATTCCAGTTATCGATGCCATATGCTTAGAAATGCGATGAAACGTGGACATTGGTTGGTTCCGGGCTGATTGGACCATTGTTTCGCAACATGTAAAATACGGAGCTGATATACGTACTTGAAATGTGAAAATTGATATTTCAATTATCGATGCCATATGCTTAGAAACGCCATGAAACGTGGACATTTCTTGGTCCCGAGCTGATTGGGGAATTTTTTCACGACGCCAAAAATTCACAGCTGATATAAGTACTTGTGATCTGAAAATTAAGATTCCAGTTATCAACGCAACACGTTTAGAAATACCATGAAAAGTGCGCATTTTTTGGTCCCGGGCTGATTGGGGCATGTTTTCAAAACACGAAAAATTCTTAGCTGATATAAGTACTTGTGGTCTGAAAATTGAGATTCCAGTTATCAAAGCCATACGTTTAGAAATACCATGAAACGTGGACATATGTTGGTCCCGGGCTGTTTGAACCATTTCTCACAATATGAAAAATACCGAGCTGATATAAGTACTTGTGGTCTCAAAATTAAAATTCCAGTTTTCGATGCCATATGGTTAGAAATGCCATGAAACGTGGACATTTCTTGGTCCCGAGCTGATTGAGGAATTTTTTCATGACGCGAAAATTTTCGAGCTGATATAAGTACTTGGGATCTGAAAATTCAGATTCCGGTTGTCAACGCAACACATTTAGAAATGCCATGAAACGTGTATATTTTTTGGTCCCGAGCTGATATAAGTACTTGTGATCTGAAAATTCGGATTCCAGTCATGAACGCAACACATTTAGAAATGCCATGAAACGTGGTCATTTCTTGGTCCCGAGCTGATTGAGGAATTTTTTCACGGCGCGAAAAATTCCCAGTTGATATTAGTAATTGTGGTCTGAAAATTGAAATTCCAGTTATCGATGCCATATGGTTAGAAATGCCATGAAACGTGGACATTTGTTGGTCCCGGTCTGATTGGACCATTGTTTCACAACACATAAAATACGGGATAAAATACGGGATAAAATACGGAGCTGATATACGAACTTGGGATGTGAAACTTGATATTTCATTTATCGACGCCATATGCTTAGAAATGCCATGAAACGTGGACATTTGTTGGTCCCGGGCTGATTGAACCATTTTTCATAATATGAGAAATACCGAGCTGATATAAGTACTTGTGTTCTCAAAATTAAAATTCCAGTTATCGATGCCATATGCTTAGAAATGCCATGAAACGTGGACATTTCTTGGTCCCGAGCTGATTGAGTAATTTTTTCATGACGCGAAAATTTTCGAGCTGATATAAGTACTTGCGATCTGAAAATTCAGATTCCAGTTGTCAACGCAACACATTTAGAAATGCCATGAAACGTGTATATATTTTGGTCCCGGGTAGATTGGAGCATTTGTTCAAAACACGAAAAATTCTTAGCTGATATAAGTACTTGTGGTCTGAAAATTGAGATTTCAGTTATCAAAGCCATACGTTTAGAAATACCATGAAACGTGGACATTTGTTGGTCCCGGTCTGATTGAACCATTTTTCACAATATGAAAAATACCGAGCTGATATAAATACTTGTGGTCTCAAAACTAAAATTCCAGTTATCGATGCCATATGCTTAGAAATGCCATGAAACGTGGACATTTGTTGGTTCTGGGCTGAGTGAGGAATTTTAGCATGACGCGAAAAATTCCGAGTTGATATAAGTACTTGTGATCTGAAAGTTCAGATTCCAGTTGCCAACGCAACAAATTTAGAAATGCCATGAAACGTGTATATTTTTTGGTCCCGGGTAGATTGGGGCATTTTTTCAAAACATGGAAAATTCTTAGCTGATATAAGTACTTCGGATCGGAAAATTGAGATTCAGTTATCGTCGCCATACGTTTAAAAATACCATGAAACGTGGACATTCGTTGGTCCCGGGCTGATTGAACCAGTTCTCATAACACGAAGAATACCGAGTTGATATAAGTACTTGTGTTCTGAAAATTGATATTCCAGTTATCGATGCCATATACTTAGAAATGCCATGAAGCGTGGACATTTGTTGGTCCCGGGCTGACTGGACCATTGTTTCACAACACGTAAAATACGGAGCTGATATACGTACTTGAGATGTGAAAATCGATATTTCATTTATCGATGCCATATGCTTAGAAATGCGATGAAACGTGGACATTTGTTGGTTCCGGGCTGATTGGACCATTGTTTCGCAACACGTAAAATACGGAGCTGATATACGTACTTGAGATGTGAAAATTGAGATTCCAGTTATCGACGCCATACCTTCAGTAATACCATGAAACGTGGACATTTCTTGGTCCCGAACTGATTGTGGAATTTTATCATGACGCGAAACATTCCGAGTTGATATCAGTACTTTTGATCTGAAAGTTCAGATTCCAGTTGTCAACGCAACAAATTTAGAAATGCCATGAACCGTGGACATTTGTTGGTCCCGGGCTGACTGGACCATTGTTTCGCAACACGTAAAATACGGAGCTGATATACGTACTTGAGATGTGAAAATCGATATTTCATTTATCGATGCCATATGCTTAGAAATGCCACGAAACGTGGACATTTCTTGGTCCCGAGCTGATTGAGGAATTTTTTCATGACGCGAAAAATTCCGATTTAATATAATTACTTGTGGTCTGAAAATTGAGATTCCAGTTATCGACGCCATCCGTTCAGCAATACCATGAAACGTGGACATTTCTTGGTCCCGAACTGATTGAGGGATTTTATCTTGACGCGAAAAATTCCGAGTTGATATCAGTACTTGTGATCTGAAAGTTCAGATTCCAGTTGTCAACGCAACAAATTTAGAAATGCCATGAAACGTGTATATTTTTTGGTCCCGGGTAGATTGTGGCATTTTTTCAAAACATGGACAATTCTTAGCTGATATAAGTTCTTGGGATCGGAAAATTGAGATTCAGTTATCGTCGCCATACGTTTAGAAATACCATGAAACGTGGACATTCGTTGGTCCCGGGCTGATTGAACCATTTGTCATAACACGAAAAATATCGAGTTGATATAAGTACTTGTGTTCTGAAAACTGATATTCCAGTTATCGATGCCATATGCTTAGAAATGCCATGAAACGTGGACATTTGTTGGTTCCGGGCTGATTGGACCATTGTTTAACAACACGTAAAATACGGAGCTGATATACGTACTTGGGATGTGAAAATAGATATTTCATTTATCGACGCCATATGCTTAGAAATGCCATGAAACATGGACATTTCTTGGTCCCGAGTTGATTGAGGAATTTTTTCATGACGCGAAAAATTCCAAATTAATATAATTACTTGTGCTCTGAAAATTGAGATTCCAGTTATCGACGCCATACGTTTAGAAATACCATGAAACGTGGACATTTCTTGGTCCCGGGCTGATTGGGCAATTTTTTCACGACGTGAAAAATTACGAGCTGATATAAGTACTTGGGATCTGAAAATTGAGTTTTCAGTTATCGATGCCATACGTTTAGAAATACCTTGAAACGTGGACATTTCTTGGTCCCGGGCTGATTGGGCAATTTTTTCACGACGTGAAAAATTCCGAGCTGATATAAGTACTTGGGATCTGAAAATTGACTTTTCAATTATCGACGCTATACGTTTAGAAATACCATGAAACGTGGACATTTCTTGGTCCCGGGCTGATTGGACCATTGTTACACAACTCGAAAGATACCGGGATGATATAAGTACTTGTGATCTGAAAATTCAGATTCCAGTTGTCAACGCAACACATTCAGAAATGCCATGAAACGTGGACATTTGTTGGTCCGGTGCTGATTGGGGAATTTTTTCACGACGCGAAAAATTCCGAGCTAATATAAGTAATTGGGTTCTGAAACTTGTGATTCCAGTTGTCGACGCGATTTTTTTAGAAATGCCATGAACCGTGGACATATGTTGGTCCCGGGCTGAAGGAATTTTTTCACGGCGCGAAAAACTCCAAGTTGATATAAGTACTTGTGGTCTGAAAATTGAAATTCCAGTTATCGATGCCATATGCTTAGAAATGCCATCTAACGTGGACATTTGTTGGTCCCGGGCTGATTGGACCATTGTTTCACAACACATAAAATACGGGATAAAATACGGAGCTGATATACGTACACGGGATGTGAAACTTGATATTTCATTTATCGACGCCATATGCTTAGAAATGCCATGAAACGTGGACATTTGTTGTTCCCGGGCTGATTGGACCATTGTTCCACAACTCGAAAAATACCGAGATGATATAAGTACTTGTGGTCTGAAAATTGAAATTCCAGTTATCGATGCCATATGCTTAGAAATGCGATGAAACGTGGACATTTGTTGGTTCCGGGCTGATTGGACCAATGTTTCGCAAAACGTAAAATACGGAGCTGATTTACGTACTTGTGATCTGAAAATTCACATTCCAGTTGTCAACGCAACACATTTAGAAATGCCATTAAACGTGGTCATTTCTTGGTCCCGAGCTGATTGAGGAATTTTTTCACGGCGCGAGAAATTCCCAGTTGATATTAGTACTTGTGGTCTGAAAATTGAAATTCCAGTTATCGATGCCATATGGTTAGACATGCCATGAAACGTGGACATTTGTTGGTCCCGGGCTGATTGGACCATTGTTTCACAACACATAAAATACGGGATAAAATACGGGATAAAATACGGAGCTGATATACGTACTTGGGATGTGAAACTTGATATTTCATTTATCGACGTCATATGCTTAGAAATGCCATGAAACGTGGACATTTGTTGGTCCCGGGCTGATTGAACCATTTTTCACAATATGAGAAATACCGAGCTGATATAAGTACTTGTGTTCTCAAAATTAAAATTCCAGTTATCGATGCCATATGCTTAGAAATGCCATGAAACGTGGACATTTCTTGGTCCCGAGCTGATTGAGGAATTTTTTCATGACGCGAAAATTGTCGAGCTGATATAAGTACTTGCGATCTGAAAATTCAGATTCCAGTTGTCAACGCAACACATTTAGAAATGCCATGAAACGTGTATATTTTTTGGTCCCGAGCTGATATAAGTACTTGTGATCTGAAAATTCGGATTCCAGTCATGAACGCAACACATTTAGAAATGCCATGAAACGTGGTCATTTCTTGGTCCCGAGCTGATTGAGGAATTTTTTCACGGCGCGAAAAATTCCCAGTTGATATTAGTACTTGTGGTCTGAAAATTAAGATTCCAGTTATTGACGCCATACATTTTGAAATGCTATAAAACATGGACATTTGTTGGTCCCGGGCTGATTGGACCATTGTTTCACAACACATAAAATACGGGATAAAATACGGGATAAAATACGGAGCTGATATACGTACTTGGGATGTGAAACTTGATATTTCATTTATCGACGCCATATGCTTAGAAATGCCATGAAACGTGGACATTTGTTGGTCCCGGGCTGATTGAACCATTTTTCACAATATGAGAAATACCGAGCTGATATAAGTACCTGTGTTCTCAAAATTAAAATTCCAGTTATCGATGCCATATGCTTAGAAATGCCATGAAACGTGGACATTTCTTGGTCCCGAGCTGATTGAGGAATTTTTTCATGACGCGAAAATTTTCGAGCTGATATAAGTACTTGCAATCTGAAAATTCAGATTCCAGTTGTCAACGCAACACATTTAGAAATGCCATGAAACGTGTATATATTTTGGTCCCGGGTAGATTGGAGCATTTGTTCAAAACCCGAAAAATTCTTAGCTGATATAAGTACTTGTGGTCTGAAAATTGAGATTTCAGTTATCAAAGCCATACGTTTAGAAATACCATGAAACGTGGACATTTGTTGGTCCCGGTCTGATTGAACCATTTTTCACAATATGAAAAATACCGAGCTGATATAAGTACTTGTGGTCTCAAAATTAAAATTCCAGTTATCGATGCCATATGCTTAGAAATGCCATGAAACGTGGAGATTTCTTGGTCCCGGACTGATTGGACCATTTTTTAAAAACACGTAAAATACGCAGATGATATAAGTACTTCGGATCTGAAAATTGACTTTTCAGTTATCGACGCCATACGTTTAGAAATACCATGAAACGTGGAGATTTCTTGGTCCCGGTCTGATTGGACCATTTTTTAAAAACACGTAAAATACGCAGATGATATAAGTACTTCGGATCTGAAAATTGACTTTTCAGTTATCGACGCCATACGTTTAGAAATACCATGAAACGTGGAGATTTCTTGGTCCCGGTCTGATTGGGGAATTTTTTCACGACGCGAAAAATTCCGAGCTGATATAAGTACTTGGGATCTGAAAATTGACTTTTCAGTTATCGACGCCATACGCTTAGAAATACCATGAAACGTGGAGATTTCTTGGTATCGGGCTGATTGAGCAATTTTTTCACGACGCGAAAAATTCCGAGCTGATATAAGTACTTGGGATCTGATAATTGACTTTTCAGTTATCGACGCTATACGTTTAGAAATACAATGAAACGTGCACATTTCTTGGTCCCGGGCTGATTGGGGCATGTTTTCAAAACACGAAAAATTCTTACCTGATATAAGTACTTGTGGTCTGAAAATTGAGATTCCAGTTATCAAAGCCATACGTTTAGAAATACCATGAAACGTGGACATTCGTTGGTCCCGGGCTGATTGAACCATTTGTCATAACACGAAAAATATCGAGTTGATATAAGTACTTGGGTTCTGAAAACACATATTCCAGTTATCGATGCCATATGCTTAGAAATGCCATGAAACGTGGACATTTGTTGGTCCCGGGCTAATTGGACCATTGTTTAACAACACGTAAAATACGGAGCTGATATACGTACTTGGGATGTGATAATTGATATTTCATTTATCGACGCCATATGCTTAGAAATGCCATGAAACATGGACATTTCTTGGTCCCGAGTTGATT
Source organism: Perithous albicinctus (assembly GCA_964016905.1). Classification (NCBI taxonomy): domain Eukaryota; kingdom Metazoa; phylum Arthropoda; class Insecta; order Hymenoptera; family Ichneumonidae; genus Perithous; species Perithous albicinctus. Next base: position 2,156,257 of record OZ024693.1, read on the forward strand.
GAGGAATTTTTTCATGACGCGAAAAATTCCAAATTAATATAATTACTTGTGGTCTGAAAATTGAGATTCCAGTTATCGACGCCATACGTTTAGAAATACCATGAAACGTGGACATTTCTTGGTCCCGGGCTGATTGGACCATTTTTTAACAACATGTCAAATACTCAGATGATATAAGTACTTGGGATCTGAAAATTGACTTTTCAGTTATCGACGCTATACGTTTAGAAATACCATGAAACGTGGAGATTTCTTGGTCCCGTGCTGATTGGGCAATTTTTTCACGACGTGAAAAATTCCGAGCTGATATAAGTACTTGGGATCTGAAAATTGACTTTTCAGTTATCGACGGTATACGTTTAGAAATACCATGAAACGTGGACATTTCTTGGTCCCGGGCTGAATGGGCCATTTTTCACAATATGAAAAATACCGAGCTGATATAAGTACTGGTGGTCCCAAAATTAAAATTCTAGTTATCGATGCCATATGCTTAGAAATGCGATGAAACGTGGAAATTTGTTGGTTCCGGGCTGATTGGACCATTGTTTCGCAACACGTAAAATACGAAGCTGATTTACGTAATTGAGATGTGAAAATTGATATTTCATTTATCGATGCCATATGCTTAGAAATGCCATGAAACGTGGACATTTGTTGGTTCTGGGCTGAGTGAGGAATTTTAGCATGACGCGAAAAATTCCGAGTTGATATAAGTACTTGTGATCTGAAAGTTCAGATTCCAGTTGTCAACGCAACAAATTTAGAAATGCCATGAAACGTGTATATTTTTTGGTCCCGGGTAGATTGGGGCATTTTTTCAAAACATGGAAAATTCTTAGCTGATATAAGTACTTCGGATCGGAAAATTGAGATTCAGTTATCGTTGCCATACGTTTAAAAATACCATGAAACGTGGACATTCGTTGGTCCCGGGCTGATTGAACCAGTTCTCATAACACGAAGAATACCGAGTTGATATAAGTACTTGTGTTCTGAAAATTGATATTCCAGTTATCGATGCCATATACTTAGAAATGCCATGAAGCGTGGACATTTGTTGGTCCCGGGCTGACTGGACCATTGTTTCACAACACGTAAAATACGGAGCTGATATACGTACTTGGGATGTGAAAATTGATATTTCATTTCTCGACGCCATATGCTTAGAAATGCCATGAAACATTGACATTTGTTGGTCCCAGACTGTTTAGACCTTTTTTCCACAATACCAAAAATACCGAGTTAATATAATTACTTGTGGTCTGAAAATTGATATTCCAGTTATCGTCGCCATACGTTCAGCAATGCCACGAAACGTGGACATTTATTGGTCCCGAGCTGATTGGACCATTGTTTCACAACTCGAAAAATACCGAGATGATATACGTACTTGGGATGTGAAAATTGATATTTCATTTATCGACACCATATGCTTAGAAATGCGATGAAACGTGGACATTTGTTGGTTCCGGGCTGATTGGACCATTGTTTCGCAACACGTAAAATACGGAGCTGATATACGTACTTGAGATGTGAAAATTGATATTTCATTTATCGATGCTATATGCTTAGAAATGCCATGAAACGTGGACATTTCTTGGTCCCGAGCTGGTTGAGGAACTTTTTCATGACGCAAAAAACTCCGAGTTGATATAATTACTTGTGGTCTGAAAATTGAGATTCCAGTTATCGACGCCAGACCTTCAGTAATACCATGAAACGTGGACATTTCTTGGTCCCGAACTGATTGTGGAATTTTATCATGACGCGAAAAATTCCGAGTTGATATCAGTACTTTTGATCTGAAAGTTCAGATTCCAGTTGTCAACGCAACAAATTTAGAAATGCCATGAACCGTGGACATTTGTTGGTCCCGGGCTGACTGGACCATTGTTTCGCAACACGTAAAATACGGAGCTGATATACGTACTTGAGATGTGAAAATCGATATTTCATTTATCGATGCCATATGCTTAGAAATGCCACGAAACGTGGACATTTCTTGGTCCCGAGCTGGTTGAGGAACTTTTTCATGACGCGAAAAACTCCGAGTTGATATAATTACTTGTGTTCTGAAAATTGAGATTCCAGTTATCGACGCCATCCGTTCAGCAATACCATGAAACGTGGACATTTCTTGGTCCCGAACTGATTGAGGAATTTTATCTTGACGCGAAAAATTCCGAGTTGATATCAGTACTTGTGATCTGAAAGTTCAGATTCCAGTTGTCAACGCAACAAATTTAGAAATGCCATGAAACGTGTATATTTTTTGGTCCCGGGTAGATTGTGGCATTTTTTCAAAACATGGACAATTCTTAGCTGATATAAGTTCTTGGGATCGGAAAATTGAGATTCAGTTATCGTCGCCATACGTTTAGAAATACCATGAAACGTGGACATTCGTTGGTCCCGGGCTGATTGAACCATTTGTCATAACACGAAAAATATCGAGTTGATATAAGTACTTGTGTTCTGAAAACTGATATTCCAGTTATCGATGCCATATGCTTAGAAATGCCATGAAACGTGGACATTTGTTGGTCCCGGGCTGATTGGACCATTCTTTAACAACACGTAAAATACGGAGCTGATATACGTACTTGGGATGTGAAAATTGATATTTCATTTATCGACGCCATATGCTTAGAAATGCCATGAAACATGGACATTTCTTGGTCCCGAGTTGATTGAGGAATTTTTTCATGACGCGAAAAATTCCAAATTAATATAATTATTTGTGGTCTGAAAATTGAGATTCCAGTTATCGACGCCATACGTTTAGAAATACCATGAAACGTGGACATTTCTTGGTCCCGGGCTGATTGGGGAATTTTTTCACGGCGCGAAAAATTCCGAGCTGATATAAGTACTTGGGATCTGAAAATTGACTTTTCAGTTATCGACGCCATACGTTTAGAAATACCATAAAACGTGGACATTTCTTGGTCCCGGGCTGATTGGACCATTTTTTAACAAAATGTCAAATACTCAGATGATATAAGTACTTGGGATCTGAAAATTGACTTTTCAGTTATCGACGCTATACGTTTAGAAATACCATGAAACGTGGAGATTTCTTGGTCCCGTGCTGATTGGGCAATTTTTTCACGACGTGAAAAATTCCGAGCTGATATAAGTACTTGGGATCTGAAAATTGACTTTTCAGTTATCGACTGTATACGTTTAGAAATACCATGAAACGTGGACATTTCTTGGTCCCGGGCTGAATGGACCATTTTTTAAAAACATGTAAAATACGCAGATGATATAAGTACTTGGGATCTGAAAATTGAGTTTTCAGTTATCGACGCTATACGTTTAGAAATACCATGACACGTGGACATTTCTTGGTCCCGGGCTGATTGGGCAATTTTTTCACGACGTGAAAAATTACGAGCTGATATAAGTACTTGGGATCTGAAAATTGAGTTTTCAGTTATCGATGCCATACGTTTAGAAATACCTTGAAACGTGGACATTTCTTGGTCCCGGGCTGATTGGGGAATTTTTTCACGGCGCGAAAAATTCCGAGCTGATATAAGTACTTGGGATCTGAAAATTGACTTTTCAGTTATCGACGCCATACGTTTAGAAATACCATAAAACGTGGACATTTCTTGGTCCCGGGCTGATTGGACCATTTTTTAAAAACATGTAAAATACGCAGATGATATAAGTACTTGGGATCTGAAAATTGAGTTTTCAGTTATCGACGCTATACGTTTAGAATTACCAAGAAACGTGGACATTTCTTGGTCCCGGGCTGATTGGGCAATTTTTTCACGACGTGAAAAATTACGAGCTGATATAAGTACTTGGGATCTGAAAATTGAGTTTTCAGTTATCGATGCCATACGTTTAGAAATACCTTGAAACGTGGACATTTCTTGGTCCCGGGCTGATTGGGCAATTTTTTCACGACGTGAAAAATTCCGAGCTGATATAAGTACTTGGGATCTGAAAATTGACTTTTCAATTATCGACGCTATACGTTTAGAAATACCATGAAACGTGGACATTTGTTGGTCCCGGTCTGATTGAACCATTTTCCACAGTATGAAAAATACCGAGCTGATATAAGTACTTGTGGTCTCAAAATTAAAATTCCAGTTATCGATGCCATATGCTTAGAAATGCCATGAAACGTGGAGATTTCTTGGTCCCGGACTGATTGGACCATTTTTTAAAAACACGTAAAATACGCAGATGATATAAGTACTTCGGATCTGAAAATTGACTTTTCAGTTATCGACGCCATACGTTTAGAAATACCATGAAACGTGGAGATTTCTTGGTCCCGGTCTGATTGGGGAATTTTTTCACGACGCGAAAAATTCCGAGCTGATATAAGTACTTGGGATCTGAAAATTGAGTTTCCAGTTATCGACGCCATACGTTTAGAAATGCCATGAAACGTGGACATTTGTTGGTCCCGGGCTGATTGGACCATTTTTCCACAACTCGAAAAATACCGAGATGATATAAGTACTTGTGGTCTGAAAATTGAAATTCCAGTTATCGATGCCATATGCTTAGAAATGCGATGAAACGTGGACATTTGTTGGTTCCGTGCTGATTGGACCATTGTTTCGTAACACGTAAAATACGGAGCTGATATACGTACTTGGGATGTGAAAATTGATATTTCATTTATCGACGCCATATGCTTAGAAACTCCATGAAACGTGGACATTTCTTGGTCCCGAGCTGATTGGGGAATTTTTTCACGACGCCAAAAATTCACAGCTGATATAAGTACTTGTGATCTGAAAATTGAGATTCCAGTTATCAACGCAACACGTTTAGAAATACCATGAAAAGTGCGCATTTTTTGGTCCCGGGCTGATTGGGGCATGTTTTCAAAACACGAAAAATTCTTAGCTGATATAAGTACTTGTGGTCTGAAAATTGAGATTCCAGTTATCAAAGCCATACGTTTAGAAATACCATGAAACGTGGACATATGTTGGTCCCGGGCTGTTTGAACCATTTCTCACAATATGAAAAATACCGAGCTGAAATAAGTACTTGTGGTATCAAAATTAAAATTCCAGTTTTCGATGCCATATGCTTAGAAATGCCATGAAACGTGGACATTTGATGGTCCCGAGCTGATTGGACCATTGTTTCACAACTCGAAAAATACCGAGATGACATAAGTACTTGTGATCTGAAAATTCACATTCCAGTTGTCAACGCAACACATTTAGAAATGCCAGTAAACGTGGTCATTTCTTGGTCCCGAGCTGATTGAGGAATTTTTTCACGGCGCGAGAAATTCCCAGTTGATATTAGTACTTGTGGTCTGAAAATTGAAATTCCAGTTATCGATGCCATATGGTTAGAAATGCCATGAAACGTGGACATTTGTTGGTCCCGGGCTGATTGGACCATTGTTTCACAACACATAAAATACGGGATAAAATACGGGATAAAATACGGAGCTGATATACGTACTTGGGATGTGAAACTTGATATTTCATTTATCGACGCCATATGCTTAGAAATGCAATGAAACGTGGACATTTGTTGGTCCCGGGCTGATTGAACCATTTTTCACAATATGAGAAATACCGAGCTGATATAAGTACTTGTGTTCTCAAAATTAAAATTCCAGTTATCGATGCCATATGCTTAGAAATGCCATGAAACGTGGACATTTCTTGGTCCCGAGCTGATTGAGGAATTTTTTCATGACGCGAAAATTGTCGAGCTGATATAAGTACTTGCGATCTGAAAATTCAGATTCCAGTTGTCAACGCAACACATTTAGAAATGCCATGAAACGTGTATATTTTTTGGTCCCGAGCTGATATAAGTACTTGTGATCTGAAAATTCGGATTCCAGTCATGAACGCAACACATTTAGAAATGCCATGAAACGTGGTCATTTCTTGGTCCCGAGCTGATTGAGGAATTTTTTCACGGCGCGAAAAATTCCCAGTTGATATTAGTACTTGTGGTCTGAAAATTGAAATTCCAGTTATCGATGCCATATGGTTAGAAATGCCATGAAACGTGGACATTTGTTGGTCCCGGGCTGATTGGACCATTGTTTCACAACACATAAAATACGGGATAAAATACGGGATAAAATACGGAGCTGATATACGTACTTGGGATGTGAAACTTGATATTTCATTTATCGACGCCATATGCTTAGAAATGCCATGAAACGTGGACATTTGTTGGTCCCGGGCTGATTGAACCATTTTTCACAATATGAGAAATACCGAGCTGATATAAGTACTTGTGTTCTCAAAATTAAAATTCCAGTTATCGATGCCATATGCTTAGAAATGCCATGAAACGTGGACATTTCTTGGTCCCGAGCTGATTGAGGAATTTTTTCATGACGCGAAAATTGTCGAGCTGATATAAGTACTTGCGATCTGAAAATTCAGATTCCAGTTGTCAACGCAACACATTTAGAAATGCCATGAAACGTGTATATTTTTTGGTCCCGAGCTGATATAAGTACTTGTGATCTGAAAATTCGGATTCCAGTCATGAACGCAACACATTTAGAAATGCCATGAAACGTGGTCATTTCTTGGTCCCGAGCTGATTGAGGAATTTTTTCACGGCGCGAAAAATTCCCAGTTGATATTAGTACTTGTGGTCTGAAAATTGAAATTCCAGTTATCGATGCCATATGGTTAGAAATGCCATGAAACGTGGACATTTGTTGGTCCCGGGCTGATTGGACCATTGTTTCACAACACATAAAATACGGGATAAAATACGGGATAAAATACGGAGCTGATATACGTACTTGGGATGTCAAACTTGATATTTCATTTATCGACGTCATATGCTTAGAAATGCCATGAAACGTGGACATTTGTTGGTCCCGGGCTGATTGGACCATTTTTTAACAACATGTCAAATACTCAGATGATATAAGTACTTGGGATCTGAAAATTGACTTTTCAGTTATCGACGCTATACGTTTAGAAATACCATGAAACGTGGAGATTTCTTGGTCCCGTGCTGAATGGGCAATTTTTTCACGACGTGAAAAATTCCGAGCTGATATAAGTACTTGGGATCTGAAAATTGACTTTTCAGTTATCGACGGTATACGTTTAGAAATACCATGAAACGTGGACATTTCTTGGTCCCGAGCTGGTTGAGGAACTTTTTCATGACGCGAAAAACTCCGAGTTGATATAATTACTTGTGTTCTGAAAATTGAGATTCCAGTTATCGACGCCATCCGTTCAGCAATACCATGAAACGTGGACATTTCTTGGTCCCGAACTGATTGAGGAATTTTATCTTGACGCGAAAAATTCCGAGTTGATATCAGTACTTGTGATCGGAAAGTTCAGATTCCAGTTGTCAACGCAACAAATTTAGAAATGCCATGAAACGTGTATATTTTTTGGTCCCGGGTAGATTGTGGCATTTTTTCAAAACATGGACAATTCTTAGCTGATATAAGTTCTTGGGATCGGAAAATTGAGATTCAGTTATCGTCGCCATACGTTTAGAAATACCATGAAACGTGGACATTCGTTGGTCCCGGGCTGATTGAACCATTTGTCATAACACGAAAAATATCGAGTTGATATAAGTACTTGTGTTCTGAAAACTGATATTCCAGTTATCGATGCCATATGCTTAGAAATGCCATGAAACGTGGACATTTGTTGGTCCCGGGCTGATTGGACCATTGTTTAACAACACGTAAAATACGGAGCTGATATACGTACTTGGGATGTGAAAATTGATATTTCATTTATCGACGCCATATGCTTAGAAATGCCATGAAACATGGACATTTCTTGGTCCCGAGTTGATTGAGGAATTTTTTCATGACGCGAAAAATTCCAAATTAATATAATTATTTGTGGTCTGAAAATTGAGATTCCAGTTATCGACGCCATACGTTTAGAAATACCATGAAACGTGGACATTTCTTGGTCCCGGGCTGATTGGGGAATTTTTTCACGGCGCGAAAAATTCCGAGCTGATATAAGTACTTGGGATCTGAAAATTGACTTTTCAGTTATCGACGCCATACGTTTAGAAATACCATAAAACGTGGACATTTCTTGGTCCCGGGCTGATTGGACCATTTTTTAACAAAATGTCAAATACTCAGATGATATAAGTACTTGGGATCTGAAAATTGACTTTTCAGTTATCGACGCTATACGTTTAGAAATACCATGAAACGTGGAGATTTCTTGGTCCCGTGCTGATTGGGCAATTTTTTCACGACGTGAAAAATTCCGAGCTGATATAAGTACTTGGGATCTGAAAATTGACTTTTCAGTTATCGACTGTATACGTTTAGAAATACCATGAAACGTGGACATTTCTTGGTCCCGGGCTGAATGGACCATTTTTTAAAAACATGTAAAATACGCAGATGATATAAGTACTTGGGATCTGAAAATTGAGTTTTCAGTTATCGACGCTATACGTTTAGAAATACCATGAAACGTGGACATTTCTTGGTCCCGGGCTGATTGGGCAATTTTTTCACGACGTGAAAAATTACGAGCTGATATAAGTACTTGGGATCTGAAAATTGAGTTTTCAGTTATCGATGCCATACGTTTAGAAATACCTTGAAACGTGGACATTTCTTGGTCCCGGGCTGATTGGGGAATTTTTTCACGGCGCGAAAAATTCCGAGCTGATATAAGTACTTGGGATCTGAAAATTGACTTTTCAGTTATCGACGCCATACGTTTAGAAATACCATAAAACGTGGACATTTCTTGGTCCCGGGCTGATTGGACCATTTTTTAAAAACATGTAAAATACGCAGATGATATAAGTACTTGGGATCTGAAAATTGAGTTTTCAGTTATCGACGCTATACGTTTAGAATTACCAAGAAACGTGGACATTTCTTGGTCCCGGGCTGATTGGGCAATTTTTTCACGACGTGAAAAATTACGAGCTGATATAAGTACTTGGGATCTGAAAATTGAGTTTTCAGTTATCGATGCCATACGTTTAGAAATACCTTGAAACGTGGACATTTCTTGGTCCCGGGCTGATTGGGCAATTTTTTCACGACGTGAAAAATTCCGAGCTGATATAAGTACTTGGGATCTGAAAATTGACTTTTCAATTATCGACGCTATACGTTTAGAAATACCATGAAACGTGGACATTTGTTGGTCCCGGTCTGATTGAACCATTTTCCACAGTATGAAAAATACCGAGCTGATATAAGTACTTGTGGTCTCAAAATTAAAATTCCAGTTATCGATGCCATATGCTTAGAAATGCCATGAAACGTGGAGATTTCTTGGTCCCGGACTGATTGGACCATTTTTTAAAAACACGTAAAATACGCAGATGATATAAGTACTTCGGATCTGAAAATTGACTTTTCAGTTATCGACGCCATACGTTTAGAAATACCATGAAACGTGGAGATTTCTTGGTCCCGGTCTGATTGGGGAATTTTTTCACGACGCGAAAAATTCCGAGCTGATATAAGTACTTGGGATCTGAAAATTGAGTTTCCAGTTATCGACGCCATACGTTTAGAAATGCCATGAAACGTGGACATTTGTTGGTCCCGGGCTGATTGGACCATTTTTCCACAACTCGAAAAATACCGAGATGATATAAGTACTTGTGGTCTGAAAATTGAAATTCCAGTTATCGATGCCATATGCTTAGAAATGCGATGAAACGTGGACATTTGTTGGTTCCGTGCTGATTGGACCATTGTTTCGTAACACGTAAAATACGGAGCTGATATACGTACTTGGGATGTGAAAATTGATATTTCATTTATCGACGCCATATGCTTAGAAACTCCATGAAACGTGGACATTTCTTGGTCCCGAGCTGATTGGGGAATTTTTTCACGACGCCAAAAATTCACAGCTGATATAAGTACTTGTGATCTGAAAATTGAGATTCCAGTTATCAACGCAACACGTTTAGAAATACCATGAAAAGTGCGCATTTTTTGGTCCCGGGCTGATTGGGGCATGTTTTCAAAACACGAAAAATTCTTAGCTGATATAAGTACTTGTGGTCTGAAAATTGAGATTCCAGTTATCAAAGCCATACGTTTAGAAATACCATGAAACGTGGACATATGTTGGTCCCGGGCTGTTTGAACCATTTCTCACAATATGAAAAATACCGAGCTGATATAAGTACTTGTGGTATCAAAATTAAAATTCCAGTTTTCGATGCCATATGCTTAGAAATGCCATGAAACGTGGACATTTGATGGTCCCGAGCTGATTGGACCATTGTTTCACAACTCGAAAAATACCGAGATGACATAAGTACTTGTGATCTGAAAATTCACATTCCAGTTGTCAACGCAACACATTTAGAAATGCCAGTAAACGTGGTCATTTCTTGGTCCCGAGCTGATTGAGGAATTTTTTCACGGCGCGAGAAATTCCCAGTTGATATTAGTACTTGTGGTCTGAAAATTGAAATTCCAGTTATCGATGCCATATGGTTAGAAATGCCATGAAACGTGGACATTTGTTGGTCCCGGGCTGATTGGACCATTGTTTCACAACACATAAAATACGGGATAAAATACGGGATAAAATACGGAGCTGATATACGTACTTGGGATGTGAAACTTGATATTTCATTTATCGACGCCATATGCTTAGAAATGCAATGAAACGTGGACATTTGTTGGTCCCGGGCTGATTGAACCATTTTTCACAATATGAGAAATACCGAGCTGATATAAGTACTTGTGTTCTCAAAATTAAAATTCCAGTTATCGATGCCATATGCTTAGAAATGCCATGAAACGTGGACATTTCTTGGTCCCGAGCTGATTGAGGAATTTTTTCATGACGCGAAAATTGTCGAGCTGATATAAGTACTTGCGATCTGAAAATTCAGATTCCAGTTGTCAACGCAACACATTTAGAAATGCCATGAAACGTGTATATTTTTTGGTCCCGAGCTGATATAAGTACTTGTGATCTGAAAATTCGGATTCCAGTCATGAACGCAACACATTTAGAAATGCCATGAAACGTGGTCATTTCTTGGTCCCGAGCTGATTGAGGAATTTTTTCACGGCGCGAAAAATTCCCAGTTGATATTAGTACTTGTGGTCTGAAAATTGAAATTCCAGTTATCGATGCCATATGGTTAGAAATGCCATGAAACGTGGACATTTGTTGGTCCCGGGCTGATTGGACCATTGTTTCACAACACATAAAATACGGGATAAAATACGGGATAAAATACGGAGCTGATATACGTACTTGGGATGTGAAACTTGATATTTCATTTATCGACGCCATATGCTTAGAAATGCCATGAAACGTGGACATTTGTTGGTCCCGGGCTGATTGAACCATTTTTCACAATATGAGAAATACCGAGCTGATATAAGTACTTGTGTTCTCAAAATTAAAATTCCAGTTATCGATGCCATATGCTTAGAAATGCCATGAAACGTGGACATTTCTTGGTCCCGAGCTGATTGAGGAATTTTTTCATGACGCGAAAATTGTCGAGCTGATATAAGTACTTGCGATCTGAAAATTCAGATTCCAGTTGTCAACGCAACACATTTAGAAATGCCATGAAACGTGTATATTTTTTGGTCCCGAGCTGATATAAGTACTTGTGATCTGAAAATTCGGATTCCAGTCATGAACGCAACACATTTAGAAATGCCATGAAACGTGGTCATTTCTTGGTCCCGAGCTGATTGAGGAATTTTTTCACGGCGCGAAAAATTCCCAGTTGATATTAGTACTTGTGGTCTGAAAATTGAAATTCCAGTTATCGATGCCATATGGTTAGAAATGCCATGAAACGTGGACATTTGTTGGTCCCGGGCTGATTGGACCATTGTTTCACAACACATAAAATACGGGATAAAATACGGGATAAAATACGGAGCTGATATACGTACTTGGGATGTCAAACTTGATATTTCATTTATCGACGTCATATGCTTAGAAATGCCATGAAACGTGGACATTTGTTGGTCCCGGGCTGATTGGACCATTTTTTAACAACATGTCAAATACTCAGATGATATAAGTACTTGGGATCTGAAAATTGACTTTTCAGTTATCGACGCTATACGTTTAGAAATACCATGAAACGTGGAGATTTCTTGGTCCCGTGCTGAATGGGCAATTTTTTCACGACGTGAAAAATTCCGAGCTGATATAAGTACTTGGGATCTGAAAATTGACTTTTCAGTTATCGACGGTATACGTTTAGAAATACCATGAAACGTGGACATTTCTTGGTCCCGGGCTGAATGGACCATTTTTCACAATATGAAAAATACCGAGCTGATATAAGTACTGGTGGTCCCAAAATTAAAATTCTAGTTATCGATGCCATATGCTTAGAAATGCGATGAAACGTGGAAATTTGTTGGTTCCGGGCTGATTGGACCATTGTTTCGCAACACGTAAAATACGAAGCTGATTTACGTACTTGAGATGTGAAAATTGATATTTCATTTATCGATGCCATATGCTTAGAAATGCCATGAAACGTGGACATTTGTTGGTTCTGGGCTGAGTGAGGAATTTTAGCATGACGCGAAAAATTCCGAGTTGATATAAGTACTTGTGATCTGAAAGTTCAGATTCCAGTTGTCAACGCAACAAATTTAGAAATGCCATGAAACGTGTATATTTTTTGGTCCCGGGTAGATTGGGGCATTTTTTCAAAACATGGAAAATTCTTAGCTGATATAAGTACTTCGGATCGGAAAATTGAGATTCAGTTATCGTTGCCATACGTTTAAAAATACCATGAAACGTGGACATTCGTTGGTCCCGGGCTGATTGAACCAGTTCTCATAACACGAAGAATACCGAGTTGATATAAGTACTTGTGTTCTGAAAATTGATATTCCAGTTATCGATGCCATATACTTAGAAATGCCGTGAAGCGTGGACATTTATTGGTCCCGGGCTGACTGGACCATTGTTTCACAACACGTAAAATACGGAGCTGATATACGTACTTGGGATGTGAAAATTGATATTTCATTTCTCGACGCCATATGCTTAGAAATGCCATGAAACGTGGACATTTGTTGGTTCCGGGCTGATTGGACCATTGTTTCGCAACACGTAAAATACGGAGCTGATATACGTACTTGAGATGTGAAAATTGATATTTCATTTATCGATGCTATATGCTTAGAAATGCCATGAAACGTGGACATTTCTTGGTCCCGAGCTGGTTGAGGAACTTTTTCATGACGCGAAAAACTCCGAGTTGATATAATTACTTGTGGTCTGAAAATTGAGATTCCAGTTATCGACGCCATACCTTCAGTAATACCATGAAACGTGGACATTTCTTGGTCCCGAACTGATTGTGGAATTTTATCATGACGCGAAAAATTCCGAGTTGATATCAGTACTTTTGATCTGAAAGTTCAGATTCCAGTTGTCAACGCAACAAATTTAGAAATGCCATGAACCGTGGACATTTGTTGGTCCCGGGCTGTTTGAACCATTTCTCACAATATGAAAAATACCGAGCTGATATAAGTACTTGTGGTCTCAAAATTAAAATTCCAGTTTTCGATGCCATATGCTTAGAAATGCCATGAAACGTGGACATTTGATGGTCCCGAGCTGATTGGACCATTGTTTCACAACTCGAAAAATACCGAGATGATATAAGTACTTGTGATCTGAAAATTCACATTCCAGTTGTCAACGCAACACATTTAGAAATGCCAGTAAACGTGGTCATTTCTTGGTCCCGAGCTGATTGAGGAATTTTTTCACGGCGCGAGAAATTCCCAGTTGATATTAGTACTTGTGGTCTGAAAATTGAAATTCCAGTTATCGATGCCATATGGTTAGAAATGCCATGAAACGTGGACATTTGTTGGTCCCGGGCTGATTGGACCATTGTTTCACAACACATAAAATACGGGATAAAATACGGGATAAAATACGGAGCTGATATACGTACTTGGGATGTGAAACTTGATATTTCATTTATCGACGCCATATGCTTAGAAATGCCATGAAACGTGGACATTTGTTGGTCCCGGGCTGATTGAACCATTTTTCACAATATGAGAAATACCGAGCTGATATAAGTACTTGTGTTCTCAAAATTAAAATTCCAGTTATCGATGCCATATGCTTAGAAATGCCATGAAACGTGGACATTTCTTGGTCCCGAGCTGATTGAGGAATTTTTTCATGACGCGAAAATTGTCGAGCTGATATAAGTACTTGCGATCTGAAAATTCAGATTCCAGTTGTCAACGCAACACATTTAGAAATGCCATGAAACGTGTATATTTTTTGGTCCCGAGCTGATATAAGTACTTGTGATCTGAAAATTCGGATTCCAGTCATGAACGCAACACATTTAGAAATGCCATGAAACGTGGTCATTTCTTGGTCCCGAGCTGATTGAGGAATTTTTTCACGGCGCGAAAAATTCCCAGTTGATATTAGTACTTGTGGTCTGAAAATTGAAATTCCAGTTATCGATGCCATATGGTTAGAAATGCCATGAAACGTGGACATTTGTTGGTCCCGGGCTGATTGGACCATTGTTTCACAACACATAAAATACGGGATAAAATACGGGATAAAATACGGAGCTGATATACGTACTTGGGATGTGAAACTTGATATTTCATTTATCGACGCCATATGCTTAGAAATGCCATGAAACGTGGACATTTGTTGGTCCCGGGCTGATTGAACCATTTTTCACAATATGAGAAATACCGAGCTGATATAAGTACTTGTGTTCTCAAAATTAAAATTCCAGTTATCGATGCCATATGCTTAGAAATGCCATGAAACGTGGACATTTCTTGGTCCCGAGCTGATTGGACCATTGTTTCACAACTCGAAAAATACCGAGATGATATACGTACTTGGGATGTGAAAATTGATATTTCATTTATCGACACCATATGCTTAGAAATGCGATGAAACGTGGACATTTGTTGGTTCCGGGCTTTTTGGACCATTGTTTCGCAACACGTAAAATACGGAGCTGATATACGTACTTGAGATGTGAAAATTGATATTTCATTTATCGATGCTATATGCTTAGAAATGCCATGAAACGTGGACATTTCTTGGTCCCGAGCTGGTTGAGGAACATTTTCATGACGCGAAAAACTCCGAGTTGATATAATTACTTGTGGTCTGAAAATTGAGATTCCAGTTATCGACGCCATACCTTCAGTAATACCATGAAACGTGGACATTTCTTGGTCCCGAACTGATTGTGGAATTTTATCATGACGCGAAAAATTCCGAGTTGATATCAGTACTTTTGATCTGAAAGTTCAGATTCCAGTTGTCAACGCAACAAATTTAGAAATGCCATGAACCGTGGACATTTGTTGGTCACGGGCTGACTGGACCATTGTTTCGCAACACGTAAAATACGGAGCTGATATACGTACTTGAGATGTGAAAATCGATATTTCATTTATCGATGCCATCCGTTCAGCAATACCATGAAACGTGGACATTTCTTGGTCCCGAACTGATTGTGGAATTTTATCATGACGCGAAAAATTCCGAGTTGATATCAGTACTTGTGATCTGAAAGTTCAGATTCCAGTTGTCAACGGAACAAATTTATAAATGCCATGAACCGTGGACATTTGTTGGTCCCGGGCTGACTGGACCATTGTTTCGCAACACGTAAAATACGGAGCTGATATACGTACTTGAGATGTGAAAATCGATATTTCATTTATCGATGCCATTCGTTCAGCAATACCATGAAACGTGGACATTTCTTGGTCCCGAACTGATTGAGGAATTTTATCTTGACGCGAAAAATTCCGAGTTGATATCAGTACTTGTGATCTGAAAGTTCAGATTCCAGTTGTCAACGCAACAAATTTAGAAATGCCATGAAACGTGTATATTTTTTGGTCCCGGGTAGATTGTGGCATTTTTTCAAAACATGGACAATTCTTAGCTGATATAAGTTCTTGGGATCGGAAAATTGAGATTCCGTTATCGTCGCCATACGTTTAGAAATACCATGAAACGTGGACATTCGTTGGTCCCGGGCTGATTGAACCATTTGTCATAACACGAAAAATATCGAGTTGATATAAGTACTTGTGTTCTGAAAACTGATATTCCAGTTATCGATGCCATATGCTTAGAAATGCCATGAAACGTGGACATTTGTTGGTCCCGGGCTGATTGGACCATTGTTTAACAACACGTAAAATACGGAGCTGATATACGTACTTGGGATGTGAAAATTGATATTTCATTTATCGACGCCATATGCTTAGAAATGCCATGAAACATGGACATTTCTTGGTCCCGAGTTGATTGAGGAATTTTTTCATGACGCGAAAAATTCCAAATTAATATAATTACTTGTGGTCTGAAAATTGAGATTCCAGTTATCGACGCCATACGTTTAGAAATACCATGAAACGTGGACATTTCTTGGTCCCGGGCTGATTGGACCATTTTTTAACAACATGTCAAATACTCAGATGATATAAGTACTTGGGATCTGAAAATTGACTTTTCAGTTATCGACGCTATACGTTTAGAAATACCATGAAACGTGGAGATTTCTTGGTCCCGTGCTGATTGGGCAATTTTTTCACGACGTGAAAAATTCCGAGCTGATATAAGTACTTGGGATCTGAAAATTGACTTTTCAGTTATCGACGGTATACGTTTAGAAATACCATGAAACGTGGACATTTCTTGGTCCCGAGCTGATTGGGGAATTTTTTCACGACGCCAAAAATTCACAGCTGATATAAGTACTTGTGATCTGAAAATTGAGATTCCAGTTATCAACGCAACACGTTTAGAAATACCATGAAAAGTGCGCATTTTTTGGTCCCGGGCTGATTGGGGCATGTTTTCAAAACACGAAAAATTCTTAGCTGATATAAGTACTTGTGGTCTGAAAATTGAGATTCCAGTTATCAAAGCCATACGTGTAGAAATACCATGAAACGTGGACATATGTTGGTCCCGGGCTGTTTGAACCATTTCTCACAATATGAAAAATACCGAGCTGATATAAGTACTTGTGGTCTCAAAATTAAAATTCCAGTTTTCGATGCCATATGGTTAGAAATGGCATGAAATGTGGACATTTCTTGGTCCCGAGCTGATTGAGGAATTTTTTCATGACGCGAAAATTTTCGAGCTGATATAAGTACTTGCGATCTGAAAATTCAGATTCCAGTTGTCAACGCAACACATTTAGAAATGCCATGAAACGTGTATATTTTTTGGTCCCGAGCTGATATAAGTACTTGTGATCTGAAAATTCGGATTCCAGTCATGAACGCAACACATTTAGAAATGCCATGAAACGTGTATATATTTTGGTCCCGGGTAGATTGGAGCATTTGTTCAAAACACGAAAAATTCTTAGCTGATATAAGTACTTGTGGTCTGAAAATTAAGATTCCAGTTATTGACGCCATACATTTTGAAATGCTATAAAACATGGACATTTGTTGGTCCCGTGGTGATTTGACCGTTTTTTAACAACACGTAAAATACGCAGCTGATATACGTACTTCGGATGTGAAAATTGATATTTCATTTATCGACGCCATATGCTTAGAAATGCCATGAAACGTGGACATTTGATGGTCCGAGCTGATCGGACCATTGTTTCACAACTCGAAAAATACCGAGAAGATATAAGTACTTGTGATCTGAAAATTCACATTCCAGTTGTCAACGCAACACATTTAGAAATGCCATTAAACGTGGTCATTTCTTGGTCCCGAGCTGATTGAGGAATTTTTTCACGGCGCGAGAAATTCCCAGTTGATATTAGTACTTGTGGTCTGAAAATTGAAATTCCAGTTATCGATGCCATATGGTTAGACATGCCATGAAACGTGGACATTTGTTGGTCCCGGGCTGATTGGACCATTGTTTCACAACACATAAAATACGGGATAAAATACGGGATAAAATACGGAGCTGATATACGTACTTGGGATGTGAAACTTGATATTTCATTTATCGACGTCATATGCTTAGAAATGCCATGAAACGTGGACATTTGTTGGTCCCGGGCTGATTGAACCATTTTTCACAATATGAGAAATACCGAGCTGATATAAGTACTTGTGTTCTCAAAATTAAAATTCCAGTTATCGATGCCATATGCTTAGAAATGCCATGAAACGTGGACATTTCTTGGTCCCGAGCTGATTGAGGAATTTTTTCATGACGCGAAAATTGTCGAGCTGATATAAGTACTTGCGATCTGAAAATTCAGATTCCAGTTGTCAACGCAACACATTTAGAAATGCCATGAAACGTGTATATTTTTTGGTCCCGAGCTGATATAAGTACTTGTGATCTGAAAATTCGGATTCCAGTCATGAACGCAACACATTTAGAAATGCCATGAAACGTGGTCATTTCTTGGTCCCGAGCTGATTGAGGAATTTTTTCACGGCGCGAAAAATTCCCAGTTGATATTAGTACTTGTGGTCTGAAAATTGAAATTCCAGTTATCGATGCCATATGGTTAGAAATGCCATGAAACGTGGACATTTGTTGGTCCCGGGCTGATTGGACCATTGTTTCACAACACATAAAATACGGGATAAAATACGGGATAAAATACGGAGCTGATATACGTACTTGGGATGTGAAACTTGATATTTCATTTATCGACGCCATATGCTTAGAAATGCCATGAAACGTGGACATTTGTTGGTCCCGGGCTGATTGAACCATTTTTCACAATATGAGAAATACCGAGCTGATATAAGTACCTGTGTTCTCAAAATTAAAATTCCAGTTATCGATGCCATATGCTTAGAAATGCCATGAAACGTGGACATTTCTTGGTCCCGAGCTGATTGAGGAATTTTTTCATGACGCGAAAATTTTCGAGCTGATATAAGTACTTGCAATCTGAAAATTCAGATTCCAGTTGTCAACGCAACACATTTAGAAATGCCATGAAACGTGTATATATTTTGGTCCCGGGTAGATTGGAGCATTTGTTCAAAACCCGAAAAATTCTTAGCTGATATAAGTACTTGTGGTCTGAAAATTGAGATTTCAGTTATCAAAGCCATACGTTTAGAAATACCATGAAACGTGGACATTTGTTGGTCCCGGTCTGATTGAACCATTTTTCACAATATGAAAAATACCGAGCTGATATAAGTACTTGTGGTCTCAAAATTAAAATTCCAGTTATCGATGCCATATGCTTAGAAATGCCATGAAACTTGGAGATTTCTTGGTCCCGGACTGATTGGACCATTTTTTAAAAACACGTAAAATACGCAGATGATATAAGTACTTCGGATCTGAAAATTGACTTTTCAGTTATCGACGCCATACGTTTAGAAATACCATGAAACGTGGAGATTTCTTGGTCCCGGTCTGATTGGACCATTTTTTAAAAACACGTAAAATACGCAGATGATATAAGTACTTCGGATCTGAAAATTGACTTTTCAGTTATCGACGCCATACGTTTAGAAATACCATGAAACGTGGAGATTTCTTGGTCCCGGTCTGATTGGGGAATTTTTTCACGACGCGAAAAATTCCGAGCTGATATAAGTACTTGGGATCTGAAAATTGACTTTTCAGTTATCGACGCCATACGCTTAGAAATACCATGAAACGTGGAGATTTCTTGGTATCGGGCTGATTGAGCAATTTTTTCACGACGCGAAAAATTCCGAGCTGATATAAGTACTTGGGATCTGATAATTGACTTTTCAGTTATCGACGCTATACGTTTAGAAATACAATGAAACGTGCACATTTCTTGGTCCCGGGCTGATTGGGGCATGTTTTCAAAACACGAAAAATTCTTACCTGATATAAGTACTTGTGGTCTGAAAATTGAGATTCCAGTTATCAAAGCCATACGTTTAGAAATACCATGAAACGTGGACATTCGTTGGTCCCGGGCTGATTGAACCATTTGTCATAACACGAAAAATATCGAGTTGATATAAGTACTTGGGTTCTGAAAACACATATTCCAGTTATCGATGCCATATGCTTAGAAATGCCATGAAACGTGGACATTTGTTGGTCCCGGGCTAATTGGACCATTGTTTAACAACACGTAAAATACGGAGCTGATATACGTACTTGGGATGTGATAATTGATATTTCATTTCTCGACGCCATATGCTTAGAAATGCCATGAAACATGGACATTTCTTGGTCCCGAGTTGATTGAGGAATTTTTTCATGACGCGAAAAATTCCAAATTAATATAATTACTTGTGGTCTGAAAATTGAGATTCCAGTTATCGACGCCATACGTTTAGAAATACCATGAAACGTGGACATTTCTTGGTCCCGGGCTGATTGGACCATTTTTTAACAACATGTCAAATACTCAGATGATATAAGTACTTGGGATCTGAAAATTGACTTTTCAGTTATCGACGCTATACGTTTAGAAATACCATGAAACGTGGAGATTTCTTGGTCCCGTGCTGATTGGGCAATTTTTTCACGACGTGAAAAATTCCGAGCTGATATAAGTACTTGGGATCTGAAAATTGACTTTTCAGTTATCGACGGTATACGTTTAGAAATACCATGAAACGTGGACATTTCTTGGTCCCGGGCTGAATGGGCCATTTTTCACAATATGAAAAATACCGAGCTGATATAAGTACTGGTGGTCCCAAAATTAAAATTCTAGTTATCGATGCCATATGCTTAGAAATGCGATGAAACGTGGAAATTTGTTGGTTCCGGGCTGATTGGACCATTGTTTCGCAACACGTAAAATACGAAGCTGATTTACGTAATTGAGATGTGAAAATTGATATTTCATTTATCGATGCCATATGCTTAGAAATGCCATGAAACGTGGACATTTGTTGGTTCTGGGCTGAGTGAGGAATTTTAGCATGACGCGAAAAATTCCGAGTTGATATAAGTACTTGTGATCTGAAAGTTCAGATTCCAGTTGTCAACGCAACAAATTTAGAAATGCCATGAAACGTGTATATTTTTTGGTCCCGGGTAGATTGGGGCATTTTTTCAAAACATGGAAAATTCTTAGCTGATATAAGTACTTCGGATCGGAAAATTGAGATTCAGTTATCGTTGCCATACGTTTAAAAATACCATGAAACGTGGACATTCGTTGGTCCCGGGCTGATTGAACCAGTTCTCATAACACGAAGAATACCGAGTTGATATAAGTACTTGTGTTCTGAAAATTGATATTCCAGTTATCGATGCCATATACTTAGAAATGCCATGAAGCGTGGACATTTGTTGGTCCCGGGCTGACTGGACCATTGTTTCACAACACGTAAAATACGGAGCTGATATACGTACTTGGGATGTGAAAATTGATATTTCATTTCTCGACGCCATATGCTTAGAAATGCCATGAAACATTGACATTTGTTGGTCCCAGACTGTTTAGACCTTTTTTCCACAATACCAAAAATACCGAGTTAATATAATTACTTGTGGTCTGAAAATTGATATTCCAGTTATCGTCGCCATACGTTCAGCAATGCCACGAAACGTGGACATTTATTGGTCCCGAGCTGATTGGACCATTGTTTCACAACTCGAAAAATACCGAGATGATATACGTACTTGGGATGTGAAAATTGATATTTCATTTATCGACACCATATGCTTAGAAATGCGATGAAACGTGGACATTTGTTGGTTCCGGGCTGATTGGACCATTGTTTCGCAACACGTAAAATACGGAGCTGATATACGTACTTGAGATGTGAAAATTGATATTTCATTTATCGATGCTATATGCTTAGAAATGCCATGAAACGTGGACATTTCTTGGTCCCGAGCTGGTTGAGGAACTTTTTCATGACGCAAAAAACTCCGAGTTGATATAATTACTTGTGGTCTGAAAATTGAGATTCCAGTTATCGACGCCATACCTTCAGTAATACCATGAAACGTGGACATTTCTTGGTCCCGAACTGATTGTGGAATTTTATCATGACGCGAAAAATTCCGAGTTGATATCAGTACTTTTGATCTGAAAGTTCAGATTCCAGTTGTCAACGCAACAAATTTAGAAATGCCATGAACCGTGGACATTTGTTGGTCCCGGGCTGACTGGACCATTGTTTCGCAACACGTAAAATACGGAGCTGATATACGTACTTGAGATGTGAAAATCGATATTTCATTTATCGATGCCATATGCTTAGAAATGCCACGAAACGTGGACATTTCTTGGTCCCGAGCTGGTTGAGGAACTTTTTCATGACGCGAAAAACTCCGAGTTGATATAATTACTTGTGTTCTGAAAATTGAGATTCCAGTTATCGACGCCATCCGTTCAGCAATACCATGAAACGTGGACATTTCTTGGTCCCGAACTGATTGAGGAATTTTATCTTGACGCGAAAAATTCCGAGTTGATATCAGTACTTGTGATCTGAAAGTTCAGATTCCAGTTGTCAACGCAACAAATTTAGAAATGCCATGAAACGTGTATATTTTTTGGTCCCGGGTAGATTGTGGCATTTTTTCAAAACATGGACAATTCTTAGCTGATATAAGTTCTTGGGATCGGAAAATTGAGATTCAGTTATCGTCGCCATACGTTTAGAAATACCATGAAACGTGGACATTCGTTGGTCCCGGGCTGATTGAACCATTTGTCATAACACGAAAAATATCGAGTTGATATAAGTACTTGTGTTCTGAAAACTGATATTCCAGTTATCGATGCCATATGCTTAGAAATGCCATGAAACGTGGACATTTGTTGGTCCCGGGCTGATTGGACCATTGTTTAACAACACGTAAAATACGGAGCTGATATACGTACTTGGGATGTGAAAATTGATATTTCATTTATCGACGCCATATGCTTAGAAATGCCATGAAACATGGACATTTCTTGGTCCCGAGTTGATTGAGGAATTTTTTCATGACGCGAAAAATTCCAAATTAATATAATTATTTGTGGTCTGAAAATTGAGATTCCAGTTATCGACGCCATACGTTTAGAAATACCATGAAACGTGGACATTTCTTGGTCCCGGGCTGATTGGGGAATTTTTTCACGGCGCGAAAAATTCCGAGCTGATATAAGTACTTGGGATCTGAAAATTGACTTTTCAGTTATCGACGCCATACGTTTAGAAATACCATAAAACGTGGACATTTCTTGGTCCCGGGCTGATTGGACCATTTTTTAACAAAATGTCAAATACTCAGATGATATAAGTACTTGGGATCTGAAAATTGACTTTTCAGTTATCGACGCTATACGTTTAGAAATACCATGAAACGTGGAGATTTCTTGGTCCCGTGCTGATTGGGCAATTTTTTCACGACGTGAAAAATTCCGAGCTGATATAAGTACTTGGGATCTGAAAATTGACTTTTCAGTTATCGACTGTATACGTTTAGAAATACCATGAAACGTGGACATTTCTTGGTCCCGGGCTGAATGGACCATTTTTTAAAAACATGTAAAATACGCAGATGATATAAGTACTTGGGATCTGAAAATTGAGTTTTCAGTTATCGACGCTATACGTTTAGAAATACCATGAAACGTGGACATTTCTTGGTCCCGGGCTGATTGGGCAATTTTTTCACGACGTGAAAAATTACGAGCTGATATAAGTACTTGGGATCTGAAAATTGAGTTTTCAGTTATCGATGCCATACGTTTAGAAATACCTTGAAACGTGGACATTTCTTGGTCCCGGGCTGATTGGGGAATTTTTTCACGGCGCGAAAAATTCCGAGCTGATATAAGTACTTGGGATCTGAAAATTGACTTTTCAGTTATCGACGCCATACGTTTAGAAATACCATAAAACGTGGACATTTCTTGGTCCCGGGCTGATTGGACCATTTTTTAAAAACATGTAAAATACGCAGATGATATAAGTACTTGGGATCTGAAAATTGAGTTTTCAGTTATCGACGCTATACGTTTAGAATTACCAAGAAACGTGGACATTTCTTGGTCCCGGGCTGATTGGGCAATTTTTTCACGACGTGAAAAATTACGAGCTGATATAAGTACTTGGGATCTGAAAATTGAGTTTTCAGTTATCGATGCCATACGTTTAGAAATACCTTGAAACGTGGACATTTCTTGGTCCCGGGCTGATTGGGCAATTTTTTCACGACGTGAAAAATTCCGAGCTGATATAAGTACTTGGGATCTGAAAATTGACTTTTCAATTATCGACGCTATACGTTTAGAAATACCATGAAACGTGGACATTTGTTGGTCCCGGTCTGATTGAACCATTTTCCACAGTATGAAAAATACCGAGCTGATATAAGTACTTGTGGTCTCAAAATTAAAATTCCAGTTATCGATGCCATATGCTTAGAAATGCCATGAAACGTGGAGATTTCTTGGTCCCGGACTGATTGGACCATTTTTTAAAAACACGTAAAATACGCAGATGATATAAGTACTTCGGATCTGAAAATTGACTTTTCAGTTATCGACGCCATACGTTTAGAAATACCATGAAACGTGGAGATTTCTTGGTCCCGGTCTGATTGGGGAATTTTTTCACGACGCGAAAAATTCCGAGCTGATATAAGTACTTGGGATCTGAAAATTGAGTTTCCAGTTATCGACGCCATACGTTTAGAAATGCCATGAAACGTGGACATTTGTTGGTCCCGGGCTGATTGGACCATTTTTCCACAACTCGAAAAATACCGAGATGATATAAGTACTTGTGGTCTGAAAATTGAAATTCCAGTTATCGATGCCATATGCTTAGAAATGCGATGAAACGTGGACATTTGTTGGTTCCGTGCTGATTGGACCATTGTTTCGTAACACGTAAAATACGGAGCTGATATACGTACTTGGGATGTGAAAATTGATATTTCATTTATCGACGCCATATGCTTAGAAACTCCATGAAACGTGGACATTTCTTGGTCCCGAGCTGATTGGGGAATTTTTTCACGACGCCAAAAATTCACAGCTGATATAAGTACTTGTGATCTGAAAATTGAGATTCCAGTTATCAACGCAACACGTTTAGAAATACCATGAAAAGTGCGCATTTTTTGGTCCCGGGCTGATTGGGGCATGTTTTCAAAACACGAAAAATTCTTAGCTGATATAAGTACTTGTGGTCTGAAAATTGAGATTCCAGTTATCAAAGCCATACGTTTAGAAATACCATGAAACGTGGACATATGTTGGTCCCGGGCTGTTTGAACCATTTCTCACAATATGAAAAATACCGAGCTGATATAAGTACTTGTGGTATCAAAATTAAAATTCCAGTTTTCGATGCCATATGCTTAGAAATGCCATGAAACGTGGACATTTGATGGTCCCGAGCTGATTGGACCATTGTTTCACAACTCGAAAAATACCGAGATGATATAAGTACTTGTGATCTGAAAATTCACATTCCAGTTGTCAACGCAACACATTTAGAAATGCCAGTAAACGTGGTCATTTCTTGGTCCCGAGCTGATTGAGGAATTTTTTCACGGCGCGAGAAATTCCCAGTTGATATTAGTACTTGTGGTCTGAAAATTGAAATTCCAGTTATCAAAGCCATACGTTTAGAAATACCATGAAACGTGGACATATGTTGGTCCCGGGCTGTTTGAACCATTTCTCACAATATGAAAAATACCGAGCTGATATAAGTACTTGTGGTCTCAAAATTAAAATTCCAGTTTTCGATGCCATATGGTTAGAAATGGCATGAAACGTGGACATTTCTTGGTCCCGAGCTGACTGAGGAATTTTTTCATGTCGCGAAAATTTTCGAGCTGATATAAGTACTTGCGATCTGAAAATTCAGATTCCAGTTGTCAACGCAACACATTTAGAAATGCCATGAAACGTGTATATTTTTTGGTCCCGAGCTGATATAAGTACTTGTGATCTGAAAATTCGGATTCCAGTCATGAACGCAACACATTTAGAAAAGCCATGAAACGTGTATATATTTTGGTCCCGGGTAGATTGGAGCATTTGTTCAAAACACGAAAAATTCTTAGCTGATATAAGTACTTGTGGTCTGAAAATTAAGATTCCAGTTATTGACGCCATACATTTTGAAATGCTATAAAACATGGACATTTGTTGGTCCCGTGGTGATTTGACCGTTTTTTAACAACACGTAAAATACGCAGCTGATATACGTACTTCGGATGTGAAAATTGATATTTCATTTATCGACGCCATATGCTTAGAAATGCCATGAAACGTGGACATTTGATGGTCCGAGCTGATCGGACCATTGTTTCACAACTCGAAAAATACCGAGATGATATAAGTACTTGTGATCTGAAAATTCACATTCCAGTTGTCAACGCAACACATTTAGAAATGCCATTAAACGTGGTCATTTCTTGGTCCCGAGCTGATTGAGGAATTTTTTCACGGCGCGACAAATTCCCAGTTGAAATTAGTACTTGTGGTCTGAAAATTGAAATTCCAGTTATCAAAGCCATACGTTTAGAAATACCATGAAACGTGGACATATGTTGGTCCCGGGCTGTTTGAACCATTTCTCACAATATGAAAAATACCGAGCTGATATAAGTACTTGTGGTCTCAAAATTAAAATTCCAGTTATCGATGCCATATGGTTAGAAATGCCATGAAACGTGGACATTTGTTGGTCCCGGGCTGATTGGACCATTGTTTCACAACACATAAAATACGGGATAAAATACGGGATAAAATACGGAGCTGATATACGTACTTGGGATGTGAAACTTGATATTTCATTTATCGACGCCATATGCTTAGAAATGCCATGAAACGTGGACATTTGTTGGTCCCGGGCTGATTGAACCATTTTTCACAATATGAGAAATACCGAGCTGATATAAGTACTTGTGTTCTCAAAATTAAAATTCCAGTTATCGATGCCATATGCTTAGAAATGCCATGAAACGTGGACATTTCTTGGTCCCGAGCTGATTGAGGAATTTTTTCATGACGCGAAAATTGTCGAGCTGATATAAGTACTTGCGATCTGAAAATTCAGATTCCAGTTGTCAACGCAACACATTTAGAAATGCCATGAAACGTGTATATTTTTTGGTCCCGAGCTGATATAAGTACTTGTGATCTGAAAATTCGGATTCCAGTCATGAACGCAACACATTTAGAAATGCCATGAAACGTGGTCATTTCTTGGTCCCGAGCTGATTGAGGAATTTTTTCACGGCGCGAAAAATTCCCAGTTGATATTAGTACTTGTGGTCTGAAAATTGAAATTCCAGTTATCGATGCCATATGGTTAGAAATGCCATGAAACGTGGACATTTGTTGGTCCCGGGCTGATTGGACCATTGTTTCACAACACATAAAATACGGGATAAAATACGGGATAAAATACGGAGCTGATATACGTACTTGGGATGTGAAACTTGATATTTCATTTATCGACGCCATATGCTTAGAAATGCCATGAAACGTGGACATTTGTTGGTCCCGGGCTGATTGAACCATTTTTCACAATATGAGACATACCGAGCTGATATAAGTACTTGTGTTCTCAAAATTAAAATTCCAGTTATCGATGCCATATGCTTAGAAATGCCATGAAACGTGGACATTTCTTGGTCCCGAGCTGATTGGACCATTGTTTCACAACTCGAAAAATACCGAGATGATATACGTACTTGGGATGTGAAAATTGATATTTCATTTATCGACACCATATGCTTAGAAATGCGATGAAACGTGGACATTTGTTGGTTCCGGGCTGATTGGACCATTGTTTCGCAACACGTAAAATACGGAGCTGATATACGTACTTGAGATGTGAAAATTGATATTTCATTTATCGATGCTATATGCTTAGAAATGCCATGAAACGTGGACATTTCTTGGTCCCGAGCTGGTTGAGGAACATTTTCATGACGCGAAAAACTCCGAGTTGATATAATTACTTGTGGTCTGAAAATTGAGATTCCAGTTATCGACGCCATACCTTCAGTAATACCATGAAACGTGGACATTTCTTGGTCCCGGGCTGATTGGGGAATTTTTTCACGGCGAGAAAAATTCCGAGCTGATATAAGTACTTGGGATCTGAAAATTGACTTTTCAGTTATCGACGCCATACGTTTAGAAATACCATAAAACGTGGACATTTCTTGGTCCCGGGCTGATTGGACCATTTTTTAACAAAATGTCAAATACTCAGATGATATAAGTACTTGGGATCTGAAAATTGACTTTTCAGTTATCGACGCTATACGTTTAGAAATACCATGAAACGTGGAGATTTCTTGGTCCCGTGCTGATTGGGCAATTTTTTCACGACGTGAAAAATTCCGAGCTGATATAAGTACTTGGGATCTGAAAATTGACTTTTCAGTTATCGACGGTATACGTTTAGAAATACCATGAAACGTGGACATTTCTTGGTCCCGGGCTGAATGGACCATTTTTTAAAAACATGTAAAATACGCAGATGATATAAGTACTTGGGATCTGAAAATTGAGTTTTCAGTTATCGACGCTATACGTTTAGAAATACCATGAAAAGTGGACATTTCTTGGTCCCGGGCTGATTGGGCAATTTTTTCACGACGTGAAAAATTACGAGCTGATATAAGTACTTGGGATCTGAAAATTGAGTTTTCAGTTATCGATGCCATACGTTTAGAAATACCTTGAAACGTGGACATTTCTTGGTCCCGGGCTGATTGGGGAATTTTTTCACGGCGCGAAAAATTCCGAGCTGATATAAGTACTTGGGATCTGAAAATTGACTTTTCAGTTATCGACGCCATACGTTTAGAAATACCATAAAACGTGGACATTTCTTGGTCCCGGGCTGATTGGACCATTTTTTAAAAACATGTAAAATACGCAGATGATATAAGTACTTGGGATCTGAAAATTGAGTTTTCAGTTATCGACGCTATACGTTTAGAAATACCATGAAACGTGGACATTTCTTGGTCCCGGGCTGATTGGGCAATTTTTTCACGACGTGAAAAATTACGAGCTGATATAAGTACTTGGGATCTGAAAATTGAGTTTTCAGTTATCGATGCCATACGTTTAGAAATACCTTGAAACGTGGACATTTCTTGGTCCCGGGCTGATTGGGCAATTTTTTCACGACGTGAAAAATTCCGAGCTGATATAAGTACTTGGGATCTGAAAATTGACTTTTCAATTATCGACGCTATACGTTTAGAAATACCATGAAACGTGGACATTTGTTGGTCCCGGTCTGATTGAACCATTTTTCACAGTATGAAAAATACCGAGCTGATATAAGTACTTGGGGTCTCAAAATTAAAATTCCAGTTATCGATGCCATATGCTTAGAAATGCCATGAAACGTGGAGATTTCTTGGTCCCGGACTGATTGGACCATTTTTTAAAAACACGTAAAATACGCAGATGATATAAGTACTTCGGATCTGAAAATTGACTTTTCAGTTATCGACGCCATACGTTTAGAAATACCATGAAACGTGGAGATTTCTTGGTCCCGGTCTGATTGGGGAATTTTTTCACGACGCGAAAAATTCCGAGCTGATATAAGTACTTGGGATCTGAAAATTGAGTTTCCAGTTATCGACGCCATACGTTTAGAAATGCCATGAAACGTGGACATTTGTTGGTCCCGGGCTGATTGGACCATTTTTCCACAACTCGAAAAATACCGAGATGATATAAGTACTTGTGATCTGAAAATTCACATTCCAGTTGTCAACGCAACACATTTAGAAATGCCAGTAAACGTGGTCATTTCTTGGTCCCGAGCTGATTGAGGAATTTTTTCACGGCGCGAGAAATTCCCAGTTGATATTAGTACTTGTGGTCTGAAAATTGAAATTCCAGTTATCGATGCCATATGGTTAGAAATGCCATGAAACGTGGACATTTGTTGGTCCCGGGCTGATTGGACCATTGTTTCACAACACATAAAATACGGGATAAAATACGGGATAAAATACGGAGCTGATATACGTACTTGGGATGTGAAACTTGATATTTCATTTATCGACGCCATATGCTTAGAAATGCCATGAAACGTGGACATTTGTTGGTCCCGGGCTGATTGAACCATTTTTCACAATATGAGAAATACCGAGCTGATATAAGTACTTGTGTTCTCAAAATTAAAATTCCAGTTATCGATGCCATATGCTTAGAAATGCCATGAAACGTGGACATTTCTTGGTCCCGAGCTGATTGAGGAATTTTTTCATGACGCGAAAATTGTCGAGCTGATATAAGTACTTGCGATCTGAAAATTCAGATTCCAGTTGTCAACGCAACACATTTAGAAATGCCATGAAACGTGTATATTTTTTGGTCCCGAGCTGATATAAGTACTTGTGATCTGAAAATTCGGATTCCAGTCATGAACGCAACACATTTAGAAATGCCATGAAACGTGGTCATTTCTTGGTCCCGAGCTGATTGAGGAATTTTTTCACGGCGCGAAAAATTCCCAGTTGATATTAGTACTTGTGGTCTGAAAATTGAAATTCCAGTTATCGATGCCATATGGTTAGAAATGCCATGAAACGTGGACATTTGTTGGTCCCGGGCTGATTGGACCATTGTTTCACAACACATAAAATACGGGATAAAATACGGGATAAAATACGGAGCTGATATACGTACTTGGGATGTGAAACTTGATATTTCATTTATCGACGTCATATGCTTAGAAATGCCATGATACGTGGACATTTGTTGGTCCCGGGCTGATTGGACCATTTTTTAACAACATGTCAAATACTCAGATGATATAAGTACTTGGGATCTGAAAATTGACTTTTCAGTTATCGACGCTATACGTTTAGAAATACCATGAAACGTGGAGATTTCTTGGTCCCGTGCTGATTGGGCAATTTTTTCACGACGTGAAAAATTCCGAGCTGATATAAGTACTTGGGATCTGAAAATTGAC
Source organism: Perithous albicinctus (assembly GCA_964016905.1). Taxonomy (NCBI): domain Eukaryota; kingdom Metazoa; phylum Arthropoda; class Insecta; order Hymenoptera; family Ichneumonidae; genus Perithous; species Perithous albicinctus. The sequence goes on from OZ024693.1 coordinate 2,187,140, forward strand.
TTTTCAGTTATCGACGGTATACGTTTAGAAATACCATGAAACGTGGACATTTCTTGGTCCCGGGCTGAATGGACCATTTTTCACAATATGAAAAATACCGAGCTGATATAAGTACTGGTGGTCCCAAAATTAAAATTCTAGTTATCGATGCCATATGCTTAGAAATGCGATGAAACGTGGAAATTTGTTGGTTCCGGGCTGATTGGACCATTGTTTCGCAACACGTAAAATACGAAGCTGATTTACGTACTTGAGATGTGAAAATTGATATTTCATTTATCGATGCCATATGCTTAGAAATGCCATGAAACGTGGACATTTGTTGGTTCTGGGCTGAGTGAGGAATTTTAGCATGACGCGAAAAATTCCGAGTTGATATAAGTACTTGTGATCTGAAAGTTCAGATTCCAGTTGTCAACGCAACAAATTTAGAAATGCCATGAAACGTGTATATTTTTTGGTCCCGGGTAGATTGGGGCATTTTTTCAAAACATGGAAAATTCTTAGCTGATATAAGTACTTCGGATCGGAAAATTGAGATTCAGTTATCGTTGCCATACGTTTAAAAATACCATGAAACGTGGACATTCGTTGGTCCCGGGCTGATTGAACCAGTTCTCATAACACGAAGAATACCGAGTTGATATAAGTACTTGTGTTCTGAAAATTGATATTCCAGTTATCGATGCCATATACTTAGAAATGCCATGAAGCGTGGACATTTGTTGGTCCCGGGCTGACTGGACCATTGTTTCACAACACGTAAAATACGGAGCTGATATACGTACTTGGGATGTGAAAATTGATATTTCATTTCTCGACGCCATATGCTTAGAAATGCCATGAAACATGGACATTTCTTGGTCCCGAGTTGATTGAGGAATTTTTTCATGACGCGAAAAATTCCAAATTAATATAATTACTTGTGGTCTGAAAATTGAGATTCCAGTTATCGACGCCATACGTTTAGAAATACCATGAAACGTGGACATTTCTTGGTCCCGGGCTGATTGGACCATTTTTTAACAACATGTCAAATACTCAGATGATATAAGTACTTGGGATCTGAAAATTGACTTTTCAGTTATCGACGCTATACGTTTAGAAATACCATGAAACGTGGAGATTTCTTGGTCCCGTGCTGATTGGGCAATTTTTTCACGACGTGAAAAATTCCGAGCTGATATAAGTACTTGGGATCTGAAAATTGACTTTTCAGTTATCGACGGTATACGTTTAGAAATACCATGAAACGTGGACATTTCTTGGTCCCGGGCTGAATGGACCATTTTTTAAAAACATGTAAAATACGCAGATGATATAAGTACTTGGGATCTGAAAATTGAGTTTTCAGTTATCGACGCTATACGTTTAGAAATACCATGAAACGTGGACATTTCTTGGTCCCGGGCTGATTGGGCAATTTTTTCACGACGTGAAAAATTACGAGCTGATATAAGTACTTGGGATCTGAAAATTGAGTTTTCAGTTATCGATGCCATACGTTTAGAAATACCTTGAAACGTGGACATTTCTTGGTCCCGGGCTGATTGGGCAATTTTTTCACGACGTGAAAAATTCCGAGCTGATATAAGTACTTGGGATCTGAAAATTGACTTTTCAATTATCGACGCTATACGTTTAGAAATACCATGAAACGTGGACATTTCTTGGTCCCGGGCTGATAGGACCATTGTTACACAACTCGAAAGATACCGGGATGATATAAGTACTTGTGATCTGAAAATTCAGATTCCAGTTGTCAACGCAACACATTCAGAAATGCCATGAAACGTGGACATTTGTTGGTCCGGTGCTGATTGGGGAATTTTTTCACGACGCGAAAAATTCCGAGCTAATATAAGTAATTGGGTTCTGAAACTTGTGATTCCAGTTGTCGACGCGATTTTTTTAGAAATGCCATGAACCGTGGACATATGTTGGTCCCGGGCTGAAGGAATTTTTTCACGGCGCGAAAAACTCCAAGTTGATATAAGTACTTGTGGTCTGAAAATTGAAATTCCAGTTATCGATGCCATATGCTTAGAAATGCCATCTAACGTGGACATTTGTTGGTCCCGGGCTGATTGGACCATTGTTTCACAACACATAAAATACGGGATAAAATACGGAGCTGATATACGTACTTGGGATGTGAAAATTGAAATTTCATTTCTCGACGCCATATGCTTAGAAATGCCATGAAACATGGACATTTGTTGGTCCCAGACTGTTTAGACCTTTTTTCCACAATACCAAAAATACCGAGTTAATATAATTACTTGTGGTCTGAAAATTGATATTCCAGTTATCGTCGCCATACGTTCAGCAATGCCACGAAACGTGGACATTTATTGGTCCCGAGCTGATTGGACCATTGTTTCACAACTCGAAAAATACCGAGATGATATACGTACTTGGGATGTGAAAATTGATATTTCATTTATCGACACCATCTGCTTAGAAATGCGATGAAACGTGGACATTTGTTGGTTCCGGGCTGATTGGACCATTGTTTCGCAACACGTAAAATACGGAGCTGATATACGTACTTGGGATGTGAAAATTGATGTTTCATTTATCGACGCCATATGCTTAGAAACTCCATGAAACGTGGACATTTCTTGGTCCCGAGCTGATTGGGGAATTTTTTCACGACGCCAAAAATTCACAGCTGATATAAGTACTTGTGATCTGAAAATTGAGATTCCAGTTATCAACGCAACAAGTTTAGAAATACCATGAAAAGTGCGCATTTTTTGGTCCCGGGCTGATTAGGGCATGTTTTCAAAACACGAAAAATTCTTAGCTGATATAAGTACTTGTGGTCTGAAAATTGAGATTCCAGTTATCAAAGCCATACGTTTAGAAATACCATGAAACGTGGACATATGTTGGTCCCGGGCTGTTTGAACCATTTCTCACAATATGAAAAATACCGAGCTGATATAAGTACTTGTGGTCTCAAAATTAAAATTCCAGTTTTCGATGCCATATGCTTAGAAATGCCATGAAACGTGGACATTTGATGGTCCCGAGCTGATTGGACCATTGTTTCACAACTCGAAAAATACCGAGATGATATAAGTACTTGTGATCTGAAAATTCACATTCCAGTTGTCAACGCAACACATTTAGAAATGCCAGTAAACGTGGTCATTTCTTGGTCCCGAGCTGATTGAGGAATTTTTTCACGGCGCGAGAAATTCCCAGTTGATATTAGTACTTGTGGTCTGAAAATTGAAATTCCAGTTATCAAAGCCATACGTTTAGAAATACCATGAAACGTGGACATATGTTGGTCCCGGGCTGTTTGAACCATTTCTCACAATATGAAAAATACCGAGCTGATATAAGTACTTGTGGTCTCAAAATTAAAATTCCAGTTTTCGATGCCATATGGTTAGAAATGGCATGAAACGTGGACATTTCTTGGTCCCGAGCTGATTGAGGAATTTTTTCATGTCGCGAAAATTTTCGAGCTGATATAAGTACTTGCGATCTGAAAATTCAGATTCCAGTTGTCAACGCAACACATTTAGAAATGCCATGAAACGTGTATATTTTTTGGTCCCGAGCTGATATAAGTACTTGTGATCTGAAAATTCGGATTCCAGTCATGAACGCAACACATTTAGAAAAGCCATGAAACGTGTATATATTTTGGTCCCGGGTAGATTGGAGCATTTGTTCAAAACACGAAAAATTCTTAGCTGATATAAGTACTTGTGGTCTGAAAATTAAGATTCCAGTTATTGACGCCATACATTTTGAAATGCTATAAAACATGGACATTTGTTGGTCCCGTGGTGATTTGACCGTTTTTTAACAACACGTAAAATACGCAGCTGATATACGTACTTCGGATGTGAAAATTGATATTTCATTTATCGACGCCATATGCTTAGAAATGCCATGAAACGTGGACATTTGATGGTCCGAGCTGATCGGACCATTGTTTCACAACTCGAAAAATACCGAGATGATATAAGTACTTGTGATCTGAAAATTCACATTCCAGTTGTCAACGCAACACATTTAGAAATGCCATTAAACGTGGTCATTTCTTGGTCCCGAGCTGATTGAGGAATTTTTTCACGGCGCGACAAATTCCCAGTTGATATTAGTACTTGTGGTCTGAAAATTGAAATTCCAGTTATCAAAGCCATACGTTTAGAAATACCATGAAACGTGGACATATGTTGGTCCCGGGCTGTTTGAACCATTTCTCACAATATGAAAAATACCGAGCTGATATAAGTACTTGTGGTCTCAAAATTAAAATTCCAGTTATCGATGCCATATGGTTAGAAATGCCATGAAACGTGGACATTTGTTGGTCCCGGGCTGATTGGACCATTGTTTCACAACACATAAAATACGGGATAAAATACGGGATAAAATACGGAGCTGATATACGTACTTGGGATGTGAAACTTGATATTTCATTTATCGACGCCATATGCTTAGAAATGCCATGAAACGTGGACATTTGTTGGTCCCGGGCTGATTGAACCATTTTTCACAATATGAGAAATACCGAGCTGATATAAGTACTTGTGTTCTCAAAATTAAAATTCCAGTTATCGATGCCATATGCTTAGAAATGCCATGAAACGTGGACATTTCTTGGTCCCGAGCTGATTGAGGAATTTTTTCATGACGCGAAAATTGTCGAGCTGATATAAGTACTTGCGATCTGAAAATTCAGATTCCAGTTGTCAACGCAACACATTTAGAAATGCCATGAAACGTGTATATTTTTTGGTCCCGAGCTGATATAAGTACTTGTGATCTGAAAATTCGGATTCCAGTCATGAACGCAACACATTTAGAAATGCCATGAAACGTGGTCATTTCTTGGTCCCGAGCTGATTGAGGAATTTTTTCACGGCGCGAAAAATTCCCAGTTGATATTAGTACTTGTGGTCTGAAAATTGAAATTCCAGTTATCGATGCCATATGGTTAGAAATGCCATGAAACGTGGACATTTGTTGGTCCCGGGCTGATTGGACCATTGTTTCACAACACATAAAATACGGGATAAAATACGGGATAAAATACGGAGCTGATATACGTACTTGGGATGTGAAACTTGATATTTCATTTATCGACGCCATATGCTTAGAAATGCCATGAAACGTGGACATTTGTTGGTCCCGGGCTGATTGAACCATTTTTCACAATATGAGACATACCGAGCTGATATAAGTACTTGTGTTCTCAAAATTAAAATTCCAGTTATCGATGCCATATGCTTAGAAATGCCATGAAACGTGGACATTTCTTGGTCCCGAGCTGATTGGACCATTGTTTCACAACTCGAAAAATACCGAGATGATATACGTACTTGGGATGTGAAAATTGATATTTCATTTATCGACACCATATGCTTAGAAATGCGATGAAACGTGGACATTTGTTGGTTCCGGGCTGATTGGACCATTGTTTCGCAACACGTAAAATACGGAGCTGATATACGTACTTGAGATGTGAAAATTGATATTTCATTTATCGATGCTATATGCTTAGAAATGCCATGAAACGTGGACATTTCTTGGTCCCGAGCTGGTTGAGGAACATTTTCATGACGCGAAAAACTCCGAGTTGATATAATTACTTGTGGTCTGAAAATTGAGATTCCAGTTATCGACGCCATACCTTCAGTAATACCATGAAACGTGGACATTTCTTGGTCCCGGGCTGATTGGGGAATTTTTTCACGGCGCGAAAAATTCCGAGCTGATATAAGTACTTGGGATCTGAAAATTGACTTTTCAGTTATCGACGCCATACGTTTAGAAATACCATAAAACGTGGACATTTCTTGGTCCCGGGCTGATTGGACCATTTTTTAACAAAATGTCAAATACTCAGATGATATAAGTACTTGGGATCTGAAAATTGACTTTTCAGTTATCGACGCTATACGTTTAGAAATACCATGAAACGTGGAGATTTCTTGGTCCCGTGCTGATTGGGCAATTTTTTCACGACGTGAAAAATTCCGAGCTGATATAAGTACTTGGGATCTGAAAATTGACTTTTCAGTTATCGACGGTATACGTTTAGAAATACCATGAAACGTGGACATTTCTTGGTCCCGGGCTGAATGGACCATTTTTTAAAAACATGTAAAATACGCAGATGATATAAGTACTTGGGATCTGAAAATTGAGTTTTCAGTTATCGACGCTATACGTTTAGAAATACCATGAAAAGTGGACATTTCTTGGTCCCGGGCTGATTGGGCAATTTTTTCACGACGTGAAAAATTACGAGCTGATATAAGTACTTGGGATCTGAAAATTGAGTTTTCAGTTATCGATGCCATACGTTTAGAAATACCTTGAAACGTGGACATTTCTTGGTCCCGGGCTGATTGGGGAATTTTTTCACGGCGCGAAAAATTCCGAGCTGATATAAGTACTTGGGATCTGAAAATTGACTTTTCAGTTATCGACGCCATACGTTTAGAAATACCATAAAACGTGGACATTTCTTGGTCCCGGGCTGATTGGACCATTTTTTAAAAACATGTAAAATACGCAGATGATATAAGTACTTGGGATCTGAAAATTGAGTTTTCAGTTATCGACGCTATACGTTTAGAAATACCATGAAACGTGGACATTTCTTGGTCCCGGGCTGATTGGGCAATTTTTTCACGACGTGAAAAATTACGAGCTGATATAAGTACTTGGGATCTGAAAATTGAGTTTTCAGTTATCGATGCCATACGTTTAGAAATACCTTGAAACGTGGACATTTCTTGGTCCCGGGCTGATTGGGCAATTTTTTCACGACGTGAAAAATTCCGAGCTGATATAAGTACTTGGGATCTGAAAATTGACTTTTCAATTATCGACGCTATACGTTTAGAAATACCATGAAACGTGGACATTTGTTGGTCCCGGTCTGATTGAACCATTTTTCACAGTATGAAAAATACCGAGCTGATATAAGTACTTGGGGTCTCAAAATTAAAATTCCAGTTATCGATGCCATATGCTTAGAAATGCCATGAAACGTGGAGATTTCTTGGTCCCGGACTGATTGGACCATTTTTTAAAAACACGTAAAATACGCAGATGATATAAGTACTTCGGATCTGAAAATTGACTTTTCAGTTATCGACGCCATACGTTTAGAAATACCATGAAACGTGGAGATTTCTTGGTCCCGGTCTGATTGGGGAATTTTTTCACGACGCGAAAAATTCCGAGCTGATATAAGTACTTGGGATCTGAAAATTGAGTTTCCAGTTATCGACGCCATACGTTTAGAAATGCCATGAAACGTGGACATTTGTTGGTCCCGGGCTGATTGGACCATTTTTCCACAACTCGAAAAATACCGAGATGATATAAGTACTTGTGATCTGAAAATTCACATTCCAGTTGTCAACGCAACACATTTAGAAATGCCAGTAAACGTGGTCATTTCTTGGTCCCGAGCTGATTGAGGAATTTTTTCACGGCGCGAGAAATTCCCAGTTGATATTAGTACTTGTGGTCTGAAAATTGAAATTCCAGTTATCGATGCCATATGGTTAGAAATGCCATGAAACGTGGACATTTGTTGGTCCCGGGCTGATTGGACCATTGTTTCACAACACATAAAATACGGGATAAAATACGGGATAAAATACGGAGCTGATATACGTACTTGGGATGTGAAACTTGATATTTCATTTATCGACGCCATATGCTTAGAAATGCCATGAAACGTGGACATTTGTTGGTCCCGGGCTGATTGAACCATTTTTCACAATATGAGAAATACCGAGCTGATATAAGTACTTGTGTTCTCAAAATTAAAATTCCAGTTATCGATGCCATATGCTTAGAAATGCCATGAAACGTGGACATTTCTTGGTCCCGAGCTGATTGAGGAATTTTTTCATGACGCGAAAATTGTCGAGCTGATATAAGTACTTGCGATCTGAAAATTCAGATTCCAGTTGTCAACGCAACACATTTAGAAATGCCATGAAACGTGTATATTTTTTGGTCCCGAGCTGATATAAGTACTTGTGATCTGAAAATTCGGATTCCAGTCATGAACGCAACACATTTAGAAATGCCATGAAACGTGGACATTTCTTGGTCCCGAGCTGGTTGAGGAACATTTTCATGACGCGAAAAACTCCGAGTTGATATAATTACTTGTGGTCTGAAAATTGAGATTCCAGTTATCGACGCCATACCTTCAGTAATACCATGAAACGTGGACATTTCTTGGTCCCGAACTGATTGTGGAATTTTATCATGACGCGAAAAATTCCGAGTTGATATCAGTACTTTTGATCTGAAAGTTCAGATTCCAGTTGTCAACGCAACAAATTTAGAAATGCCATGAACCGTGGACATTTGTTGGTCCCGGGCTGACTGGACCATTGTTTCGCAACACGTAAAATACGGAGCTGATATACGTACTTGAGATGTGAAAATCGATATTTCATTTATCGATGCCATATGCTTAGAAATGCCACGAAACGTGGACATTTCTTGGTCCCGAGCTGATTGAGGAATTTTTTCATGACGCGAAAAGTTCCGATTTAATATAATTACTTGTGGTCTGAAAATTGAGATTCCAGTTATCGACGCCATACCTTCAGTAATACCATGAAACGTGGACATTTCTTGGTCCCGAACTGATTGTGGAATTTTATCATGACGCGAAAAATTCCGAGTTGATATCAGTACTTTTGATCTGAAAGTTCAGATTCCAGTTGTCAACGCAACAAATTTAGAAATGCCATGAACCGTGGACATTTGTTGGTCACGGGCTGACTGGACCATTGTTTCGCAACACGTAAAATACGGAGCTGATATACGTACTTGAGATGTGAAAATCGATATTTCATTTATCGATGCCATCCGTTCAGCAATACCATGAAACGTGGACATTTCTTGGTCCCGAACTGATTGTGGAATTTTATCATGACGCGAAAAATTCCGAGTTGATATCAGTACTTGTGATCTGAAAGTTCAGATTCCAGTTGTCAACGGAACAAATTTATAAATGCCATGAACCGTGGACATTTGTTGGTCCCGGGCTGACTGGACCATTGTTTCGCAACACGTAAAATACGGAGCTGATATACGTACTTGAGATGTGAAAATCGATATTTCATTTATCGATGCCATTCGTTCAGCAATACCATGAAACGTGGACATTTCTTGGTCCCGAACTGATTGAGGAATTTTATCTTGACGCGAAAAATTCCGAGTTGATATCAGTACTTGTGATCTGAAAGTTCAGATTCCAGTTGTCAACGCAACAAATTTAGAAATGCCATGAAACGTGTATATTTTTTGGTCCCGGGTAGATTGTGGCATTTTTTCAAAACATGGACAATTCTTAGCTGATATAAGTTCTTGGGATCGGAAAATTGAGATTCCGTTATCGTCGCCATACGTTTAGAAATACCATGAAACGTGGACATTCGTTGGTCCCGGGCTGATTGAACCATTTGTCATAACACGAAAAATATCGAGTTGATATAAGTACTTGTGTTCTGAAAACTGATATTCCAGTTATCGATGCCATATGCTTAGAAATGCCATGAAACGTGGACATTTGTTGGTCCCGGGCTGATTGGACCATTGTTTAACAACACGTAAAATACGGAGCTGATATACGTACTTGGGATGTGAAAATTGATATTTCATTTATCGACGCCATATGCTTAGAAATGCCATGAAACATGGACATTTCTTGGTCCCGAGTTGATTGAGGAATTTTTTCATGACGCGAAAAATTCCAAATTAATATAATTACTTGTGGTCTGAAAATTGAGATTCCAGTTATCGACGCCATACGTTTAGAAATACCATGAAACGTGGACATTTCTTGGTCCCGGGCTGATTGGACCATTTTTTAACAACATGTCAAATACTCAGATGATATAAGTACTTGGGATCTGAAAATTGACTTTTCAGTTATCGACGCTATACGTTTAGAAATACCATGAAACGTGGAGATTTCTTGGTCCCGTGCTGATTGGGCAATTTTTTCACGACGTGAAAAATTCCGAGCTGATATAAGTACTTGGGATCTGAAAATTGACTTTTCAGTTATCGACGGTATACGTTTAGAAATACCATGAAACGTGGACATTTCTTGGTCCCGAGCTGATTGGGGAATTTTTTCACGACGCCAAAAATTCACAGCTGATATAAGTACTTGTGATCTGAAAATTGAGATTCCAGTTATCAACGCAACACGTTTAGAAATACCATGAAAAGTGCGCATTTTTTGGTCCCGGGCTGATTGGGGCATGTTTTCAAAACACGAAAAATTCTTAGCTGATATAAGTACTTGTGGTCTGAAAATTGAGATTCCAGTTATCAAAGCCATACGTGTAGAAATACCATGAAACGTGGACATATGTTGGTCCCGGGCTGTTTGAACCATTTCTCACAATATGAAAAATACCGAGCTGATATAAGTACTTGTGGTCTCAAAATTAAAATTCCAGTTTTCGATGCCATATGGTTAGAAATGGCATGAAATGTGGACATTTCTTGGTCCCGAGCTGATTGAGGAATTTTTTCACGACGTGAAAAATTCCGAGCTGATATAAGTACTTGGGATCTGAAAATTGACTTTTCAATTATCGACGCTATACGTTTAGAAATACCATGAAACGTGGACATTTCTTGGTCCCGGGCTGATAGGACCATTGTTACACAACTCGAAAGATACCGGGATGATATAAGTACTTGTGATCTGAAAATTCAGATTCCAGTTGTCAACGCAACACATTCAGAAATGCCATGAAACGTGGACATTTGTTGGTCCGGTGCTGATTGGGGAATTTTTTCACGACGCGAAAAATTCCGAGCTAATATAAGTAATTGGGTTCTGAAACTTGTGATTCCAGTTGTCGACGCGATTTTTTTAGAAATGCCATGAACCGTGGACATATGTTGGTCCCGGGCTGAAGGAATTTTTTCACGGCGCGAAAAACTCCAAGTTGATATAAGTACTTGTGGTCTGAAAATTGAAATTCCAGTTATCGATGCCATATGCTTAGAAATGCCATCTAACGTGGACATTTGTTGGTCCCGGGCTGATTGGACCATTGTTTCACAACACATAAAATACGGGATAAAATACGGAGCTGATATACGTACTTGGGATGTGAAAATTGAAATTTCATTTCTCGACGCCATATGCTTAGAAATGCCATGAAACATGGACATTTGTTGGTCCCAGACTGTTTAGACCTTTTTTCCACAATACCAAAAATACCGAGTTAATATAATTACTTGTGGTCTGAAAATTGATATTCCAGTTATCGTCGCCATACGTTCAGCAATGCCACGAAACGTGGACATTTATTGGTCCCGAGCTGATTGGACCATTGTTTCACAACTCGAAAAATACCGAGATGATATACGTACTTGGGATGTGAAAATTGATATTTCATTTATCGACACCATCTGCTTAGAAATGCGATGAAACGTGGACATTTGTTGGTTCCGGGCTGATTGGACCATTGTTTCGCAACACGTAAAATACGGAGCTGATATACGTACTTGGGATGTGAAAATTGATGTTTCATTTATCGACGCCATATGCTTAGAAACTCCATGAAACGTGGACATTTCTTGGTCCCGAGCTGATTGGGGAATTTTTTCACGACGCCAAAAATTCACAGCTGATATAAGTACTTGTGATCTGAAAATTGAGATTCCAGTTATCAACGCAACAAGTTTAGAAATACCATGAAAAGTGCGCATTTTTTGGTCCCGGGCTGATTAGGGCATGTTTTCAAAACACGAAAAATTCTTAGCTGATATAAGTACTTGTGGTCTGAAAATTGAGATTCCAGTTATCAAAGCCATACGTTTAGAAATACCATGAAACGTGGACATATGTTGGTCCCGGGCTGTTTGAACCATTTCTCACAATATGAAAAATACCGAGCTGATATAAGTACTTGTGGTCTCAAAATTAAAATTCCAGTTTTCGATGCCATATGCTTAGAAATGCCATGAAACGTGGACATTTGATGGTCCCGAGCTGATTGGACCATTGTTTCACAACTCGAAAAATACCGAGATGATATAAGTACTTGTGATCTGAAAATTCACATTCCAGTTGTCAACGCAACACATTTAGAAATGCCAGTAAACGTGGTCATTTCTTGGTCCCGAGCTGATTGAGGAATTTTTTCACGGCGCGAGAAATTCCCAGTTGATATTAGTACTTGTGGTCTGAAAATTGAAATTCCAGTTATCAAAGCCATACGTTTAGAAATACCATGAAACGTGGACATATGTTGGTCCCGGGCTGTTTGAACCATTTCTCACAATATGAAAAATACCGAGCTGATATAAGTACTTGTGGTCTCAAAATTAAAATTCCAGTTTTCGATGCCATATGGTTAGAAATGGCATGAAACGTGGACATTTCTTGGTCCCGAGCTGATTGAGGAATTTTTTCATGTCGCGAAAATTTTCGAGCTGATATAAGTACTTGCGATCTGAAAATTCAGATTCCAGTTGTCAACGCAACACATTTAGAAATGCCATGAAACGTGTATATTTTTTGGTCCCGAGCTGATATAAGTACTTGTGATCTGAAAATTCGGATTCCAGTCATGAACGCAACACATTTAGAAAAGCCATGAAACGTGTATATATTTTGGTCCCGGGTAGATTGGAGCATTTGTTCAAAACACGAAAAATTCTTAGCTGATATAAGTACTTGTGGTCTGAAAATTAAGATTCCAGTTATTGACGCCATACATTTTGAAATGCTATAAAACATGGACATTTGTTGGTCCCGTGGTGATTTGACCGTTTTTTAACAACACGTAAAATACGCAGCTGATATACGTACTTCGGATGTGAAAATTGATATTTCATTTATCGACGCCATATGCTTAGAAATGCCATGAAACGTGGACATTTGATGGTCCGAGCTGATCGGACCATTGTTTCACAACTCGAAAAATACCGAGATGATATAAGTACTTGTGATCTGAAAATTCACATTCCAGTTGTCAACGCAACACATTTAGAAATGCCATTAAACGTGGTCATTTCTTGGTCCCGAGCTGATTGAGGAATTTTTTCACGGCGCGACAAATTCCCAGTTGATATTAGTACTTGTGGTCTGAAAATTGAAATTCCAGTTATCAAAGCCATACGTTTAGAAATACCATGAAACGTGGACATATGTTGGTCCCGGGCTGTTTGAACCATTTCTCACAATATGAAAAATACCGAGCTGATATAAGTACTTGTGGTCTCAAAATTAAAATTCCAGTTATCGATGCCATATGGTTAGAAATGCCATGAAACGTGGACATTTGTTGGTCCCGGGCTGATTGGACCATTGTTTCACAACACATAAAATACGGGATAAAATACGGGATAAAATACGGAGCTGATATACGTACTTGGGATGTGAAACTTGATATTTCATTTATCGACGCCATATGCTTAGAAATGCCATGAAACGTGGACATTTGTTGGTCCCGGGCTGATTGAACCATTTTTCACAATATGAGAAATACCGAGCTGATATAAGTACTTGTGTTCTCAAAATTAAAATTCCAGTTATCGATGCCATATGCTTAGAAATGCCATGAAACGTGGACATTTCTTGGTCCCGAGCTGATTGAGGAATTTTTTCATGACGCGAAAATTGTCGAGCTGATATAAGTACTTGCGATCTGAAAATTCAGATTCCAGTTGTCAACGCAACACATTTAGAAATGCCATGAAACGTGTATATTTTTTGGTCCCGAGCTGATATAAGTACTTGTGATCTGAAAATTCGGATTCCAGTCATGAACGCAACACATTTAGAAATGCCATGAAACGTGGTCATTTCTTGGTCCCGAGCTGATTGAGGAATTTTTTCACGGCGCGAAAAATTCCCAGTTGATATTAGTACTTGTGGTCTGAAAATTGAAATTCCAGTTATCGATGCCATATGGTTAGAAATGCCATGAAACGTGGACATTTGTTGGTCCCGGGCTGATTGGACCATTGTTTCACAACACATAAAATACGGGATAAAATACGGGATAAAATACGGAGCTGATATACGTACTTGGGATGTGAAACTTGATATTTCATTTATCGACGCCATATGCTTAGAAATGCCATGAAACGTGGACATTTGTTGGTCCCGGGCTGATTGAACCATTTTTCACAATATGAGAAATACCGAGCTGATATAAGTACTTGTGTTCTCAAAATTAAAATTCCAGTTATCGATGCCATATGCTTAGAAATGCCATGAAACGTGGACATTTCTTGGTCCCGAGCTGATTGAGGAATTTTTTCATGACGCGAAAATTGTCGAGCTGATATAAGTACTTGCGATCTGAAAATTCAGATTCCAGTTGTCAACGCAACACATTTAGAAATGCCATGAAACGTGTATATTTTTTGGTCCCGAGCTGATATAAGTACTTGTGATCTGAAAATTCGGATTCCAGTCATGAACGCAACACATTTAGAAATGCCATGAAACGTGGTCATTTCTTGGTCCCGAGCTGATTGAGGAATTTTTTCACGGCGCGAAAAATTCCCAGTTGATATTAGTACTTGTGGTCTGAAAATTGAAATTCCAGTTATCGATGCCATATGGTTAGAAATGCCATGAAACGTGGACATTTGTTGGTCCCGGGCTGATTGGACCATTGTTTCACAACACATAAAATACGGGATAAAATACGGGATAAAATACGGAGCTGATATACGTACTTGGGATGTGAAACTTGATATTTCATTTATCGACGCCATATGCTTAGAAATGCCATGAAACGTGGACATTTGTTGGTCCCGGGCTGATTGAACCATTTTTCACAATATGAGACATACCGAGCTGATATAAGTACTTGTGTTCTCAAAATTAAAATTCCAGTTATCGATGCCATATGCTTAGAAATGCCATGAAACGTGGACATTTCTTGGTCCCGAGCTGATTGGACCATTGTTTCACAACTCGAAAAATACCGAGATGATATACGTACTTGGGATGTGAAAATTGATATTTCATTTATCGACACCATATGCTTAGAAATGCGATGAAACGTGGACATTTGTTGGTTGCGGGCTGATTGGACCATTGTTTCGCAACACGTAAAATACGGAGCTGATATACGTACTTGAGATGTGAAAATTGATATTTCATTTATCGATGCTATATGCTTAGAAATGCCATGAAACGTGGACATTTCTTGGTCCCGAGCTGATATAAGTACTTGTGATCTGAAAATTCGGATTCCAGTCATGAACGCAACACATTTAGAAAAGCCATGAAACGTGTATATATTTTGGTCCCGGGTAGATTGGAGCATTTGTTCAAAACACGAAAAATTCTTAGCTGATATAAGTACTTGTGGTCTGAAAATTAAGATTCCAGTTATTGACGCCATACATTTTGAAATGCTATAAAACATGGACATTTGTTGGTCCCGTGGTGATTTGACCGTTTTTTAACAACACGTAAAATACGCAGCTGATATACGTACTTCGGATGTGAAAATTGATATTTCATTTATCGACGCCATATGCTTAGAAATGCCATGAAACGTGGACATTTGATGGTCCGAGCTGATCGGACCATTGTTTCACAACTCGAAAAATACCGAGATGATATAAGTACTTGTGATCTGAAAATTCACATTCCAGTTGTCAACGCAACACATTTAGAAATGCCATTAAACGTGGTCATTTCTTGGTCCCGAGCTGATTGAGGAATTTTTTCACGGCGCGAGAAATTCCCAGTTGATATTAGTACTTGTGGTCTGAAAATTGAAATTCCAGTTATCAAAGCCATACGTTTAGAAATACCATGAAACGTGGACATATGTTGGTCCCGGGCTGTTTGAACCATTTCTCACAATATGAAAAATACCGAGCTGATATAAGTACTTGTGGTCTCAAAATTAAAATTCCAGTTATCGATGCCATATGGTTAGAAATGCCATGAAACGTGGACATTTGTTGGTCCCGGGCTGATTGGACCATTGTTTCACAACACATAAAATACGGGATAAAATACGGGATAAAATACGGAGCTGATATACGTACTTGGGATGTGAAACTTGATATTTCATTTATCGACGCCATATGCTTAGAAATGCCATGAAACGTGGACATTCGTTGGTCCCGGGCTGATTGAACCATTTGTCATAACACGAAAAATATCGAGTTGATATAAGTACTTGGGTTCTGAAAACTGATATTCCAGTTATCGATGCCATATGCTTAGAAATGCCATGAAACGTGGACATTTGTTGGTCCCGGGCTGATTGGACCATTGTTTAACAACACGTAAAATACGGAGCTGATATACGTACTTGGGATGTGAAAATTGATATTTCATTTATCGACGCCATATGCTTAGAAATGCCATGAAACATGGACATTTCTTGGTCCCGAGTTGATTGAGGAATTATTTCATGACGCGAAAAATTCCAAATTAATATAATTACTTGTGGTCTGAAAATTGAGATTCCAGTTATCGACGCCATACGTTTAGAAATACCATGAAACGTGGACATTTCTTGGTCCCGGGCTGATTGGACCATTTTTTAACAACATGTCAAATACTCAGATGATATACGTACTTGAGATGTGAAAATAGATATTTCATTTATCGATGCTATATGCTTAGAAATGCCATGAAACGTGGACATTTCTTGGTCCCGAGCTGGTTGAGGAACTTTTTCATGACGCGAAAAACTCCGAGTTGATATAATTACTTGTGTTCTGAAAATTGAGATTCCAGTTATCGACGTCATACGTTCAGCAATACCATGAAACGTGGATATTTCTTGGTCCCGAACTGATTGAGGAATTTTATCTTGACGCGAAAAATTCCGAGTTGATATCAGTACTTGTGATCTGAAAGTTCAGATTCCAGTTGTCAACGCAACAAATTTAGAAATGCCATGAACCGTGGACATTTGTTGGACCCGGGCTGACTGGACCATTGTTTCGCAACACGTAAAATACGGAGCTGATATACGTACTTGAGATGTGAAAATCGATATTTCATTTATCGATGCCATATGCTTAGAAATGCCACGAAACGTGGACATTTCTTGGTCCCGAGCTGATTGAGGAATTTTTTCATGACGCGAAAAATTCCGATTTAATATAATTACTTGTGGTCTGAAAATTGAGATTCCAGTTATCGACGCCATCCGTTCAGCAATACCATGAAACGTGGACATTTCTTGGTCCCGAACTGATTGAGGAATTTTATCTTGACGCGAAAAATTCCGAGTTGATATCAGTACTTGTGATCTGAAAGTTCAGATTCCAGTTGTCAACGCAACAAATTTAGAAATGCCATGAAACGTGTATATTTTTTGGTCCCGGGTAGATTGTGGCATTTTTTCAAAACATGGACAATTCTTAGCTGATATAAGTTCTTGGGATCGGAAAATTGAGATTCAGTTATCGTCGCCATACGTTTAGAAATACCATGAAACGTGGACATTCGTTGGTCCCGGGCTGATTGAACCATTTGTCATAACACGAAAAATATCGAGTTGATATAAGTACTTGTGTTCTGAAAACTGATATTCCAGTTATCGATGCCATATGCTTAGAAATGCCATGAAACGTGGACATTTGTTGGTCCCGGGCTGATTGGACCATTGTTTAACAACACGTAAAATACGGAGCTGATATACGTACTTGGGATGTGAAAATTGATATTTCATTTATCGACGCCATATGCTTAGAAATGCCATGAAACATGGACATTTCTTGGTCCCGAGTTGATTGAGGAATTTTTTCATGACGCGAAAAATTCCAAATTAATATAATTATTTGTGGTCTGAAAATTGAGATTCCAGTTATCGACGCCATACGTTTAGAAATACCATGAAACGTGGACATTTCTTGGTCCCGGGCTGATTGGGGAATTTTTTCACGGCGCGAAAAATTCCGAGCTGATATAAGTACTTGGGATCTGAAAATTGACTTTTCAGTTATCGACGCCATACGTTTAGAAATACCATAAAACGTGGACATTTCTTGGACCCGGGCTGATTGGACCATTTTTTAACAAAATGTCAAATACTCAGATGATATAAGTACTTGGGATCTGAAAATTGACTTTTCAGTTATCGACGCTATACGTTTAGAAATACCATGAAACGTGGAGATTTCTTGGTCCCGGTCTGATTGAACCATTTTTCACAGTATGAAAAATACCGAGCTGATATAAGTACTTGTGGTCTCAAAATTAAAATTCCAGTTATCGATGCCATATGCTTAGAAATGCCATGAAACGTGGAGATTTCTTGGTCCCGGACTGATTGGACCATTTTTTAAAAACACGTAAAATACGCAGATGATATAAGTAGTTCGGATCTGAAAATTGACTTTTCAGTTATCGACGCCATACGTTTAGAAATACCATGAAACGTGGAGATTTCTTGGACCCGGTCTGATTGGGGAATTTTTTCACGACGCGAAAAATTCCGAGCTGATATAAGTACTTGGGATCTGAAAATTGAGTTTCCAGTTATCGACGCCATACGTTTAGAAATGCCATGAAACGTGGACATTTGTTGGTCCCGGGCTGATTGGACCATTTTTCCACAACTCGAAAAATACCGAGATGATATAAGTACTTGTGGTCTGAAAATTGAAATTCCAGTTATCGATGCCATATGCTTAGAAATGCGATGAAACGTGGACATTTGTTGATTCCGTGCTGATTGGACCATTGTTTCGCAACACGTAAAATACGGAGCTGATATACGTACTTGGGATGTGAAAATTGATATTTCATTTATCGACGCCATATGCTTAGAAACTCCATGAAACGTGGACATTTCTTGGTCCCGAGCTGATTGGGGAATTTTTTCACGACGCCAAAAATTCACAGCTGATATAAGTACTTGTGATCTGAAAATTGAGATTCCAGTTATCAACGCAACACGTTTAGAAATACCATGAAAAGTGCGCATTTTTTGGTCCCGGGCTGATTGGGGCATGTTTTCAAAACACGAAAAATTCTTAGCTGATATAAGTACTTGTGGTCTGAAAATTGAGATTCCAGTTATCAAAGCCATACGTTTAGAAATACCATGAAACGTGGACATATGTTGGTCCCGGGCTGTTTGAACCATTTCTCACAATATGAAAAATACCGAGCTGATATAAGTACTTGTGGTATCAAAATTAAAATTCCAGTTTTCGATGCCATATGCTTAGAAATGCCATGAAACGTGGACATTTGATGGTCCCGAGCTGATTGGACCATTGTTTCACAACTCGAAAAATACCGAGATGACATAAGTACTTGTGATCTGAAAATTCACATTCCAGTTGTCAACGCAACACATTTAGAAATGCCAGTAAACGTGGTCATTTCTTGGTCCCGAGCTGATTGAGGAATTTTTTCACGGCGCGAGAAATTCCCAGTTGATATTAGTACTTGTGGTCTGAAAATTGAAATTCCAGTTATCGATGCCATATGGTTAGAAATGCCATGAAACGTGGACATTTGTTGGTCCCGGGCTGATTGGACCATTGTTTCACAACACATAAAATACGGGATAAAATACGGGATAAAATACGGAGCTGATATACGTACTTGGGATGTGAAACTTGATATTTCATTTATCGACGCCATATGCTTAGAAATGCCATGAAACGTGGACATTTGTTGGTCCCGGGCTGATTGAACCATTTTTCACAATATGAGAAATACCGAGCTGATATGAGTACTTGTGTTCTCAAAATTAAAATTCCAGTTATCGATGCCATATGCTTAGAAATGCCATGAAACGTGGACATTTCTTGGTCCCGAGCTGATTGAGGAATTTTTTCATGACGCGAAAATTGTCGAGCTGATATAAGTACTTGCGATCTGAAAATTCAGATTCCAGTTGTCAACGCAACACATTTAGAAATGCCATGAAACGTGTATATTTTTTGGTCCCGAGCTGATATAAGTACTTGTGATCTGAAAATTCGGATTCCAGTCATGAACGCAACACATTTAGAAATGCCATGAAACGTGGTCATTTCTTGGTCCCGAGCTGATTGAGGAATTTTTTCACGGCGCGAAAAATTCCCAGTTGATATTAGTACTTGTGGTCTGAAAATTGAAATTCCAGTTATCGATGCCATATGGTTAGAAATGCCATGAAACGTGGACATTTGTTGGTCCCGGGCTGATTGGACCATTGTTTCACAACACATAAAATACGGGATAAAATACGGGATAAAATACGGAGCTGATATACGCACTTGGGATGTGAAACTTGATATTTCATTTATCGACGCCATATGCTTAGAAATGCTATGAAACGTGGACATTTGTTGGTCCCGGGCTGATTGAACCATTTTTCACAATATGAGAAATACCGAGCTGATATAAGTACTTGTGTTCTCAAAATTAAAATTCCAGTTATCGATGCCATATGCTTAGAAATGCCATGAAACGTGGACATTTCTTGGTCCCGAGCTGATTGAGGAATTTTTTCATGACGCGAAAATTGTCGAGCTGATATAAGTACTTGCGATCTGAAAATTCAGATTCCAGTTGTCAACGCAACACATTTAGAAATGCCATGAAACGTGTATATTTTTTGGTCCCGAGCTGATATAAGTACTTGTGATCTGAAAATTCGGATTCCAGTCATGAACGCAACACATTTAGAAATGCCATGAAACGTGGTCATTTCTTGGTCCCGAGCTGATTGAGGAATTTTTTCACGGCGCGAAAAATTCCCAGTTGATATTAGTACTTGTGGTCTGAAAATTGAAATTCCAGTTATCGATGCCATATGGTTAGAAATGCCATGAAACGTGGACATTTGTTGGTCCCGGGCTGATTGGACCATTGTTTCACAACACATAAAATACGGGATAAAATACGGGATAAAATACGGAGCTGATATACGTACTTGGGATGTGAAACTTGATATTTCATTTATCGACGTCATATGCTTAGAAATGCCATGATACGTGGACATTTGTTGGTCCCGGGCTGATTGGACCATTTTTTAACAACATGTCAAATACTCAGATGATATAAGTACTTGGGATCTGAAAATTGACTTTTCAGTTATCGACGCTATACGTTTAGAAATACCATGAAACGTGGAGATTTCTTGGTCCCGTGCTGATTGGGCAATTTTTTCACGACGTGAAAAATTCCGAGCTGATATAAGTACTTGGGATCTGAAAATTGACTTTTCAGTTATCGACGGTATACGTTTAGAAATACCATGAAACGTGGACATTTCTTGGTCCCGGGCTGAATGGACCATTTTTCACAATATGAAAAATACCGAGCTGATATAAGTACTGGTGGTCCCAAAATTAAAATTCTAGTTATCGATGCCATATGCTTAGAAATGCGATGAAACGTGGAAATTTGTTGGTTCCGGGCTGATTGGACCATTGTTTCGCAACACGTAAAATACGAAGCTGATTTACGTACTTGAGATGTGAAAATTGATATTTCATTTATCGATGCCATATGCTTAGAAATGCCATGAAACGTGGACATTTGTTGGTTCTGGGCTGAGTGAGGAATTTTAGCATGACGCGAAAAATTCCGAGTTGATATAAGTACTTGTGATCTGAAAGTTCAGATTCCAGTTGTCAACGCAACAAATTTAGAAATGCCATGAAACGTGTATATTTTTTGGTCCCGGGTAGATTGGGGCATTTTTTCAAAACATGGAAAATTCTTAGCTGATATAAGTACTTCGGATCGGAAAATTGAGATTCAGTTATCGTTGCCATACGTTTAAAAATACCATGAAACGTGGACATTCGTTGGTCCCGGGCTGATTGAACCAGTTCTCATAACACGAAGAATACCGAGTTGATATAAGTACTTGTGTTCTGAAAATTGATATTCCAGTTATCGATGCCATATACTTAGAAATGCCATGAAGCGTGGACATTTGTTGGTCCCGGGCTGACTGGACCATTGTTTCACAACACGTAAAATACGGAGCTGATATACGTACTTGGGATGTGAAAATTGATATTTCATTTCTCGACGCCATATGCTTAGAAATGCCATGAAACATGGACATTTCTTGGTCCCGAGTTGATTGAGGAATTTTTTCATGACGCGAAAAATTCCAAATTAATATAATTACTTGTGGTCTGAAAATTGAGATTCCAGTTATCGACGCCATACGTTTAGAAATACCATGAAACGTGGACATTTCTTGGTCCCGGGCTGATTGGACCATTTTTTAACAACATGTCAAATACTCAGATGATATAAGTACTTGGGATCTGAAAATTGACTTTTCAGTTATCGACGCTATACGTTTAGAAATACCATGAAACGTGGAGATTTCTTGGTCCCGTGCTGATTGGGCAATTTTTTCACGACGTGAAAAATTCCGAGCTGATATAAGTACTTGGGATCTGAAAATTGACTTTTCAGTTATCGACGGTATACGTTTAGAAATACCATGAAACGTGGACATTTCTTGGTCCCGGGCTGAATGGACCATTTTTTAAAAACATGTAAAATACGCAGATGATATAAGTACTTGGGATCTGAAAATTGAGTTTTCAGTTATCGACGCTATACGTTTAGAAATACCATGAAACGTGGACATTTCTTGGTCCCGGGCTGATTGGGCAATTTTTTCACGACGTGAAAAATTACGAGCTGATATAAGTACTTGGGATCTGAAAATTGAGTTTTCAGTTATCGATGCCATACGTTTAGAAATACCTTGAAACGTGGACATTTCTTGGTCCCGGGCTGATTGGGCAATTTTTTCACGACGTGAAAAATTCCGAGCTGATATAAGTACTTGGGATCTGAAAATTGACTTTTCAATTATCGACGCTATACGTTTAGAAATACCATGAAACGTGGACATTTCTTGGTCCCGGGCTGATAGGACCATTGTTACACAACTCGAAAGATACCGGGATGATATAAGTACTTGTGATCTGAAAATTCAGATTCCAGTTGTCAACGCAACACATTCAGAAATGCCATGAAACGTGGACATTTGTTGGTCCGGTGCTGATTGGGGAATTTTTTCACGACGCGAAAAATTCCGAGCTAATATAAGTAATTGGGTTCTGAAACTTGTGATTCCAGTTGTCGACGCGATTTTTTTAGAAATGCCATGAACCGTGGACATATGTTGGTCCCGGGCTGAAGGAATTTTTTCACGGCGCGAAAAACTCCAAGTTGATATAAGTACTTGTGGTCTGAAAATTGAAATTCCAGTTATCGATGCCATATGCTTAGAAATGCCATCTAACGTGGACATTTGTTGGTCCCGGGCTGATTGGACCATTGTTTCACAACACATAAAATACGGGATAAAATACGGAGCTGATATACGTACTTGGGATGTGAAAATTGAAATTTCATTTCTCGACGCCATATGCTTAGAAATGCCATGAAACATGGACATTTGTTGGTCCCAGACTGTTTAGACCTTTTTTCCACAATACCAAAAATACCGAGTTAATATAATTACTTGTGGTCTGAAAATTGATATTCCAGTTATCGTCGCCATACGTTCAGCAATGCCACGAAACGTGGACATTTATTGGTCCCGAGCTGATTGGACCATTGTTTCACAACTCGAAAAATACCGAGATGATATACGTACTTGGGATGTGAAAATTGATATTTCATTTATCGACACCATCTGCTTAGAAATGCGATGAAACGTGGACATTTGTTGGTTCCGGGCTGATTGGACCATTGTTTCGCAACACGTAAAATACGGAGCTGATATACGTACTTGGGATGTGAAAATTGATGTTTCATTTATCGACGCCATATGCTTAGAAACTCCATGAAACGTGGACATTTCTTGGTCCCGAGCTGATTGGGGAATTTTTTCACGACGCCAAAAATTCACAGCTGATATAAGTACTTGTGATCTGAAAATTGAGATTCCAGTTATCAACGCAACAAGTTTAGAAATACCATGAAAAGTGCGCATTTTTTGGTCCCGGGCTGATTAGGGCATGTTTTCAAAACACGAAAAATTCTTAGCTGATATAAGTACTTGTGGTCTGAAAATTGAGATTCCAGTTATCAAAGCCATACGTTTAGAAATACCATGAAACGTGGACATATGTTGGTCCCGGGCTGTTTGAACCATTTCTCACAATATGAAAAATACCGAGCTGATATAAGTACTTGTGGTCTCAAAATTAAAATTCCAGTTTTCGATGCCATATGCTTAGAAATGCCATGAAACGTGGACATTTGATGGTCCCGAGCTGATTGGACCATTGTTTCACAACTCGAAAAATACCGAGATGATATAAGTACTTGTGATCTGAAAATTCACATTCCAGTTGTCAACGCAACACATTTAGAAATGCCAGTAAACGTGGTCATTTCTTGGTCCCGAGCTGATTGAGGAATTTTTTCACGGCGCGAGAAATTCCCAGTTGATATTAGTACTTGTGGTCTGAAAATTGAAATTCCAGTTATCAAAGCCATACGTTTAGAAATACCATGAAACGTGGACATATGTTGGTCCCGGGCTGTTTGAACCATTTCTCACAATATGAAAAATACCGAGCTGATATAAGTACTTGTGGTCTCAAAATTAAAATTCCAGTTTTCGATGCCATATGGTTAGAAATGGCATGAAACGTGGACATTTCTTGGTCCCGAGCTGATTGAGGAATTTTTTCATGTCGCGAAAATTTTCGAGCTGATATAAGTACTTGCGATCTGAAAATTCAGATTCCAGTTGTCAACGCAACACATTTAGAAATGCCATGAAACGTGTATATTTTTTGGTCCCGAGCTGATATAAGTACTTGTGATCTGAAAATTCGGATTCCAGTCATGAACGCAACACATTTAGAAAAGCCATGAAACGTGTATATATTTTGGTCCCGGGTAGATTGGAGCATTTGTTCAAAACACGAAAAATTCTTAGCTGATATAAGTACTTGTGGTCTGAAAATTAAGATTCCAGTTATTGACGCCATACATTTTGAAATGCTATAAAACATGGACATTTGTTGGTCCCGTGGTGATTTGACCGTTTTTTAACAACACGTAAAATACGCAGCTGATATACGTACTTCGGATGTGAAAATTGATATTTCATTTATCGACGCCATATGCTTAGAAATGCCATGAAACGTGGACATTTGATGGTCCGAGCTGATCGGACCATTGTTTCACAACTCGAAAAATACCGAGATGATATAAGTACTTGTGATCTGAAAATTCACATTCCAGTTGTCAACGCAACACATTTAGAAATGCCATTAAACGTGGTCATTTCTTGGTCCCGAGCTGATTGAGGAATTTTTTCACGGCGCGACAAATTCCCAGTTGATATTAGTACTTGTGGTCTGAAAATTGAAATTCCAGTTATCAAAGCCATACGTTTAGAAATACCATGAAACGTGGACATATGTTGGTCCCGGGCTGTTTGAACCATTTCTCACAATATGAAAAATACCGAGCTGATATAAGTACTTGTGGTCTCAAAATTAAAATTCCAGTTATCGATGCCATATGGTTAGAAATGCCATGAAACGTGGACATTTGTTGGTCCCGGGCTGATTGGACCATTGTTTCACAACACATAAAATACGGGATAAAATACGGAGCTGATATACGTACTTGGGATGTGAAACTTGATATTTCATTTATCGACGCCATATGCTTAGAAATGCCATGAAACGTGGACATTTGTTGGTCCCGGGCTGATTGAACCATTTTTCACAATATGAGAAATACCGAGCTGATATAAGTACTTGTGTTCTCAAAATTAAAATTCCAGTTATCGATGCCATATGCTTAGAAATGCCATGAAACGTGGACATTTCTTGGTCCCGAGCTGATTGAGGAATTTTTTCATGACGCGAAAATTGTCGAGCTGATATAAGTACTTGCGATCTGAAAATTCAGATTCCAGTTGTCAACGCAACACATTTAGAAATGCCATGAAACGTGTATATTTTTTGGTCCCGAGCTGATATAAGTACTTGTGATCTGAAAATTCGGATTCCAGTCATGAACGCAACACATTTAGAAATGCCATGAAACGTGGTCATTTCTTGGTCCCGAGCTGATTGAGGAATTTTTTCACGGCGCGAAAAATTCCCAGTTGATATTAGTACTTGTGGTCTGAAAATTGAAATTCCAGTTATCGATGCCATATGGTTAGAAATGCCATGAAACGTGGACATTTGTTGGTCCCGGGCTGATTGGACCATTGTTTCACAACACATAAAATACGGGATAAAATACGGGATAAAATACGGAGCTGATATACGTACTTGGGATGTGAAACTTGATATTTCATTTATCGACGCCATATGCTTAGAAATGCCATGAAACGTGGACATTTGTTGGTCCCGGGCTGATTGAACCATTTTTCACAATATGAGACATACCGAGCTGATATAAGTACTTGTGTTCTCAAAATTAAAATTCCAGTTATCGATGCCATATGCTTAGAAATGCCATGAAACGTGGACATTTCTTGGTCCCGAGCTGATTGGACCATTGTTTCACAACTCGAAAAATACCGAGATGATATACGTACTTGGGATGTGAAAATTGATATTTCATTTATCGACACCATATGCTTAGAAATGCGATGAAACGTGGACATTTGTTGGTTCCGGGCTGATTGGACCATTGTTTCGCAACACGTAAAATACGGAGCTGATATACGTACTTGAGATGTGAAAATTGATATTTCATTTATCGATGCTATATGCTTAGAAATGCCATGAAACGTGGACATTTCTTGGTCCCGAGCTGGTTGAGGAACATTTTCATGACGCGAAAAACTCCGAGTTGATATAATTACCTTCAGTAATACCATGAAACGTGGACATTTCTTGGTCCCGGGCTGATTGGGGAATTTTTTCACGGCGCGAAAAATTCCGAGCTGATATAAGTACTTGGGATCTGAAAATTGACTTTTCAGTTATCGACGCCATACGTTTAGAAATACCATAAAACGTGGACATTTCTTGGTCCCGGGCTGATTGGACCATTTTTTAACAAAATGTCAAATACTCAGATGATATAAGTACTTGGGATCTGAAAATTGACTTTTCAGTTATCGACGCTATACGTTTAGAAATACCATGAAACGTGGAGATTTCTTGGTCCCGTGCTGATTGGGCAATTTTTTCACGACGTGAAAAATTCCGAGCTGATATAAGTACTTGGGATCTGAAAATTGACTTTTCAGTTATCGACGGTATACGTTTAGAAATACCATGAAACGTGGACATTTCTTGGTCCCGGGCTGAATGGACCATTTTTTAAAAACATGTAAAATACGCAGATGATATAAGTACTTGGGATCTGAAAATTGAGTTTTCAGTTATCGACGCTATACGTTTAGAAATACCATGAAAAGTGGACATTTCTTGGTCCCGGGCTGATTGGGCAATTTTTTCACGACGTGAAAAATTACGAGCTGATATAAGTACTTGGGATCTGAAAATTGAGTTTTCAGTTATCGATGCCATACGTTTAGAAATACCTTGAAACGTGGACATTTCTTGGTCCCGGGCTGATTGGGGAATTTTTTCACGGCGCGAAAAATTCCGAGCTGATATAAGTACTTGGGATCTGAAAATTGACTTTTCAGTTATCGACGCCATACGTTTAGAAATACCATAAAACGTGGACATTTCTTGGTCCCGGGCTGATTGGACCATTTTTTAAAAACATGTAAAATACGCAGATGATATAAGTACTTGGGATCTGAAAATTGAGTTTTCAGTTATCGACGCTATACGTTTAGAAATACCATGAAACGTGGACATTTCTTGGTCCCGGGCTGATTGGGCAATTTTTTCACGACGTGAAAAATTACGAGCTGATATAAGTACTTGGGATCTGAAAATTGAGTTTTCAGTTATCGATGCCATACGTTTAGAAATACCTTGAAACGTGGACATTTCTTGGTCCCGGGCTGATTGGGCAATTTTTTCACGACGTGAAAAATTCCGAGCTGATATAAGTACTTGGGATCTGAAAATTGACTTTTCAATTATCGACGCTATACGTTTAGAAATACCATGAAACGTGGACATTTGTTGGTCCCGGTCTGATTGAACCATTTTTCACAGTATGAAAAATACCGAGCTGATATAAGTACTTGGGGTCTCAAAATTAAAATTCCAGTTATCGATGCCATATGCTTAGAAATGCCATGAAACGTGGAGATTTCTTGGTCCCGGACTGATTGGACCATTTTTTAAAAACACGTAAAATACGCAGATGATATAAGTACTTCGGATCTGAAAATTGACTTTTCAGTTATCGACGCCATACGTTTAGAAATACCATGAAACGTGGAGATTTCTTGGTCCCGGTCTGATTGGGGAATTTTTTCACGACGCGAAAAATTCCGAGCTGATATAAGTACTTGGGATCTGAAAATTGAGTTTCCAGTTATCGACGCCATACGTTTAGAAATGCCATGAAACGTGGACATTTGTTGGTCCCGGGCTGATTGGACCATTTTTCCACAACTCGAAAAATACCGAGATGATATAAGTACTTGTGATCTGAAAATTCACATTCCAGTTGTCAACGCAACACATTTAGAAATGCCAGTAAACGTGGTCATTTCTTGGTCCCGAGCTGATTGAGGAATTCTTTCACGGCGCGAGAAATTCCCAGTTGATATTAGTACTTGTGGTCTGAAAATTGAAATTCCAGTTATCGATGCCATATGGTTAGAAATGCCATGAAACGTGGACATTTGTTGGTCCCGGGCTGATTGGACCATTGTTTCACAACACATAAAATACGGGATAAAATACGGGATAAAATACGGAGCTGATATACGTACTTGGGATGTGAAACTTGATATTTCATTTATCGACGCCATATGCTTAGAAATGCCATGAAACGTGGACATTTGTTGGTCCCGGGCTGATTGAACCATTTTTCACAATATGAGAAATACCGAGCTGATATAAGTACTTGTGTTCTCAAAATTAAAATTCCAGTTATCGATGCCATATGCTTAGAAATGCCATGAAACGTGGACATTTCTTGGTCCCGAGCTGATTGAGGAATTTTTTCATGACGCGAAAATTGTCGAGCTGATATAAGTACTTGCGATCTGAAAATTCAGATTCCAGTTGTCAACGCAACACATTTAGAAATGCCATGAAACGTGTATATTTTTTGGTCCCGAGCTGATATAAGTACTTGTGATCTGAAAATTCGGATTCCAGTCATGAACGCAACACATTTAGAAATGCCATGAAACGTGGACATTTCTTGGTCCCGAGCTGGTTGAGGAACATTTTCATGACGCGAAAAACTCCGAGTTGATATAATTACTTGTGGTCTGAAAATTGAGATTCCAGTTATCGACGCCATACCTTCAGTAATACCATGAAACGTGGACATTTCTTGGTCCCGAACTGATTGTGGAATTTTATCATGACGCGAAAAATTCCGAGTTGATATCAGTACTTTTGATCTGAAAGTTCAGATTCCAGTTGTCAACGCAACAAATTTAGAAATGCCATGAACCGTGGACATTTGTTGGTCCCGGGCTGACTGGACCATTGTTTCGCAACACGTAAAATACGGAGCTGATATACGTACTTGAGATGTGAAAATCGATATTTCATTTATCGATGCCATATGCTTAGAAATGCCACGAAACGTGGACATTTCTTGGTCCCGAGCTGATTGAGGAATTTTTTCATGACGCGAAAAGTTCCGATTTAATATAATTACTTGTGGTCTGAAAATTGAGATTCCAGTTATCGACGCCATCCGTTCAGCAATACCATGAAACGTGGACATTTCTTGGTCCCGAACTGATTGAGGAATTTTATCTTGACGCGAAAAAATCCGAGTTGATATCAGTACTTGTGATCTGAAAGTTCAGATTCCAGTTGTCAACGCAACAAATTTAGAAATGCCATGAAACGTGTATATTTTTTGGTCCCGGGTAGATTGTGGCATTTTTTCAAAACATGGACAATTCTTAGCTGATATAAGTTCTTGGGATCGGAAAATTGAGATTCCGTTATCGTCGCCATACGTTTAGAAATACCATGAAACGTGGACATTCGTTGGTCCCGGGCTGATTGAACCATTTGTCATAACACGAAAAATATCGAGTTGATATAAGTACTTGTGTTCTGAAAACTGATATTCCAGTTATCGATGCCATATGCTTAGAAATGCCATGAAACGTGGACATTTGTTGGTCCCGGGCTGATTGGACCATTGTTTAACAACACGTAAAATACGGAGCTGATATACGTACTTGGGATGTGAAAATTGATATTTCATTTATCGACGCCATATGCTTAGAAATGCCATGAAACATGGACATTTCTTGGTCCCGAGTTGATTGAGGAATTTTTTCATGACGCGAAAAATTCCAAATTAATATAATTACTTGTGGTCTGAAAATTGAGATTCCAGTTATCGACGCCATACGTTTAGAAATACCATGAAACGTGGACATTTCTTGGTCCCGGGCTGATTGGACCATTTTTTAACAACATGTCAAATACTCAGATGATATAAGTACTTGGGATCTGAAAATTGACTTTTCAGTTATCGACGCTATACGTTTAGAAATACCATGAAACGTGGAGATTTCTTGGTCCCGGTCTGATTGGGGAATTTTTTCACGACGCGAAAAATTCCGAGCTGATATAAGTACTTGGGATCTGAAAATTGAGTTTTCAGTTATCGACGCTATACGTTTAGAAATACCATGAAACGTGGACATTTCTTGGTCCCGGGCTGATTGGGCAATTTTTTCACGACGTGAAAAATTACGAGCTGATATAAGTACTTGGGATCTGAAAATTGAGTTTTCAGTTATCAATGCCATACGTTTAGAAATACCTTGAAACGTGGACATTTCTTGGTCCCGGGCTGATTGGGCAATTTTTTCACGACGTGAAAAATTCCGAGCTGATATAAGTACTTGGGATCTGAAAATTGACTTTTCAATTATCGACGCTATACGTTTAGAAATACCATGAAATGTGGACATTTCTTGGTCCCGGGCTGATTGGACCATTGTTACACAACTCGAAAGATACCGGGATGATATAAGTACTTGTGATCTGAAAATTCAGATTCCAGTTGTCAACGCAACACATTCAGAAATGCCATGAAACGTGGACATTTGTTGGTCCCGGGCTGATTGGACCATTGTTTAACAACACGTAAAATACGGAGCTGATATACGTACTTGGGATGTGAAAATTGATATTTCATTTATCGACGCCATATGCTTAGAAATGCCATGAAACATGGACAGTTCTTGGTCCCGAGTTGATTGAGGAATTTTTTCATGACGCGAAAAATTCCAAATTAATATAATTACTTGTGGTCTGAAAATTGAGATTCCAGTTATCGACGCCATGCGTTTAGAAATACCATGAAACGTGGACATTTCTTGGTCCCGGGCTGATTGGGGAATTTTTTCACGGCGCGAAAAATTCCGAGCTGATATAAGTACTTGGGATCTGAAAATTGACTTTTCAGTTATCGACGCCATACGTTTAGAAATACCATAAAACGTGGACATTTCTTGGTCCCGGGCTGATTGGGCAATTTTTTCACGACGTGAAAAATTACGAGCTGATATAAGTACTTGGGATCTGAAAATTGAGTTTTCAGTTATCGATGCCATACGTTTAGAAATACCTTGAAACGTGGACATTTCTTGGTCCCGGGCTGATTGGGGAATTTTTTCACGGCGCGAAAAATTCCGAGCTGATATAAGTACTTGGGATCTGAAAATTGACTTTTCAGTTATCGACGCCATACGTTTAGAAATACCATAAAACGTGGACATTTCTTGGTCCCGGGCTGATTGGACCATTTTTTAAAAACATGTAAAATACGCAGATGATATAAGTACTTGGGATCTGAAAATTGAGTTTTCAGTTATCGACGCTATACGTTTAGAAATACCATGAAACGTGGACATTTCTTGGTCCCGGGCTGATTGGGCAATTTTTTCACGACGTGAAAAATTACGAGCTGATATAAGTACTTGGGATCTGAAAATTGAGTTTTCAGTTATCGATGCCATACGTTTAGAAATACCTTGAAACGTGGACATTTCTTGGTCCCGGGCTGATTGGGCAATTTTTTCACGACGTGAAAAATTCCGAGCTGATATAAGTACTTGGGATCTGAAAATTGACTTTTCAATTATCGACGCTATACGTTTAGAAATACCATGAAACGTGGACATTTGTTGGTCCCGGTCTGATTGAACCATTTTTCACAGTATGAAAAATACCGAGCTGATATAAGTACTTGGGGTCTCAAAATTAAAATTCCAGTTATCGATGCCATATGCTTAGAAATGCCATGAAACGTGGAGATTTCTTGGTCCCGGACTGATTGGACCATTTTTTAAAAACACGTAAAATACGCAGATGATATAAGTACTTCGGATCGGAAAATTGACTTTTCAGTTATCGACGCCATACGTTTAGAAATACCATGAAACGTGGAGATTTCTTGGTCCCGGTCTGATTGGGGAATTTTTTCCCGACGCGAAAAATTCCGAGCTGATATAAGTACTTGGGATCTGAAAATTGAGTTTCCAGTTATCGACGCCATACGTTTAGAAATGCCATGAAACGTGGACATTTGTTGGTCCCGGGCTGATTGGACCATTTTTCCACAACTCGAAAAATACCGAGATGATATAAGTACTTGTGGTCTGAAAATTGAAATTCCAGTTATCGATGCCATATGCTTAGAAATGCGATGAAACGTGGACATTTGTTGGTTCCGTGCTGATTGGACCATTGTTTCGCAACACGTAAAATACGGAGCTGATATACGTACTTGGGATGTGAAAATTGATATTTCATTTATCGACGCCATATGCTTAGAAACTCCATGAAACGTGGACATTTCTTGGTCCCGAGCTGATTGGGGAATTTTTTCACGACGCCAAAAATTCACAGCTGATATAAGTATTTGTGATCTGAAAATTGAGATTCCAGTTATCAACGCAACACGTTTAGAAATACCATGAAAAGTGCGCATTTTTTGGTCCCGGGCTGATTGGGGCATGTTTTCAAAACACGAAAAATTCTTAGCTGATATAAGTACTTGTGGTCTGAAAATTGAGATTCCAGTTATCAAAGCCATACGTTTAGAAATACCATGAAACGTGGACATATGTTGGTCCCGGGCTGTTTGAACCATTTCTCACAATATGAAAAATACCGAGCTGATATAAGTACTTGTGGTCTCAAAATTAAAATTCCAGTTTTCGATGCCATATGCTTAGAAATGCCATGAAACGTGGACATTTGATGGTCCCGAGCTGATTGGACCATTGTTTCACAACTCGAAAAATACCGAGATGATATAAGTACTTGTGATCTGAAAATTCACATTCCAGTTGTCAACGCAACACATTTAGAAATGCCAGTAAACGTGGTCATTTCTTGGTCCCGAGCTGATTGAGGAATTTTTTCACGGCGCGAGAAATTCCCAGTTGATATTAGTACTTGTGGTCTGAAAATTGAATTTCCAGTTATCGATGCCATATGGTTAGAAATGCCATGAAACGTGGACATTTGTTGGTCCCGGGCTGATTGGACCATTGTTTCACAACACATAAAATACGGGATAAAATACGGGATAAAATACGGAGCTGATATACGTACTTGGGATGTGAAACTTGATATTTCATTTATCGACGCCATATGCTTAGAAATGCCATGAAACGTGGACATTTGTTGGTCCCGGGCTGATTGAACCATTTTTCACAATATGAGAAATACCGAGCTGATATAAGTACTTGTGTTCTCAAAATTAAAATTCCAGTTATCGATGCCATATGCTTAGAAATGCCATGAAACGTGGACATTTCTTGGTCCCGAGCTGATTGAGGAATTTTTTCATGACGCGAAAATTGTCGAGCTGATATAAGTACTTGCGATCTGAAAATTCAGATTCCAGTTGTCAACGCAACACATTTAGAAATGCCATGAAACGTGTATATTTTTTGGTCCCGAGCTGATATAAGTACTTGTGATCTGAAAATTCGGATTCCAGTCATGAACGCAACACATTTAGAAATGCCATGAAACGTGGTCATTTCTTGGTCCCGAGCTGATTGAGGAATTTTTTCACGGCGCGAAAAATTCCCAGTTGATATTAGTACTTGTGGTCTGAAAATTGAAATTCCAGTTATCGATGCCATATGGTTAGAAATGCCATGAAACGTGGACATTTGTTGGTTCCGGGCTGATTGGACCATTGTTTCGCAACACGTAAAATACGGAGCTGATATACGTACTTGAGATGTGAACATTGATATTTCATTTATCGATGCTATATGCTTAGAAATGCCATGAAACGTGGACATTTCTTGGTCCCGAGCTGGTTGAGGAACATTTTCATGACGCGAAAAACTCCGAGTTGATATAATTACTTGTGGTCTGAAAATTGAGATTCCAGTTATCGACGCCATACCTTCAGTAATACCATGAAACGTGGACATTTCTTGGTCCCGAACTGATTGTGGAATTTTATCATGACGCGAAAAATTCCGAGTTGATATCAGTACTTTTGATCTGAAAGTTCAGATTCCAGTTGTCAACGCAACAAATTTAGAAATGCCATGAACCGTGGACATTTGTTGGTCCCGGGCTGACTGGACCATTGTTTCGCAACACGTAAAATACGGAGCTGATATACGTACTTGAGATGTGAAAATCGATATTTCATTTATCGATGCCATATGCTTAGAAATGCCACGAAACGTGGACATTTCTTGGTCCCGAGCTGATTGAGGAATTTTTTCATGACGCGAAAAATTCCGATTTAATATAATTACTTGTGGTCTGAAAATTGAGATTCCAGTTATCGACGCCATCCGTTCAGCAATACCATGAAACGTGGACATTTCTTGGTCCCGAACTGATTGAGGAATTTTATCTTGACGCGAAAAATTCCGAGTTGATATCAGTACTTGTGATCTGAAAGTTCAGATTCCAGTTGTCAACGCAACAAATTTAGAAATGCCATGAAACGTGTATATTTTTTGGTCCCGGGTAGATTGTGCCATTTTTTCAAAACATGGACAATTCTTAGCTGATATAAGTTCTTGGGATCGGAAAATTGAGATTCCGTTATCGTCGCCATACGTTTAGAAATACCATGAAACGTGGACATTCGTTGGTCCCGGGCTGATTGAACCATTTGTCATAACACGAAAAATATCGAGTTGATATAAGTACTTGTGTTCTGAAAACTGATATTCCAGTTATCGATGCCATATGCTTAGAAATGCCATGAAACGTGGACATTTGTTGGTCCCGGGCTGATTGGACCATTGTTTAACAACACGTAAAATACGGAGCTGATATACGTACTTGGGATGTGAAAATTGATATTTCATTTATCGACGTCATATGCTTAGAAATGCCATGAAACATGGACATTTCTTGGTCCCGAGTTGATTGAGGAATTTTTTCATGACGCGAAAAATTCCAAATTAATATAATTACTTGTGGTCTGAAAATTGAGATTCCAGTTATCGACGCCATACGTTTAGAAATACCATGAAACGTGGACATTTCTTGGTCCCGGGCTGATTGGACCATTTTTTAACAACATGTCAAATACTCAGATGATATAAGTACTTGGGATCTGAAAATTGACTTTTCAGTTATCGACGCTATACGTTTAGAAATACCATGAAACGTGGAGATTTCTTGGTCCCGTGCTGATTGGGCAATTTTTTCACGACGTGAAAAATTCCGAGCTGATATAAGTACTTGGGATCTGAAAATTGACTTTTCAGTTATCGACGGTATACGTTTAGAAATACCATGAAACGTGGACATTTCTTGGTCCCGGGCTGAATGGACCATTTTTTGAAAACATGTAAAATACGCAGATGATATAAGTACTTGGGATCTGAAAATTGAGTTTTCAGTTATCGACGCTATACGTTTAGAAATACCATGAAACGTGGACATTTCTTGGTCCCGGGCTGATTGGGCAATTTTTTCACGACGTGAAAAATTACGAGCTGATATAAGTACTTGGGATCTGAAAATTGAGTTTTCAGTTATCGATGCCATACGTTTAGAAATACCTTGAAACGTGGACATTTCTTGGTCCCGGGCTGATTGGGCAATTTTTTCACGACGTGAAAAATTCCGAGCTGATATAAGTACTTGGGATCTGAAAATTGACTTTTCAATTATCGACGCTATACGTTTAGAAATACCATGAAACGTGGACATTTCTTGGTCCCGGGCTGATTGGACCATTTTTTAAAAACATGTAAAATACGCAGATGATATAAGTACTTGGGATCTGAAAATTGAGTTTTCAGTTATCGACGCTATACGTTTAGAAATACCATGAAACGTGGACATTTCTTGGTCCCGGGCTGATTGGGCAATTTTTTCACGACGTGAAAAATTACGAGCTGATATAAGTACTTGGGATCTGAAAATTGAGTTTTCA
Organism: Perithous albicinctus; assembly: GCA_964016905.1. NCBI lineage: Eukaryota > Metazoa > Arthropoda > Insecta > Hymenoptera > Ichneumonidae > Perithous > Perithous albicinctus. Next base: position 2,223,621 of record OZ024693.1, read on the forward strand.
GTTATCGATGCCATACGTTTAGAAATACCTTGAAACGTGGACATTTCTTGGTCCCGGGCTGATTGGGCAATTTTTTCACGACGTGAAAAATTCCGAGCTGATATAAGTACTTGGGATCTGAAAATTGACTTTTCAATTATCGACGCTATACGTTTAGAAATACCATGAAACGTGGACATTTCTTGGTCCCGGGCTGATTGGACCATTGTTACACAACTCGAAAGATACCGGGATGATATAAGTACTTGTGATCTGAAAATTCAGATTCCAGTTGTCAACGCAACACATTCAGAAATGCCATGAAACGTGGACATTTGTTGGTCCCGGGCTGATTGGACCATTGTTTAACAACACGTAAAATACGGAGCTGATATACGTACTTGGGATGTGAAAATTGATATTTCATTTATCGACGCCATATGCTTAGAAATGCCATGAAACATGGACAGTTCTTGGTCCCGAGTTGATTGAGGAATTTTTTCATGACGCGAAAAATTCCAAATTAATATAATTACTTGTGGTCTGAAAATTGAGATTCCAGTTATCGACGCCATACGTTTAGAAATACCATGAAACGTGGACATTTCTTGGTCCCGGGCTGATTGGGGAATTTTTTCACGGCGCGAAAAATTCCGAGCTGATATAAGTACTTGGGATCTGAAAATTGACTTTTCAGTTATCGACGCCATACGTTTAGAAATACCATAAAACGTGGACATTTCTTGGTCCCGGGCTGATTGGGCAATTTTTTCACGACGTGAAAAATTACGAGCTGATATAAGTACTTGGGATCTGAAAATTGAGTTTTCAGTTATCAATGCCATACGTTTAGAAATACCTTGAAACGTGGACATTTCTTGGTCCCGGGCTGATTGGGCAATTTTTTCACGACGTGAAAAATTCCGAGCTGATATAAGTACTTGGGATCTGAAAATTGACTTTTCAATTATCGACGCTATACGTTTAGAAATACCATGAAATGTGGACATTTCTTGGTCCCGGGCTGATTGGACCATTGTTACACAACTCGAAAGATACCGGGATGATATAAGTACTTGTGATCTGAAAATTCAGATTCCAGTTGTCAACGCAACACATTCAGAAATGCCATGAAACGTGGACATTTGTTGGTCCCGGGCTGATTGGACCATTGTTTAACAACACGTAAAATACGGAGCTGATATACGTACTTGGGATGTGAAAATTGATATTTCATTTATCGACGCCATATGCTTAGAAATGCCATGAAACATGGACAGTTCTTGGTCCCGAGTTGATTGAGGAATTTTTTCATGACGCGAAAAATTCCAAATTAATATAATTACTTGTGGTCTGAAAATTGAGATTCCAGTTATCGACGCCATGCGTTTAGAAATACCATGAAACGTGGACATTTCTTGGTCCCGGGCTGATTGGGGAATTTTTTCACGGCGCGAAAAATTCCGAGCTGATATAAGTACTTGGGATCTGAAAATTGACTTTTCAGTTATCGACGCCATACGTTTAGAAATACCATAAAACGTGGACATTTCTTGGTCCCGGGCTGATTGGGCAATTTTTTCACGACGTGAAAAATTACGAGCTGATATAAGTACTTGGGATCTGAAAATTGAGTTTTCAGTTATCGATGCCATACGTTTAGAAATACCTTGAAACGTGGACATTTCTTGGTCCCGGGCTGATTGGGGAATTTTTTCACGGCGCGAAAAATTCCGAGCTGATATAAGTACTTGGGATCTGAAAATTGACTTTTCAGTTATCGACGCCATACGTTTAGAAATACCATAAAACGTGGACATTTCTTGGTCCCGGGCTGATTGGACCATTTTTTAAAAACATGTAAAATACGCAGATGATATAAGTACTTGGGATCTGAAAATTGAGTTTTCAGTTATCGACGCTATACGTTTAGAAATACCATGAAACGTGGACATTTCTTGGTCCCGGGCTGATTGGGCAATTTTTTCACGACGTGAAAAATTACGAGCTGATATAAGTACTTGGGATCTGAAAATTGAGTTTTCAGTTATCGATGCCATACGTTTAGAAATACCTTGAAACGTGGACATTTCTTGGTCCCGGGCTGATTGGGCAATTTTTTCACGACGTGAAAAATTCCGAGCTGATATAAGTACTTGGGATCTGAAAATTGACTTTTCAATTATCGACGCTATACGTTTAGAAATACCATGAAACGTGGACATTTGTTGGTCCCGGTCTGATTGAACCATTTTTCACAGTATGAAAAATACCGAGCTGATATAAGTACTTGGGGTCTCAAAATTAAAATTCCAGTTATCGATGCCATATGCTTAGAAATGCCATGAAACGTGGAGATTTCTTGGTCCCGGACTGATTGGACCATTTTTTAAAAACACGTAAAATACGCAGATGATATAAGTACTTCGGATCTGAAAATTGACTTTTCAGTTATCGACGCCATACGTTTAGAAATACCATGAAACGTGGAGATTTCTTGGTCCCGGTCTGATTGGGGAATTTTTTCACGACGCGAAAAATTCCGAGCTGATATAAGTACTTGTGGTCTGAAAATTGAGATTCCAGTTATCAAAGCCATACGTTTAGAAATACCATGAAACGTGGACATATGTTGGTCCCGGGCTGTTTGAACCATTTCTCACAATATGAAAAATACCGAGCTGATATAAGTACTTGTGGTCTCAAAATTAAAATTCCAGTTTTCGATGCCATATGCTTAGAAATGCCATGAAACGTGGACATTTGATGGTCCCGAGCTGATTGGACCATTGTTTCACAACTCGAAAAATACCGAGATGATATAAGTACTTGTGATCTGAAAATTCACATTCCAGTTGTCAACGCAACACATTTAGAAATGCCAGTAAACGTGGTCATTTCTTGGTCCCGAGCTGATTGAGGAATTTTTTCACGGCGCGAGAAATTCCCAGTTGATATTAGTACTTGTGGTCTGAAAATTGAATTTCCAGTTATCGATGCCATATGGTTAGAAATGCCATGAAACGTGGACATTTGTTGGTCCCGGGCTGATTGGACCATTGTTTCACAACACATAAAATACGGGATAAAATACGGGATAAAATACGGAGCTGATATACGTACTTGGGATGTGAAACTTGATATTTCATTTATCGACGCCATATGCTTAGAAATGCCATGAAACGTGGACATTTGTTGGTCCCGGGCTGATTGAACCATTTTTCACAATATGAGAAATACCGAGCTGATATAAGTACTTGTGTTCTCAAAATTAAAATTCCAGTTATCGATGCCATATGCTTAGAAATGCCATGAAACGTGGACATTTCTTGGTCCCGAGCTGATTGAGGAATTTTTTCATGACGCGAAAATTGTCGAGCTGATATAAGTACTTGCGATCTGAAAATTCAGATTCCAGTTGTCAACGCAACACATTTAGAAATGCCATGAAACGTGTATATTTTTTGGTCCCGAGCTGATATAAGTACTTGTGATCTGAAAATTCGGATTCCAGTCATGAACGCAACACATTTAGAAATGCCATGAAACGTGGTCATTTCTTGGTCCCGAGCTGATTGAGGAATTTTTTCACGGCGCGAAAAATTCCCAGTTGATATTAGTACTTGTGGTCTGAAAATTGAAATTCCAGTTATCGATGCCATATGGTTAGAAATGCCATGAAACGTGGACATTTGTTGGTTCCGGGCTGATTGGACCATTGTTTCGCAACACGTAAAATACGGAGCTGATATACGTACTTGAGATGTGAACATTGATATTTCATTTATCGATGCTATATGCTTAGAAATGCCATGAAACGTGGACATTTCTTGGTCCCGAGCTGGTTGAGGAACATTTTCATGACGCGAAAAACTCCGAGTTGATATAATTACTTGTGGTCTGAAAATTGAGATTCCAGTTATCGACGCCATACCTTCAGTAATACCATGAAACGTGGACATTTCTTGGTCCCGAACTGATTGTGGAATTTTATCATGACGCGAAAAATTCCGAGTTGATATCAGTACTTTTGATCTGAAAGTTCAGATTCCAGTTGTCAACGCAACAAATTTAGAAATGCCATGAACCGTGGACATTTGTTGGTCCCGGGCTGACTGGACCATTGTTTCGCAACACGTAAAATACGGAGCTGATATACGTACTTGAGATGTGAAAATCGATATTTCATTTATCGATGCCATATGCTTAGAAATGCCACGAAACGTGGACATTTCTTGGTCCCGAGCTGATTGAGGAATTTTTTCATGACGCGAAAAATTCCGATTTAATATAATTACTTGTGGTCTGAAAATTGAGATTCCAGTTATCGACGCCATCCGTTCAGCAATACCATGAAACGTGGACATTTCTTGGTCCCGAACTGATTGAGGAATTTTATCTTGACGCGAAAAATTCCGAGTTGATATCAGTACTTGTGATCTGAAAGTTCAGATTCCAGTTGTCAACGCAACAAATTTAGAAATGCCATGAAACGTGTATATTTTTTGGTCCCGGGTAGATTGTGCCATTTTTTCAAAACATGGACAATTCTTAGCTGATATAAGTTCTTGGGATCGGAAAATTGAGATTCCGTTATCGTCGCCATACGTTTAGAAATACCATGAAACGTGGACATTCGTTGGTCCCGGGCTGATTGAACCATTTGTCATAACACGAAAAATATCGAGTTGATATAAGTACTTGTGTTCTGAAAACTGATATTCCAGTTATCGATGCCATATGCTTAGAAATGCCATGAAACGTGGACATTTGTTGGTCCCGGGCTGATTGGACCATTGTTTAACAACACGTAAAATACGGAGCTGATATACGTACTTGGGATGTGAAAATTGATATTTCATTTATCGACGTCATATGCTTAGAAATGCCATGAAACATGGACATTTCTTGGTCCCGAGTTGATTGAGGAATTTTTTCATGACGCGAAAAATTCCAAATTAATATAATTACTTGTGGTCTGAAAATTGAGATTCCAGTTATCGACGCCATACGTTTAGAAATACCATGAAACGTGGACATTTCTTGGTCCCGGGCTGATTGGACCATTTTTTAACAACATGTCAAATACTCAGATGATATAAGTACTTGGGATCTGAAAATTGACTTTTCAGTTATCGACGCTATACGTTTAGAAATACCATGAAACGTGGAGATTTCTTGGTCCCGTGCTGATTGGGCAATTTTTTCACGACGTGAAAAATTCCGAGCTGATATAAGTACTTGGGATCTGAAAATTGACTTTTCAGTTATCGACGGTATACGTTTAGAAATACCATGAAACGTGGACATTTCTTGGTCCCGGGCTGAATGGACCATTTTTTGAAAACATGTAAAATACGCAGATGATATAAGTACTTGGGATCTGAAAATTGAGTTTTCAGTTATCGACGCTATACGTTTAGAAATACCATGAAACGTGGACATTTCTTGGTCCCGGGCTGATTGGGCAATTTTTTCACGACGTGAAAAATTACGAGCTGATATAAGTACTTGGGATCTGAAAATTGAGTTTTCAGTTATCGATGCCATACGTTTAGAAATACCTTGAAACGTGGACATTTCTTGGTCCCGGGCTGATTGGGCAATTTTTTCACGACGTGAAAAATTCCGAGCTGATATAAGTACTTGGGATCTGAAAATTGACTTTTCAATTATCGACGCTATACGTTTAGAAATACCATGAAACGTGGACATTTCTTGGTCCCGGGCTGATTGGACCATTTTTTAAAAACATGTAAAATACGCAGATGATATAAGTACTTGGGATCTGAAAATTGAGTTTTCAGTTATCGACGCTATACGTTTAGAAATACCATGAAACGTGGACATTTCTTGGTCCCGGGCTGATTGGGCAATTTTTTCACGACGTGAAAAATTACGAGCTGATATAAGTACTTGGGATCTGAAAATTGAGTTTTCAGTTATCGATGCCATACGTTTAGAAATACCTTGAAACGTGGACATTTCTTGGTCCCGGGCTGATTGGGCAATTTTTTCACGACGTGAAAAATTCCGAGCTGATATAAGTACTTGGGATCTGAAAATTGACTTTTCAATTATCGACGCTATACGTTTAGAAATACCATGAAACGTGGACATTTCTTGGTCCCGGGCTGATTGGACCATTGTTACACAACTCGAAAGATACCGGGATGATATAAGTACTTGTGATCTGAAAATTCAGATTCCAGTTGTCAACGCAACACATTCAGAAATGCCATGAAACGTGGACATTTGTTGGTCCCGGGCTGATTGGACCATTGTTTAACAACACGTAAAATACGGAGCTGATATACGTACTTGGGATGTGAAAATTGATATTTCATTTATCGACGCCATATGCTTAGAAATGCCATGAAACATGGACAGTTCTTGGTCCCGAGTTGATTGAGGAATTTTTTCATGACGCGAAAAATTCCAAATTAATATAATTACTTGTGGTCTGAAAATTGAGATTCCAGTTATCGACGCCATACGTTTAGAAATACCATGAAACGTGGACATTTCTTGGTCCCGGGCTGATTGGGGAATTTTTTCACGGCGCGAAAAATTCCGAGCTGATATAAGTACTTGGGATCTGAAAATTGACTTTTCAGTTATCGACGCCATACGTTTAGAAATACCATAAAACGTGGACATTTCTTGGTCCCGGGCTGATTGGGCAATTTTTTCACGACGTGAAAAATTACGAGCTGATATAAGTACTTGGGATCTGAAAATTGAGTTTTCAGTTATCGATGCCATACGTTTAGAAATACCTTGAAACGTGGACATTTCTTGGTCCCGGGCTGATTGGGCAATTTTTTCACGACGTGAAAAATTCCGAGCTGATATAAGTACTTGGGATCTGAAAATTGACTTTTCAATTATCGACGCTATACGTTTAGAAATACCATGAAACGTGGACATTTCTTGGTCCCGGGCTGATTGGACCATTTTTTAAAAACATGTAAAATACGCAGATGATATAAGTACTTGGGATCTGAAAATTGAGTTTTCAGTTATCGACGCTATACGTTTAGAAATACCATGAAACGTGGACATTTCTTGGTCCCGGGCTGATTGGGCAATTTTTTCACGACGTGAAAAATTACGAGCTGATATAAGTACTTGGGATCTGAAAATTGAGTTTTCAGTTATCAATGCCATACGTTTAGAAATACCTTGAAACGTGGACATTTCTTGGTCCCGGGCTGATTGGGCAATTTTTTCACGACGTGAAAAATTCCGAGCTGATATAAGTACTTGGGATCTGAAAATTGACTTTTCAATTATCGACGCTATACGTTTAGAAATACCATGAAATGTGGACATTTCTTGGTCCCGGGCTGATTGGACCATTGTTACACAACTCGAAAGATACCGGGATGATATAAGTACTTGTGATCTGAAAATTCAGATTCCAGTTGTCAACGCAACACATTCAGAAATGCCATGAAACGTGGACATTTGTTGGTCCCGGGCTGATTGGACCATTGTTTAACAACACGTAAAATACGGAGCTGATATACGTACTTGGGATGTGAAAATTGATATTTCATTTATCGACGCCATATGCTTAGAAATGCCATGAAACATGGACAGTTCTTGGTCCCGAGTTGATTGAGGAATTTTTTCATGACGCGAAAAATTCCAAATTAATATAATTACTTGTGGTCTGAAAATTGAGATTCCAGTTATCGACGCCATGCGTTTAGAAATACCATGAAACGTGGACATTTCTTGGTCCCGGGCTGATTGGGGAATTTTTTCACGGCGCGAAAAATTCCGAGCTGATATAAGTACTTGGGATCTGAAAATTGACTTTTCAGTTATCGACGCCATACGTTTAGAAATACCATAAAACGTGGACATTTCTTGGTCCCGGGCTGATTGGGCAATTTTTTCACGACGTGAAAAATTACGAGCTGATATAAGTACTTGGGATCTGAAAATTGAGTTTTCAGTTATCGATGCCATACGTTTAGAAATACCTTGAAACGTGGACATTTCTTGGTCCCGGGCTGATTGGGGAATTTTTTCACGGCGCGAAAAATTCCGAGCTGATATAAGTACTTGGGATCTGAAAATTGACTTTTCAGTTATCGACGCCATACGTTTAGAAATACCATAAAACGTGGACATTTCTTGGTCCCGGGCTGATTGGACCATTTTTTAAAAACATGTAAAATACGCAGATGATATAAGTACTTGGGATCTGAAAATTGAGTTTTCAGTTATCGACGCTATACGTTTAGAAATACCATGAAACGTGGACATTTCTTGGTCCCGGGCTGATTGGGCAATTTTTTCACGACGTGAAAAATTACGAGCTGATATAAGTACTTGGGATCTGAAAATTGAGTTTTCAGTTATCGATGCCATACGTTTAGAAATACCTTGAAACGTGGACATTTCTTGGTCCCGGGCTGATTGGGCAATTTTTTCACGACGTGAAAAATTCCGAGCTGATATAAGTACTTGGGATCTGAAAATTGACTTTTCAATTATCGACGCTATACGTTTAGAAATACCATGAAACGTGGACATTTGTTGGTCCCGGTCTGATTGAACCATTTTTCACAGTATGAAAAATACCGAGCTGATATAAGTACTTGGGGTCTCAAAATTAAAATTCCAGTTATCGATGCCATATGCTTAGAAATGCCATGAAACGTGGAGATTTCTTGGTCCCGGACTGATTGGACCATTTTTTAAAAACACGTAAAATACGCAGATGATATAAGTACTTCGGATCTGAAAATTGACTTTTCAGTTATCGACGCCATACGTTTAGAAATACCATGAAACGTGGAGATTTCTTGGTCCCGGTCTGATTGGGGAATTTTTTCACGACGCGAAAAATTCCGAGCTGATATAAGTACTTGGGATCTGAAAATTGAGTTTCCAGTTATCGACGCCATACGTTTAGAAATGCCATGAAACGTGGACATTTGTTGGTCCCGGGCTGATTGGACCATTTTTCCACAACTCGAAAAATACCGAGATGATATAAGTACTTGTGGTCTGAAAATTGAAATTCCAGTTATCGATGCCATATGCTTAGAAATGCGATGAAACGTGGACATTTGTTGGTTCCGTGCTGATTGGACCATTGTTTCGCAACACGTAAAATACGGAGCTGATATACGTACTTGGGATGTGAAAATTGATATTTCATTTATCGACGCCATATGCTTAGAAACTCCATGAAACGTGGACATTTCTTGGTCCCGAGCTGATTGGGGAATTTTTTCACGACGCCAAAAATTCACAGCTGATATAAGTATTTGTGATCTGAAAATTGAGATTCCAGTTATCAACGCAACACGTTTAGAAATACCATGAAAAGTGCGCATTTTTTGGTCCCGGGCTGATTGGGGCATGTTTTCAAAACACGAAAAATTCTTAGCTGATATAAGTACTTGTGGTCTGAAAATTGAGATTCCAGTTATCAAAGCCATACGTTTAGAAATACCATGAAACGTGGACATATGTTGGTCCCGGGCTGTTTGAACCATTTCTCACAATATGAAAAATACCGAGCTGATATAAGTACTTGTGGTCTCAAAATTAAAATTCCAGTTTTCGATGCCATATGCTTAGAAATGCCATGAAACGTGGACATTTGATGGTCCCGAGCTGATTGGACCATTGTTTCACAACTCGAAAAATACCGAGATGATATAAGTACTTGTGATCTGAAAATTCACATTCCAGTTGTCAACGCAACACATTTAGAAATGCCAGTAAACGTGGTCATTTCTTGGTCCCGAGCTGATTGAGAAATTTTTTCACGGCGCGAGAAATTCCCAGTTGATATTAGTACTTGTGGTCTGAAAATTGAATTTCCAGTTATCGATGCCATATGGTTAGAAATGCCATGAAACGTGGACATTTGTTGGTCCCGGGCTGATTGGACCATTGTTTCACAACACATAAAATACGGGATAAAATACGGGATAAAATACGGAGCTGATATACGTACTTGGGATGTGAAACTTGATATTTCATTTATCGACGCCATATGCTTAGAAATGCCATGAAACGTGGACATTTGTTGGTCCCGGGCTGATTGAACCATTTTTCACAATATGAGAAATACCGAGCTGATATAAGTACTTGTGTTCTCAAAATTAAAATTCCAGTTATCGATGCCATATGCTTAGAAATGCCATGAAACGTGGACATTTCTTGGTCCCGAGCTGATTGAGGAATTTTTTCATGACGCGAAAATTGTCGAGCTGATATAAGTACTTGCGATCTGAAAATTCAGATTCCAGTTGTCAACGCAACACATTTAGAAATGCCATGAAACGTGTATATTTTTTGGTCCCGAGCTGATATAAGTACTTGTGATCTGAAAATTCGGATTCCAGTCATGAACGCAACACATTTAGAAATGCCATGAAACGTGGTCATTTCTTGGTCCCGAGCTGATTGAGGAATTTTTTCACGGCGCGAAAAATTCCCAGTTGATATTAGTACTTGTGGTCTGAAAATTGAAATTCCAGTTATCGATGCCATATGGTTAGAAATGCCATGAAACGTGGACATTTGTTGGTTCCGGGCTGATTGGACCATTGTTTCGCAACACGTAAAATACGGAGCTGATATACGTACTTGAGATGTGAACATTGATATTTCATTTATCGATGCTATATGCTTAGAAATGCCATGAAACGTGGACATTTCTTGGTCCCGAGCTGGTTGAGGAACATTTTCATGACGCGAAAAACTCCGAGTTGATATAATTACTTGTGGTCTGAAAATTGAGATTCCAGTTATCGACGCCATACCTTCAGTAATACCATGAAACGTGGACATTTCTTGGTCCCGAACTGATTGTGGAATTTTATCATGACGCGAAAAATTCCGAGTTGATATCAGTACTTTTGATCTGAAAGTTCAGATTCCAGTTGTCAACGCAACAAATTTAGAAATGCCATGAACCGTGGACATTTGTTGGTCCCGGGCTGACTGGACCATTGTTTCGCAACACGTAAAATACGGAGCTGATATACGTACTTGAGATGTGAAAATCGATATTTCATTTATCGATGCCATATGCTTAGAAATGCCACGAAACGTGGACATTTCTTGGTCCCGAGCTGATTGAGGAATTTTTTCATGACGCGAAAAATTCCGATTTAATATAATTACTTGTGGTCTGAAAATTGAGATTCCAGTTATCGACGCCATCCGTTCAGCAATACCATGAAACGTGGACATTTCTTGGTCCCGAACTGATTGAGGAATTTTATCTTGACGCGAAAAATTCCGAGTTGATATCAGTACTTGTGATCTGAAAGTTCAGATTCCAGTTGTCAACGCAACAAATTTAGAAATGCCATGAAACGTGTATATTTTTTGGTCCCGGGTAGATTGTGCCATTTTTTCAAAACATGGACAATTCTTAGCTGATATAAGTTCTTGGGATCGGAAAATTGAGATTCCGTTATCGTCGCCATACGTTTAGAAATACCATGAAACGTGGACATTCGTTGGTCCCGGGCTGATTGAACCATTTGTCATAACACGAAAAATATCGAGTTGATATAAGTACATGTGTTCTGAAAACTGATATTCCAGTTATCGATGCCATATGCTTAGAAATGCCATGAAACGTGGACATTTGTTGGTCCCGGGCTGATTGGACCATTGTTTAACAACACGTAAAATACGGAGCTGATATACGTACTTGGGATGTGAAAATTGATATTTCATTTATCGACGTCATATGCTTAGAAATGCCATGAAACATGGACATTTCTTGGTCCCGAGTTGATTGAGGAATTTTTTCATGACGCGAAAAATTCCAAATTAATATAATTACTTGTGGTCTGAAAATTGAGATTCCAGTTATCGACGCCATACGTTTAGAAATACCATGAAACGTGGACATTTCTTGGTCCCGGGCTGATTGGACCATTTTTTAACAACATGTCAAATACTCAGATGATATAAGTACTTGGGATCTGAAAATTGACTTTTCAGTTATCGACGCTATACGTTTAGAAATACCATGAAACGTGGAGATTTCTTGGTCCCGTGCTGATTGGGCAATTTTTTCACGACGTGAAAAATTCCGAGCTGATATAAGTACTTGGGATCTGAAAATTGACTTTTCAGTTATCGACGGTATACGTTTAGAAATACCATGAAACGTGGACATTTCTTGGTCCCGGGCTGAATGGACCATTTTTTGAAAACATGTAAAATACGCAGATGATATAAGTACTTGGGATCTGAAAATTGAGTTTTCAGTTATCGACGCTATACGTTTAGAAATACCATGAAACGTGGACATTTCTTGGTCCCGGGCTGATTGGGCAATTTTTTCACGACGTGAAAAATTACGAGCTGATATAAGTACTTGGGATCTGAAAATTGAGTTTTCAGTTATCGATGCCATACGTTTAGAAATACCTTGAAACGTGGACATTTCTTGGTCCCGGGCTGATTGGGCAATTTTTTCACGACGTGAAAAATTCCGAGCTGATATAAGTACTTGGGATCTGAAAATTGACTTTTCAATTATCGACGCTATACGTTTAGAAATACCATGAAACGTGGACATTTCTTGGTCCCGGGCTGATTGGACCATTTTTTAAAAACATGTAAAATACGCAGATGATATAAGTACTTGGGATCTGAAAATTGAGTTTTCAGTTATCGACGCTATACGTTTAGAAATACCATGAAACGTGGACATTTCTTGGTCCCGGGCTGATTGGGCAATTTTTTCACGACGTGAAAAATTACGAGCTGATATAAGTACTTGGGATCTGAAAATTGAGTTTTCAGTTATCGATGCCATACGTTTAGAAATACCTTGAAACGTGGACATTTCTTGGTCCCGGGCTGATTGGGCAATTTTTTCACGACGTGAAAAATTCCGAGCTGATATAAGTACTTGGGATCTGAAAATTGACTTTTCAATTATCGACGCTATACGTTTAGAAATACCATGAAACGTGGACATTTCTTGGTCCCGGGCTGATTGGACCATTGTTACACAACTCGAAAGATACCGGGATGATATAAGTACTTGTGATCTGAAAATTCAGATTCCAGTTGTCAACGCAACACATTCAGAAATGCCATGAAACGTGGACATTTGTTGGTCCCGGGCTGATTGGACCATTGTTTAACAACACGTAAAATACGGAGCTGATATACGTACTTGGGATGTGAAAATTGATATTTCATTTATCGACGCCATATGCTTAGAAATGCCATGAAACATGGACAGTTCTTGGTCCCGAGTTGATTGAGGAATTTTTTCATGACGCGAAAAATTCCAAATTAATATAATTACTTGTGGTCTGAAAATTGAGATTCCAGTTATCGACGCCATACGTTTAGAAATACCATGAAACGTGGACATTTCTTGGTCCCGGGCTGATTGGGGAATTTTTTCACGGCGCGAAAAATTCCGAGCTGATATAAGTACTTGGGATCTGAAAATTGACTTTTCAGTTATCGACGCCATACGTTTAGAAATACCATAAAACGTGGACATTTCTTGGTCCCGGGCTGATTGGGCAATTTTTTCACGACGTGAAAAATTACGAGCTGATATAAGTACTTGGGATCTGAAAATTGAGTTTTCAGTTATCGATGCCATACGTTTAGAAATACCTTGAAACGTGGACATTTCTTGGTCCCGGGCTGATTGGGCAATTTTTTCACGACGTGAAAAATTCCGAGCTGATATAAGTACTTGGGATCTGAAAATTGACTTTTCAATTATCGACGCTATACGTTTAGAAATACCATGAAACGTGGACATTTCTTGGTCCCGGGCTGATTGGACCATTGTTACACAACTCGAAAGATACCGGGATGATATAAGTACTTGTGATCTGAAAATTCAGATTCCAGTTGTCAACGCAACACATTCAGAAATGCCATGAAACGTGGACATTTGTTGGTCCGGTGCTGATTGGGGAATTTTTTCACGACGCGAAAAATTCCGAGCTAATATAAGTAATTGGGTTCTGAAACTTGTGATTCCAGTTGTCGACGCGATTTTTTTAGAAATGCCATGAACCGTGGACATATGTTGGTCCCGGGCTGAAGGAATTTTTTCACGGCGCGAAAAACTCCAAGTTGATATAAGTACTTGTGGTCTGAAAATTGAAATTCCAGTTATCGATGCCATATGCTTAGAAATGCCATCTAACGTGGACATTTGTTGGTCCCGGGCTGATTGGACCATTGTTTCACAACACATAAAATACGGGATAAAATACGGAGCTGATATACGTACTTGGGATGTGAAAATTGAAATTTCATTTCTCGACGCCATATGCTTAGATATGCCATGAAACATGGACATTTGTTGGTCCCAGACTGTTTAGACCTTTTTTCCACAATACCAAAAATACCGAGTTAATATAATTACTTGTGGTCTGAAAATTGATATTCCAGTTATCGTCGCCATACGTTCAGCAATGCCACGAAACGTGGACATTTATTGGTCCCGAGCTGATTGGACCATTGTTTCACAACTCGAAAAATACCGAGATGATATACGTACTTGGGATGTGAAAATTGATATTTCATTTATCGACACCATCTGCTTAGAAATGCGATGAAACGTGGACATTTGTTGGTTCCGGGCTGATTGGACCATTGTTTCGCAACACGTAAAATACGGAGCTGATATACGTACTTGAGATGTGAAAATTGATATTTCATTTATCGATGCTATATGCTTAGAAATGCCATGAAACGTGGACATTTCTTGGTCCCGAGCTGGTTGAGGAACTTTTTCATGACGCGAAAAACTCCGAGTTGATATAATTACTTGTGTTCTGAAAATTGAGATTCCAGTTATCGACGCCATACGTTCAGCAATACCATGAAACGTGGATATTTCTTGGTCCCGAACTGATTGAGGAATTTTATCTTGACGCGAAAAATTCCGAGTTGATATCAGTACTTGTGATCTGAAAGTTCAGATTCCAGTTGTCAACGCAACAAATTTAGAAATGCCATGAACCGTGGACATTTGTTGGACCCGGGCTGACTGGACCATTGTTTCGCAACACGTAAAATACGGAGCTGATATACGTACTTGAGATGTGAAAATCGATATTTCATTTATCGATGCCATATGCTTAGAAATGCCACGAAACGTGGACATTTCTTGGTCCCGAGCTGATTGAGGAATTTTTTCATGACGCGAAAAATTCCGATTTAATATAATTACTTGTGGTCTGAAAATTGAGATTCCAGTTATCGACGCCATCCGTTCAGCAATACCATGAAACGTGGACATTTCTTGGTCCCGAACTGATTGAGGAATTTTATCTTGACGCGAAAAATTCCGAGTTGATATCAGTACTTGTGATCTGAAAGTTCAGATTCCAGTTGTCAACGCAACAAATTTAGAAATGCCATGAAACGTGTATATTTTTTGGTCCCGGGTAGATTGGGGCATTTTTTCAAAACATGGAAAATTCTTAGCTGATATAAGTACTTCGGATCGGAAAATTGAGATTCAGTTATCGTCGCCATACGTTTAAAAATACCATGAAACGTGGACATTCGTTGGTCCCGGGCTGATTGAACCAGTTCTCATAACACGAAGAATACCGAGTTGATATAAGTACTTGTGTTCTGAAAATTGATATTCCAGTTATCGATGCCATATACTTAGAAATGCCATGAAGCGTGGACATTTGTTGGTCCCGGGCTGACTGGACCATTGTTTCACAACACGTAAAATACGGAGCTGATATACGTACTTGGGATGTGAAAATTGATATTTCATTTCTCGACGCCATATGCTTAGAAATGCCATGAAACATTGACATTTGTTGGTCCCAGACTGTTTAGACCTTTTTTCCACAATACCAAAAATACCGAGTTAATATAATTACTTGTGGTCTGAAAATTGATATTCCAGTTATCGTCGCCATACGTTCAGCAATGCCACGAAACGTGGACATTTATTGGTCCCGAGCTGATTGTACCATTGTTTCACAACTCGAAAAATACCGAGATGATATACGTACTTGGGATGTGAAAATTGATATTTCATTTATCGACACCATATGCTTAGAAATGCGATGAAACGTGGACATTTGTTGGTTCCGGGCTGATTGGACCATTGTTTCGCAACACGTAAAATACGGAGCTGATATACGTACTTGAGATGTGAAAATTGATATTTCATTTATCGATGCTATATGCTTAGAAATGCCATGAAACGTGGACATTTCTTGGTCCCGAGCCGGTTGAGGAACTTTTTCATGACGCGAAAAACTCCGAGTTGATATAATTACTTGTGGTCTGAAAATTGAGATTCCAGTTATCGACGCCATCCGTTCAGCAATACCATGAAACGTGGATCTTTCTTGGTCCCGAACTGATTGAGGAATTTTATCTTGACGCGAAAAATTCCGAGTTGATATCAGTACTTGTGATCTGAAAGTTCAGATTCCAGTTGTCAACGCAACAAATTTAGAAATGCCATGAAACGTGTATATTTTTTGGTCCCGGGTAGATTGTGGCATTTTTTCAAAACATGGACAATTCTTAGCTGATATAAGTTCTTGGGATCGGAAAATTGAGATTCAGTTATCGTCGCCATACGTTTAGAAATACCATGAAACGTGGACATTCGTTGGTCCCGGGCTGATTGAACCATTTGTCATAACACGAAAAATATCGAGTTGATATAAGTACTTGTATTCTGAAAACTGATATTCCAGTTATCGATGCCATATGCTTAGAAATGCCATGAAACGTGGACATTTGTTGGTCCCGGGCTGATTGGACCATTGTTTAACAACACGTAAAATACGGAGCTGATATACGTACTTGGGATGTGAAAATTGATATTTCATTTATCGACGCCATATGCTTAGAAATGCCATGAAACATGGACATTTCTTGGTCCCGAGTTGATTGAGGAATTTTTTCATGACGCGAAAAATTCCAAATTAATATAATTACTTGTGGTCTGAAAATTGAGATTCCAGTTATCGACGCCATACGTTTAGAAATACCATGAAACGTGGACATTTCTTGGTCCCGGGCTGATTGGGGAATTTTTTCACGGCGCGAAAAATTCCGAGCTGATATAAGTACTTGGGATCTGAAAATTGACTTTTCAGTTATCGACGCCATACGTTTAGAAATACCATAAAACGTGGACATTTCTTGGTCCCGGGCTGATTGGACCATTTTTTAACAAAATGTCAAATACTCAGATGATATAAGTACTTGGGATCTGAAAATTGACTTTTCAGTTATCGACGCTATACGTTTAGAAATACCATGAAACGTGGAGATTTCTTGGTCCCGTGCTGATTGGGCAATTTTTTCACGACGTGAAAAATTCCGAGCTGATATAAGTACTTGGGATCTGAAAATTGAGTTTTCAGTTATCGATGCCATACGTTTAGAAATACCTTGAAACGTGGACATTTCTTGGTCCCGGGATGATTGGGGAATTTTTTCACGGCGCGAAAAATTCCGAGCTGATATAAGTACTTGGGATCTGAAAATTGACTTTTCAGTTATCGACGCCATACGTTTAGAAATACCATAAAACGTGGACATTTCTTGGTCCCGGGCTGATTGGACCATTTTTTAAAAACATGTAAAATACGCAGATGATATAAGTACTTGGGATCTGAAAATTGAGTTTTCAGTTATCGACGCTATACGTTTAGAAATACCATGAAACGTGGACATTTCTTGGTCCCGGGCTGATTGGGCAATTTTTTCACGACGTGAAAAATTACGAGCTGATATAAGTACTTGGGATCTGAAAATTGAGTTTTCAGTTATCGATGCCATACGTTTAGAAATACCTTGAAACGTGGACATTTCTTGGTCCCGGGCTGATTGGGCAATTTTTTCACGACGTGAAAAATTCCGAGCTGATATAAGTACTTGGGATCTGAAAATTGACTTTTCAATTATCGACGCTATACGTTTAGAAATACCATGAAACGTGGACATTTGTTGGTCCCGGTCTGATTGAACCATTTTTCACAGTATGAAAAATACCGAGCTGATATAAGTACTTGGGGTCTCAAAATTAAAATTCCAGTTATCGATGCCATATGCTTAGAAATGCCATGAAACGTGGAGATTTCTTGGTCCCGGACTGATTGGACCATTTTTTAAAAACACGTAAAATACGCAGATGATATAAGTACTTCGGATCTGAAAATTGACTTTTCAGTTATCGACGCCATACGTTTAGAAATACCATGAAACGTGGAGATTTCTTGGTCCCGGTCTGATTGGGGAATTTTTTCACGACGCGAAAAATTCCGAGCTGATATAAGTACTTGGGATCTGAAAATTGAGTTTCCAGTTATCGACGCCATACGTTTAGAAATGCCATGAAACGTGGACATTTGTTGGTCCCGGGCTGATTGGACCATTTTTCCACAACTCGAAAAATACCGAGATGATATAAGTACTTGTGGTCTGAAAATTGAAATTCCAGTTATCGATGCCATATGCTTAGAAATGCGATGAAACGTGGACATTTGTTGGTTCCGTGCTGATTGGACCATTGTTTCGCAACACGTAAAATACGGAGCTGATATACGTACTTGGGATGTGAAAATTGATATTTCATTTATCGACGCCATATGCTTAGAAACTCCATGAAACGTGGACATTTCTTGGTCCCGAGCTGATTGGGGAATTTTTTCACGACGCCAAAAATTGACAGCTGATATAAGTATTTGTGATCTGAAAATTGAGATTCCAGTTATCAACGCAACACGTTTAGAAATACCATGAAAAGTGCGCATTTTTTGGTCCCGGGCTGATTGGGGCATGTTTTCAAAACACGAAAAATTCTTAGCTGATATAAGTACTTGTGGTCTGAAAATTGAGATTCCAGTTATCAAAGCCATACGTTTAGAAATACCATGAAACGTGGACATATGTTGGTCCCGGGCTGTTTGAACCATTTCTCACAATATGAAAAATACCGAGCTGATATAAGTACTTGTGGTCTCAAAATTAAAATTCCAGTTTTCGATGCCATATGCTTAGAAATGCCATGAAACGTGGACATTTGATGGTCCCGAGCTGATTGGACCATTGTTTCACAACTCGAAAAATACCGAGATGATATAAGTACTTGTGATCTGAAAATTCACATTCCAGTTGTCAACGCAACACATTTAGAAATGCCAGTAAACGTGGTCATTTCTTGGTCCCGAGCTGATTGAGGAATTTTTTCACGGCGCGAGAAATTCCCAGTTGATATTAGTACTTGTGGTCTGAAAATTGAAATTCCAGTTATCGATGCCATATGGTTAGAAATGCCATGAAACGTGGACATTTGTTGGTCCCGGGCTGATTGGACCATTGTTTCACAACACATAAAATACGGGATAAAATACGGGATAAAATACGGAGCTGATATACGTACTTGGGATGTGAAACTTGATATTTCATTTATCGACGCCATATGCTTAGAAATGCCATGAAACGTGGACATTTGTTGGTCCCGGGCTGATTGAACCATTTTTCACAATATGAGAAATACCGAGCTGAAATAAGTACTTGTGTTCTCAAAATTAAAATTCCAGTTATCGATGCCATATGCTTAGAAATGCCATGAAACGTGGACATTTCTTGGTCCCGAGCTGATTGAGGAATTTTTTCATGACGCGAAAATTGTCGAGCTGATATAAGTACTTGCGATCTGAAAATTCAGATTCCAGTTGTCAACGCAACACATTTAGAAATGCCATGAAACGTGTATATTTTTTGGTCCCGAGCTGATATAAGTACTTGTGATCTGAAAATTCGGATTCCAGTCATGAACGCAACACATTTAGAAATGCCATGAAACGTGGTCATTTCTTGGTCCCGAGCTGATTGAGGAATTTTTTCACGGCGCGAAAAATTCCCAGTTGATATTAGTACTTGTGGTCTGAAAATTGAAATTCCAGTTATCGATGCCATATGGTTAGAAATGCCATGAAACGTGGACATTTGTTGGTCCCGGGCTGATTGGACCATTGTTTCACAACACATAAAATACGGGATAAAATACGGGATAAAATACGGAGCTGATATACGTACTTGGGATGTGAAACTTGATATTTCATTTATCGACGCCATATGCTTAGAAATGCCATGAAACGTGGACATTTGTTGGTCCCGGGCTGATTGAACCATTTTTCACAATATGAGAAATACCGAGCTGATATAAGTACTTGTGTTCTCAAAATTAAAATTCCAGTTATCGATGCCATATGCTTAGAAATGCCATGAAACGTGGACATTTCTTGGTCCCGAGCTGATTGGACCATTGTTTCACAACTCGAAAAATACCGAGATGATATACGTACTTGGGATGTGAAAATTGATATTTCATTTATCGACACCATATGCTTAGAAATGCGATGAAACGTGGACATTTGTTGGTTCCGGGCTGATTGGACCATTGTTTCGCAACACGTAAAATACGGAGCTGATATACGTACTTGAGATGTGAAAATTGATATTTCATTTATCGATGCTATATGCTTAGAAATGCCATGAAACGTGGACATTTCTTGGTCCCGAGCTGGTTGAGGAACATTTTCATGACGCGAAAAACTCCGAGTTGATATAATTACTTGTGGTCTGAAAATTGAGATTCCAGTTATCGACGCCATACCTTCAGTAATACCATGAAACGTGGACATTTCTTGGTCCCGGGCTGATTGGGGAATTTTTTCACGGCGCGAAAAATTCCGAGCTGATATAAGTACTTGGGATCTGAAAATTGACTTTTCAGTTATCGACGCCATACGTTTAGAAATACCATAAAACGTGGACATTTCTTGGTCCCGGGCTGATTGGACCATTTTTTAACAAAATGTCAAATACTCAGATGATATAAGTACTTGGGATCTGAAAATTGACTTTTCAGTTATCGACGCTATACGTTTAGAAATACCATGAAACGTGGAGATTTCTTGGTCCCGTGCTGATTGGGCAATTTTTTCACGACGTGAAAAATTCCGAGCTGATATAGGTACTTGGGATCTGAAAATTGACTTTTCAGTTATCGACGGTATACGTTTAGAAATACCATGAAACGTGGACATTTCTTGGTCCCGGGCTGAATGGACCATTTTTTAAAAACATGTAAAATACGCAGATGATATAAGTACTTGGGATCTGAAAATTGAGTTTTCAGTTATCGACGCTATACGTTTAGAAATACCATGAAAAGTGGACATTTCTTGGTCCCGGGCTGATTGGGCAATTTTTTCACGACGTGAAAAATTACGAGCTGATATAAGTACTTGGGATCTGAAAATTGAGTTTTCAGTTATCGATGCCATACGTTTAGAAATACCTTGAAACGTGGACATTTCTTGGTCCCGGGCTGATTGGGGAATTTTTTCACGGCGCGAAAAATTCCGAGCTGATATAAGTACTTGGGATCTGAAAATTGACTTTTCAGTTATCGACGCCATACGTTTAGAAATACCATAAAACGTGGACATTTCTTGGTCCCGGGCTGATTGGACCATTTTTCAAAAACATGTAAAATACGCAGATGATATAAGTACTTGGGATCTGAAAATTGAGTTTTCAGTTATCGACGCTATACGTTTAGAAATACCATGAAACGTGGACATTTCTTGGTCCCGGGCTGATTGGGCAATTTTTTCACGACGTGAAAAATTACGAGCTGATATAAGTACTTGGGATCTGAAAATTGAGTTTTCAGTTATCGATGCCATACGTTTAGAAATACCTTGAAACGTGGACATTTCTTGGTCCCGGGCTGATTGGGCAATTTTTTCACGACGTGAAAAATTCCGAGATGATATAAGTACTTGTGGTCTGAAAATTGAAATTCCAGTTATCGATGCCATATGCTTAGAAATGCGATGAAACGTGGACATTTGTTGGTTCCGTGCTGATTGGACCATTGTTTCGCAACACGTAAAATACGGAGCTGATATACGTACTTGGGATGTGAAAATTGATATTTCATTTATCGACGCCATATGCTTAGAAACTCCATGAAACGTGGACATTTCTTGGTCCCGAGCTGATTGGGGAATTTTTTCACGACGCCAAAAATTCACAGCTGATATAAGTATTTGTGATCTGAAAATTGAGATTCCAGTTATCAACGCAACACGTTTAGAAATACCATGAAAAGTGCGCATTTTTTGGTCCCGGGCTGATTGGGGCATGTTTTCAAAACACGAAAAATTCTTAGCTGATATAAGTACTTGTGGTCTGAAAATTGAGATTCCAGTTATCAAAGCCATACGTTTAGAAATACCATGAAACGTGGACATATGTTGGTCCCGGGCTGTTTGAACCATTTCTCACAATATGAAAAATACCGAGCTGATATAAGTACTTGTGGTCTCAAAATTAAAATTCCAGTTTTCGATGCCATATGCTTAGAAATGCCATGAAACGTGGACATTTGATGGTCCCGAGCTGATTGGACCATTGTTTCACAACTCGAAAAATACCGAGATGATATAAGTACTTGTGATCTGAAAATTCACATTCCAGTTGTCAACGCAACACATTTAGAAATGCCAGTAAACGTGGTCATTTCTTGGTCCCGAGCTGATTGAGGAATTTTTTCACGGCGCGAGAAATTCCCAGTTGATATTAGTACTTGTGGTCTGAAAATTGAAATTCCAGTTATCGATGCCATATGGTTAGAAATGCCATGAAACGTGGACATTTGTTGGTCCCGGGCTGATTGAACCATTTTTCACAATATGAGAAATACCGAGCTGATATAAGTACTTGTGTTCTCAAAATTAAAATTCCAGTTATCGATGCCATATGCTTAGAAATGCCATGAAACGTGGACATTTCTTGGTCCCGAGCTGATTGAACCATTGTTTCACAACTCGAAAAATACCGAGATGATATACGTACTTGGGATGTGAAAATTGATATTTCATTTATCGACACCATATGCTTAGAAATGCGATGAAACGTGGACATTTGTTGGTTCCGGGCTTTTTGGACCATTGTTTCGCAACACGTAAAATACGGAGCTGATATACGTACTTGAGATGTGAAAATTGATATTTCATTTATCGATGCTATATGCTTAGAAATGCCATGAAACGTGGACATTTCTTGGTCCCGAGCTGGTTGAGGAACATTTTCATGACGCGAAAAACTCCGAGTTGATATAATTACTTGTGGTCTGAAAATTGAGATTCCAGTTATCGACGCCATACCTTCAGTAATACCATGAAACGTGGACATTTCTTGGTCCCGAACTGATTGTGGAATTTTATCATGACGCGAAAAATTCCGAGTTGATATCAGTACTTTTGATCTGAAAGTTCAGATTCCAGTTGTCAACGCAACAAATTTAGAAATGCCATGAAACGTGTATATTTTTTGGTCCCGGGTAGATTGTGGCATTTTTTAACAACATGTCAAATACTCAGATGATATAAGTACTTGGGATCTGAAAATTGACTTTTCAGTTATCGACGCTATACGTTTAGAAATACCATGAAACGTGGAGATTTCTTGGTCCCGTGCTGATTGGGCAATTTTTTCACGACGTGAAAAATTCCGAGCTGATATAAGTACTTGGGATCTGAAAATTGACTTTTCAGTTATCGACGGTATACGTTTAGAAATACCATGAAACGTGGACATTTCTTGGTCCCGGGCTGAATGGACCATTTTTTAAAAACATGTAAAATACGCAGATGATATAAGTACTTGGGATCTGAAAATTGAGTTTTCAGTTATCGACGCTATACGTTTAGAAATACCATGAAACGTGGACATTTCTTGGTCCCGGGCTGATTGGGCAATTTTTTCACGACGTGAAAAATTACGAGCTGATATAAGTACTTGGGATCTGAAAATTGAGTTTTCAGTTATCGATGCCATACGTTTAGAAATACCTTGAAACGTGGACATTTCTTGGTCCCGGGCTGATTGGGCAATTTTTTCACGACGTGAAAAATTCCGAGCTGATATAAGTACTTGGGATCTGAAAATTGACTTTTCAATTATCGACGCTATACGTTTAGAAATACCATGAAACGTGGACATTTCTTGGTCCCGGGCTGATTGGACCATTTTTTAAAAACATGTAAAATACGCAGATGATATAAGTACTTGGGATCTGAAAATTGAGTTTTCAGTTATCGACGCTATACGTTTAGAAATACCATGAAACGTGGACATTTCTTGGTCCCGGGCTGATTGGGCAATTTTTTCACGACGTGAAAAATTACGAGCTGATATAAGTACTTGGGATCTGAAAATTGAGTTTTCAGTTATCGATGCCATACGTTTAGAAATACCTTGAAACGTGGACATTTCTTGGTCCCGGGCTGATTGGGCAATTTTTTCACGACGTGAAAAATTCCGAGCTGATATAAGTACTTGGGATCTGAAAATTGACTTTTCAATTATCGACTCTATACGTTTAGAAATACCATGAAACGTGCACATTTCTTGGTCCCGGGCTGATTGGACCATTGTTACACAACTCGAAAGATACCGGGATGATATAAGTACTTGGGATCTGAAAATTCAGATTCCAGTTGTCAACGCAACACATTCAGAAATGCCATGAAACGTGGACATTTGTTGGTCCCGGGCTGATTGGACCATTGTTTAACAACACGTAAAATACGGAGCTGATATACGTACTTGGGATGTGAAAATTGATATTTCATTTATCGACGCCATATGCTTAGAAATGCCATGAAACATGGACAGTTCTTGGTCCCGAGTTGATTGAGGAATTTTTTCATGACGCGAAAAATTCCAAATTAATATCATTACTTGTGGTCTGAAAATTGAGATTCCAGTTATCGACGCCATACGTTTAGAAATACCATGAAACGTGGACATTTCTTGGTCCCGGGCTGATTGGGGAATTTTTTCACGGCGCGAAAAATTCCGAGCTGATATAAGTACTTGGGATCTGAAAATTGAGTTTTCAGTTATCGATGCCATACGTTTAGAAATACCTTGAAACGTGGACATTTCTTGGTCCCGGGCTGATTGGGCAATTTTTTCACGACGTGAAAAATTCCGAGCTGATATAAGTACTTGGGATCTGAAAATTGAGTTTTCAGTTATCGATGCCATACGTTTAGAAATACCTTGAAACGTGGACATTTCTTGGTCCCGCGCTGATTGGGCAATTTTTTCACGACGTGAAAAATTCCGAGCTGATATAAGTACTTGGGATCTGAAAATTGACTTTTCAATTATCGACGCTATACGTTTAGAAATACCATGAAACGTGGACATTTGTTGGTCCCGGGCTGATTGGACCATTGTTTAACAACACGTAAAATACGGAGCTGATATACGTACTTGGGATGTGAAAATTGATATTTCATTTATCGACGCCATATGCTTAGAAATGCCATGAAACATGGACATTTCTTGGTCCCGAGTTGATTGAGGAATTTTTTCATGACGCGAAAAATTCCAAATTAATATAATTACTTGTGGTCTGAAAATTGAGATTCCAGTTATCGACGCCATACGTTTAGAAATACCATGAAACGTGGACATTTCTTGGTCCCGGGCTGATTGGGGAATTTTTTCACGGCGCGAAAAATTCCGAGCTGATATAAGTACTTGGGATCTGAAAATTGACTTTTCAGTTATCGACGCCATACGTTTAGAAATACCATAAAACGTGGACATTTCTTGGTCCCGGGCTGATTGGACCATTTTTTAACAAAATGTCAAATACTCAGATGATATAAGTACTTGGGATCTGAAAATTGACTTTTCAGTTATCGACGCTATACGTTTAGAAATACCATGAAACGTGGAGATTTCTTGGTCCCGTGCTGATTGGGCAATTTTTTCACGACGTGAAAAATTCCGAGCTGATATAAGTACTTGGGATCTGAAAATTGAGTTTTCAGTTATCGATGCCATACGTTTAGAAATACCTTGAAACGTGGACATTTCTTGGTCCCGGGATGATTGGGGAATTTTTTCACGGCGCGAAAAATTCCGAGCTGATATAAGTACTTGGGATCTGAAAATTGACTTTTCAGTTATCGACGCCATACGTTTAGAAATACCATAAAACGTGGACATTTCTTGGTCCCGGGCTGATTGGACCATTTTTTAAAAACATGTAAAATACGCAGATGATATAAGTACTTGGGATCTGAAAATTGAGTTTTCAGTTATCGACGCTATACGTTTAGAAATACCATGAAACGTGGACATTTCTTGGTCCCGGGCTGATTGGGCAATTTTTTCACGACGTGAAAAATTACGAGCTGATATAAGTACTTGGGATCTGAAAATTGAGTTTTCAGTTATCGATGCCATACGTTTAGAAATACCTTGAAACGTGGACATTTCTTGGTCCCGGGCTGATTGGGCAATTTTTTCACGACGTGAAAAATTCCGAGCTGATATAAGTACTTGGGATCTGAAAATTGACTTTTCAATTATCGACGCTATACGTTTAGAAATACCATGAAACGTGGACATTTGTTGGTCCCGGTCTGATTGAACCATTTTTCACAGTATGAAAAATACCGAGCTGATATAAGTACTTGGGGTCTCAAAATTAAAATTCCAGTTATCGATGCCATATGCTTAGAAATGCCATGAAACGTGGAGATTTCTTGGTCCCGGACTGATTGGACCATTTTTTAAAAACACGTAAAATACGCAGATGATATAAGTACTTCGGATCTGAAAATTGACTTTTCAGTTATCGACGCCATACGTTTAGAAATACCATGAAACGTGGAGATTTCTTGGTCCCGGTCTGATTGGGGAATTTTTTCACGACGCGAAAAATTCCGAGCTGATATAAGTACTTGGGATCTGAAAATTGAGTTTCCAGTTATCGACGCCATACGTTTAGAAATGCCATGAAACGTGGACATTTGTTGGTCCCGGGCTGATTGGACCATTTTTCCACAACTCGAAAAATACCGAGATGATATAAGTACTTGTGGTCTGAAAATTGAAATTCCAGTTATCGATGCCATATGCTTAGAAATGCGATGAAACGTGGACATTTGTTGGTTCCGTGCTGATTGGACCATTGTTTCGCAACACGTAAAATACGGAGCTGATATACGTACTTGGGATGTGAAAATTGATATTTCATTTATCGACGCCATATGCTTAGAAACTCCATGAAACGTGGACATTTCTTGGTCCCGAGCTGATTGGGGAATTTTTTCACGACGCCAAAAATTGACAGCTGATATAAGTATTTGTGATCTGAAAATTGAGATTCCAGTTATCAACGCAACACGTTTAGAAATACCATGAAAAGTGCGCATTTTTTGGTCCCGGGCTGATTGGGGCATGTTTTCAAAACACGAAAAATTCTTAGCTGATATAAGTACTTGTGGTCTGAAAATTGAGATTCCAGTTATCAAAGCCATACGTTTAGAAATACCATGAAACGTGGACATATGTTGGTCCCGGGCTGTTTGAACCATTTCTCACAATATGAAAAATACCGAGCTGATATAAGTACTTGTGGTCTCAAAATTAAAATTCCAGTTTTCGATGCCATATGCTTAGAAATGCCATGAAACGTGGACATTTGATGGTCCCGAGCTGATTGGACCATTGTTTCACAACTCGAAAAATACCGAGATGATATAAGTACTTGTGATCTGAAAATTCACATTCCAGTTGTCAACGCAACACATTTAGAAATGCCAGTAAACGTGGTCATTTCTTGGTCCCGAGCTGATTGAGGAATTTTTTCACGGCGCGAGAAATTCCCAGTTGATATTAGTACTTGTGGTCTGAAAATTGAAATTCCAGTTATCGATGCCATATGGTTAGAAATGCCATGAAACGTGGACATTTGTTGGTCCCGGGCTGATTGGACCATTGTTTCACAACACATAAAATACGGGATAAAATACGGGATAAAATACGGAGCTGATATACGTACTTGGGATGTGAAACTTGATATTTCATTTATCGACGCCATATGCTTAGAAATGCCATGAAACGTGGACATTTGTTGGTCCCGGGCTGATTGAACCATTTTTCACAATATGAGAAATACCGAGCTGAAATAAGTACTTGTGTTCTCAAAATTAAAATTCCAGTTATCGATGCCATATGCTTAGAAATGCCATGAAACGTGGACATTTCTTGGTCCCGAGCTGATTGAGGAATTTTTTCATGACGCGAAAATTGTCGAGCTGATATAAGTACTTGCGATCTGAAAATTCAGATTCCAGTTGTCAACGCAACACATTTAGAAATGCCATGAAACGTGTATATTTTTTGGTCCCGAGCTGATATAAGTACTTGTGATCTGAAAATTCGGATTCCAGTCATGAACGCAACACATTTAGAAATGCCATGAAACGTGGTCATTTCTTGGTCCCGAGCTGATTGAGGAATTTTTTCACGGCGCGAAAAATTCCCAGTTGATATTAGTACTTGTGGTCTGAAAATTGAAATTCCAGTTATCGATGCCATATGGTTAGAAATGCCATGAAACGTGGACATTTGTTGGTCCCGGGCTGATTGGACCATTGTTTCACAACACATAAAATACGGGATAAAATACGGGATAAAATACGGAGCTGATATACGTACTTGGGATGTGAAACTTGATATTTCATTTATCGACGCCATATGCTTAGAAATGCCATGAAACGTGGACATTTGTTGGTCCCGGGCTGATTGAACCATTTTTCACAATATGAGAAATACCGAGCTGATATAAGTACTTGTGTTCTCAAAATTAAAATTCCAGTTATCGATGCCATATGCTTAGAAATGCCATGAAACGTGGACATTTCTTGGTCCCGAGCTGATTGGACCATTGTTTCACAACTCGAAAAATACCGAGATGATATACGTACTTGGGATGTGAAAATTGATATTTCATTTATCGACACCATATGCTTAGAAATGCGATGAAACGTGGACATTTGTTGGTTCCGGGCTGATTGGACCATTGTTTCGCAACACGTAAAATACGGAGCTGATATACGTACTTGAGATGTGAAAATTGATATTTCATTTATCGATGCTATATGCTTAGAAATGCCATGAAACGTGGACATTTCTTGGTCCCGAGCTGGTTGAGGAACATTTTCATGACGCGAAAAACTCCGAGTTGATATAATTACTTGTGGTCTGAAAATTGAGATTCCAGTTATCGACGCCATACCTTCAGTAATACCATGAAACGTGGACATTTCTTGGTCCCGGGCTGATTGGGGAATTTTTTCACGGCGCGAAAAATTCCGAGCTGATATAAGTACTTGGGATCTGAAAATTGACTTTTCAGTTATCGACGCCATACGTTTAGAAATACCATAAAACGTGGACATTTCTTGGTCCCGGGCTGATTGGACCATTTTTTAACAAAATGTCAAATACTCAGATGATATAAGTACTTGGGATCTGAAAATTGACTTTTCAGTTATCGACGCTATACGTTTAGAAATACCATGAAACGTGGAGATTTCTTGGTCCCGTGCTGATTGGGCAATTTTTTCACGACGTGAAAAATTCCGAGCTGATATAGGTACTTGGGATCTGAAAATTGACTTTTCAGTTATCGACGGTATACGTTTAGAAATACCATGAAACGTGGACATTTCTTGGTCCCGGGCTGAATGGACCATTTTTTAAAAACATGTAAAATACGCAGATGATATAAGTACTTGGGATCTGAAAATTGAGTTTTCAGTTATCGACGCTATACGTTTAGAAATACCATGAAAAGTGGACATTTCTTGGTCCCGGGCTGATTGGGCAATTTTTTCACGACGTGAAAAATTACGAGCTGATATAAGTACTTGGGATCTGAAAATTGAGTTTTCAGTTATCGATGCCATACGTTTAGAAATACCTTGAAACGTGGACATTTCTTGGTCCCGGGCTGATTGGGGAATTTTTTCACGGCGCGAAAAATTCCGAGCTGATATAAGTACTTGGGATCTGAAAATTGACTTTTCAGTTATCGACGCCATACGTTTAGAAATACCATAAAACGTGGACATTTCTTGGTCCCGGGCTGATTGGACCATTTTTCAAAAACATGTAAAATACGCAGATGATATAAGTACTTGGGATCTGAAAATTGAGTTTTCAGTTATCGACGCTATACGTTTAGAAATACCATGAAACGTGGACATTTCTTGGTCCCGGGCTGATTGGGCAATTTTTTCACGACGTGAAAAATTACGAGCTGATATAAGTACTTGGGATCTGAAAATTGAGTTTTCAGTTATCGATGCCATACGTTTAGAAATACCTTGAAACGTGGACATTTCTTGGTCCCGGGCTGATTGGGCAATTTTTTCACGACGTGAAAAATTCCGAGATGATATAAGTACTTGTGGTCTGAAAATTGAAATTCCAGTTATCGATGCCATATGCTTAGAAATGCGATGAAACGTGGACATTTGTTGGTTCCGTGCTGATTGGACCATTGTTTCGCAACACGTAAAATACGGAGCTGATATACGTACTTGGGATGTGAAAATTGATATTTCATTTATCGACGCCATATGCTTAGAAACTCCATGAAACGTGGACATTTCTTGGTCCCGAGCTGATTGGGGAATTTTTTCACGACGCCAAAAATTCACAGCTGATATAAGTATTTGTGATCTGAAAATTGAGATTCCAGTTATCAACGCAACACGTTTAGAAATACCATGAAAAGTGCGCATTTTTTGGTCCCGGGCTGATTGGGGCATGTTTTCAAAACACGAAAAATTCTTAGCTGATATAAGTACTTGTGGTCTGAAAATTGAGATTCCAGTTATCAAAGCCATACGTTTAGAAATACCATGAAACGTGGACATATGTTGGTCCCGGGCTGTTTGAACCATTTCTCACAATATGAAAAATACCGAGCTGATATAAGTACTTGTGGTCTCAAAATTAAAATTCCAGTTTTCGATGCCATATGCTTAGAAATGCCATGAAACGTGGACATTTGATGGTCCCGAGCTGATTGGACCATTGTTTCACAACTCGAAAAATACCGAGATGATATAAGTACTTGTGATCTGAAAATTCACATTCCAGTTGTCAACGCAGCACATTTAGAAATGCCAGTAAACGTGGTCATTTCTTGGTCCCGAGCTGATTGAGGAATTTTTTCACGGCGCGAGAAATTCCCAGTTGATATTAGTACTTGTGGTCTGAAAATTGAAATTCCAGTTATCGATGCCATATGGTTAGAAATGCCATGAAACGTGGACATTTGTTGGTCCCGGGCTGATTGAACCATTTTTCACAATATGAGAAATACCGAGCTGATATAAGTACTTGTGTTCTCAAAATTAAAATTCCAGTTATCGATGCCATATGCTTAGAAATGCCATGAAACGTGGACATTTCTTGGTCCCGAGCTGATTGGACCATTGTTTCACAACTCGAAAAATACCGAGATGATATACGTACTTGGGATGTGAAAATTGATATTTCATTTATCGACACCATATGCTTAGAAATGCGATGAAACGTGGACATTTGTTGGTTCCGGGCTTTTTGGACCATTGTTTCGCAACACGTAAAATACGGAGCTGATATACGTACTTGAGATGTGAAAATTGATATTTCATTTATCGATGCTATATGCTTAGAAATGCCATGAAACGTGGACATTTCTTGGTCCCGAGCTGGTTGAGGAACATTTTCATGACGCGAAAAACTCCGAGTTGATATAATTACTTGTGGTCTGAAAATTGAGATTCCAGTTATCGACGCCATACCTTCAGTAATACCATGAAACGTGGACATTTCTTGGTCCCGAACTGATTGTGGAATTTTATCATGACGCGAAAAATTCCGAGTTGATATCAGTACTTTTGATCTGAAAGTTCAGATTCCAGTTGTCAACGCAACAAATTTAGAAATGCCATGAAACGTGTATATTTTTTGGTCCCGGGTAGATTGTGGCATTTTTTCAAAACATGGACAATTCTTAGCTGATATAAGTTCTTGGGATCGGAAAATTGAGATTCCGTTATCGTCGCCATACGTTTAGAAATACCATGAAACGTGGACATTCGTTGGTCCCGGGCTGATTGAACCATTTGTCATAACACGAAAAATATCGAGTTGATATAAGTACTTGTGTTCTGAAAACTGATATTCCAGTTATCGATGCCATATGCTTAGAAATGCCATGAAACGTGGACATTTGTTGGTCCCGGGCTGATTGGACCATTGTTTAACAACACGTAAAATACGGAGCTGATATACGTACTTGGGATGTGAAAATTGATATTTCATTTATCGACGCCATATGCTTAGAAATGCCATGAAACATGGACATTTCTTGGTCCCGAGTTGATTGAGGAATTTTTTCATGACGCGAAAAATTCCAAATTAATATAATTACTTGTGGTCTGAAAATTGAGATTCCAGTTATCGACGCCATACGTTTAGAAATACCATGAAACGTGGACATTTCTTGGTCCCGGGCTGATTGGACCATTTTTTAACAACATGTCAAATACTCAGATGATATAAGTACTTGGGATCTGAAAATTGACTTTTCAGTTATCGACGCTATACGTTTAGAAATACCATGAAACGTGGAGATTTCTTGGTCCCGTGCTGATTGGGCAATTTTTTCACGACGTGAAAAATTCCGAGCTGATATAAGTACTTGGGATCTGAAAATTGACTTTTCAGTTATCGACGGTATACGTTTAGAAATACCATGAAACGTGGACATTTCTTGGTCCCGGGCTGAATGGACCATTTTTTAAAAACATGTAAAATACGCAGATGATATAAGTACTTGGGATCTGAAAATTGAGTTTTCAGTTATCGACGCTATACGTTTAGAAATACCATGAAACGTGGACATTTCTTGGTCCCGGGCTGATTGGGCAATTTTTTCACGACGTGAAAAATTACGAGCTGATATAAGTACTTGGGATCTGAAAATTGAGTTTTCAGTTATCGATGCCATACGTTTAGAAATACCTTGAAACGTGGACATTTCTTGGTCCCGGGCTGATTGGGCAATTTTTTCACGACGTGAAAAATTCCGAGCTGATATAAGTACTTGGGATCTGAAAATTGACTTTTCAATTATCGACGCTATACGTTTAGAAATACCATGAAACGTGGACATTTCTTGGTCCCGGGCTGATTGGACCATTTTTTAAAAACATGTAAAATACGCAGATGATATAAGTACTTGGGATCTGAAAATTGAGTTTTCAGTTATCGACGCTATACGTTTAGAAATACCATGAAACGTGGACATTTCTTGGTCCCGGGCTGATTGGGCAATTTTTTCACGACGTGAAAAATTACGAGCTGATATAAGTACTTGGGATCTGAAAATTGAGTTTTCAGTTATCGATGCCATACGTTTAGAAATACCTTGAAACGTGGACATTTCTTGGTCCCGGGCTGATTGGGCAATTTTTTCACGACGTGAAAAATTCCGAGCTGATATAAGTACTTGGGATCTGAAAATTGACTTTTCAATTATCGACTCTATACGTTTAGAAATACCATGAAACGTGCACATTTCTTGGTCCCGGGCTGATTGGACCATTGTTACACAACTCGAAAGATACCGGGATGATATAAGTACTTGGGATCTGAAAATTCAGATTCCAGTTGTCAACGCAACACATTCAGAAATGCCATGAAACGTGGACATTTGTTGGTCCCGGGCTGATTGGACCATTGTTTAACAACACGTAAAATACGGAGCTGATATACGTACTTGGGATGTGAAAATTGATATTTCATTTATCGACGCCATATGCTTAGAAATGCCATGAAACATGGACAGTTCTTGGTCCCGAGTTGATTGAGGAATTTTTTCATGACGCGAAAAATTCCAAATTAATATAATTACTTGTGGTCTGAAAATTGAGATTCCAGTTATCGACGCCATACGTTTAGAAATACCATGAAACGTGGACATTTCTTGGTCCCGGGCTGATTGGGGAATTTTTTCACGGCGCGAAAAATTCCGAGCTGATATAAGTACTTGGGATCTGAAAATTGAGTTTTCAGTTATCGATGCCATACGTTTAGAAATACCATGAAACGTGGACATTTCTTGGTCCCGGGCTGATTGGGCAATTTTTTCACGACGTGAAAAATTCCGAGCTGATATAAGTACTTGGGATCTGAAAATTGACTTTTCAGTTATCGACGGTATACGTTTAGAAATACCATGAAACGTGGACATTTCTTGGTCCCGGGCTGATTGGGGAATTTTTTCACGGCGCGAAAAATTCCGAGCTGATATAAGTACTTGGGATCTGAAAATTGACTTTTCAGTTATCGACGCTATACGTTTAGAAATACCATGAAACGTGGAGATTTCTTGGTCCCGTGCTGATTGGGCAATTTTTTCACGACGTGAAAAATTCCGAGCTGATATAAGTACTTGGGATCTGAAAATTGACTTTTCAGTTATCGACTGTATACGTTTAGAAATACCATGAAACGTGGACATTTCTTGGTCCCGGGCTGAATGGACCATTTTTTAAAAACATGTAAAATACGCAGATGATATAAGTACTTGGGATCTGAAAATTGAGTTTTCAGTTATCGACGCTATACGTTTAGAAATACCATGAAACGTGGACATTTCTTGGTCCCGGGCTGATTGGGCAATTTTTTCACGACGTGAAAAATTACGAGCTGATATAAGTACTTGGGATCTGAAAATTGAGTTTTCAGTTATCGATGCCATACGTTTAGAAATACCTTGAAACGTGGACATTTCTTGGTCCCGGGCTGATTGGGGAATTTTTTCACGGCGCGAAAAATTCCGAGCTGATATAAGTACTTGGGATCTGAAAATTGACTTTTCAGTTATCGACGCCATACGTTTAGAAATACCATAAAACGTGGACATTTCTTGGTCCCGGGCTGATTGGACCATTTTTTAAAAACATGTAAAATACGCAGATGATATAAGTACTTGGGATCTGAAAATTGAGTTTTCAGTTATCGACGCTATACGTTTAGAAATACCATGAAACGTGGACATTTCTTGGTCCCGGGCTGATTGGGCAATTTTTTCACGACGTGAAAAATTACGAGCTGATATAAGTACTTGGGATCTTAAAATTGAGTTTTCAGTTATCGATGCCATACGTTTAGAAATACCTTGAAACGTGGACATTTCTTGGTCCCGGGCTGATTGGGCAATTTTTTCACGACGTGAAAAATTCCGAGCTGATATAAGTACTTGGGATCTGAAAATTGACTTTTCAATTATCGACGCTATACGTTTAGAAATACCATGAAACGTGGACATTTCTTTGTCCCGGGCTGATTGGACCATTGTTACACAACTCGAAAGATACCGGGATGATATAAGTACTTGTGATCTGAAAATTCAGATTCCAGTTGTCAACGCAACACATTCAGAAATGCCATGAAACGTGGACATTTGTTGGTCCGGTGCTGATTGGGGAATTTTTTCACGACGCGAAAATTCCGAGCTAATATAAGTAATTGGGTTCTGAAACTTGTGATTCCAGTTGTCGACGCGATTTTTTTAGAAATGCCATGAACCGTGGACATATGTTGGTCCCGGGCTGAAGGAATTTTTTCACGGCGCGAAAAACTCCAAGTTGATATAAGTACTTGTGGTCTGAAAATTGAAATTCCAGTTATCGATGCCATATGCTTAGAAATGCCATCTAACGTGGACATTTGTTGGTCCCGGGCTGATTGGACCATTGTTTCACAACACATAAAATACGGGATAAAATACGGAGCTGATATACGTACTTGGGATGTGAAAATTGAAATTTCATTTCTCGACGCCATATGCTTAGAAATGCCATGAAACATGGACATTTGTTGGTCCCAGACTGTTTAGACCTTTTTTCCACAATACCAAAAATACCGAGTTAATATAATTACTTGTGGTCTGAAAATTGATATTCCAGTTATCGTCTCCATACGTTCAGCAATGCCACGAAACGTGGACATTTATTGGTCCCGAGCTGATTGGACCATTGTTTCACAACTCGAAAAATACCGAGATGATATACGTACTTGGGATGTGAAAATTGATATTTCATTTATCGACACCATCTGCTTAGAAATGCGATGAAACGTGGACATTTGTTGGTTCCGGGCTGATTGGACCATTGTTTCGCAACACGTAAAATACGGAGCTGATATACGTACTTGAGATGTGAAAATTGATATTTCATTTATCGATGGTATATGCTTAGAAATGCCATGAAACGTGGACATTTCTTGGTCCCGAGCTGGTTGAGGAACTTTTTCATGACGCGAAAAACTCCGAGTTGATATAATTACTTGTGTTCTGAAAATTGAGATTCCAGTTATCGACGCCATACGTTCAGCAATACCATGAAACGTGGATATTTCTTGGTCCCGAACTGATTGAGGAATTTTATCTTGACGCGAAAAATTCCGAGTTGATATCAGTACTTGTGATCTGAAAGTTCAGATTCCAGTTGTCAACGCAACAAATTTAGAAATGCCATGAACCGTGGACATTTGTTGGACCCGGGCTGACTGGACCATTGTTTCGCAACACGTAAAATACGGAGCTGATATACGTACTTGAGATGTGAAAATCGATATTTCATTTATCGATGCCATATGCTTAGAAATGCCACGAAACGTGGACATTTCTTGGTCCCGAGCTGATTGAGGAATTTTTTCATGACGCGAAAAATTCCGATTTAATATAATTACTTGTGGTCTGAAAATTGAGATTCCAGTTATCGACGCCATCCGTTCAGCAATACCATGAAACGTGGACATTTCTTGGTCCCGAGCTGATTGAGGAATTTTTTCATGACGCGAAAAATTCCGATTTAATATAATTACTTGTGGTCTGAAAATTGAGATTCCAGTTATCGACGCCATCCGTTCAGCAATACCATGAAACGTGGACATTTCTTGGTCCCGAACTGATTGAGGAATTTTATCTTGACGCGAAAAATTCCGAGTTGATATCAGTACTTGTGATCTGAAAGTTCAGATTCCAGTTGTCAACGCAACAAATTTAGAAATGCCATGAAACGTGTATATTTTTTGGACCCGGGCTGACTGGACCATTGTTTCGCAACACGTAAAATACGGAGCTGATATACGTACTTGAGATGTGAAAATCGATATTTCATTTATCGATGCCATATGCTTAGAAATGCCACGAAACGTGGACATTTCTTGGTCCCGAGCTGATTGAGGAATTTTTTCATGACGCGAAAAATTCCGATTTAATATAATTACTTGTGGTCTGAAAATTGAGATTCCAGTTATCGACGCCATCCGTTCAGCAATACCATGAAACGTGGACATTTCTTGGTCCCGAACTGATTGAGGAATTTTATCTTGACGCGAAAAATTCCGAGTTGATATCAGTACTTGTGATCTGAAAGTTCAGATTCCAGTTGTCAACGCAACAAATTTAGAAATGCCATGAAACGTGTATATTTTTTGGTCCCGGGTAGATTGTGGCATTTTTTCAAAACATGGACAATTCTTAGCTGATATAAGTTCTTGGGATCGGAAAATTGAGATTCAGTTCTCGTCGCCATACGTTTAGAAATACCATGAAACGTGGACATTCGTTGGTCCCGGGCTGATTGAACCATTTGTCATAACACGAAAAATATCGAGTTGATATAAGTACTTGTGTTCTGAAAACTGATATTCCAGTTATCGATGCCATATGCTTAGAAATGCCATGAAACGTGGACATTTGTTGGTCCCGGGCTGATTGGACCATTGTTTAACAACACGTAAAATACGGAGCTGATATACGTACTTGGGATGTGAAAATTGATATTTCATTTATCGACGCCATATGCTTAGAAATGCCATGAAACATGAACATTTCTTCGTCCCGAGTTGATTGAGGAATTTTTTCATGACGCGAAAAATTCCAAATTAATATAATTACTTGTGGTCTGAAAATTGAGATTCCAGTTATCGACGCCATACGTTTAGAAATACCATGAAACGTGGACATTTCTTGGTCCCGGGCTGATTGGACCATTTTTTAACAACATGTCAAATACTCAGATGATATAAGTACTTGGGATCTGAAAATTGACTTTTCAGTTATCGACTATACGTTTAGAAATACCATGAAACGTGGAGATTTCTTGGTCCCGTGCTGATTGGGCAATTTTTTCACGACGTGAAAAATTCCGAGCTGATATAAGTACTTGGGATCTGAAAATTGACTTTTCAGTTATCGACGGTATACGTTTAGAAATACCATGAAACGTGGACATTTCTTGGTCCCGGGCTGAATGGACCATTTTTTAAAAACATGTAAAATACGCAGATGATATAAGTACTTGGGATCTGAAAATTGAGTTTTCAGTTATCGACGCTATACGTTTAGAAATACCATGAAACGTGGACATTTCTTGGTCCCGGGCTGATTGGGCAATTTTTTCACGACGTGAAAAATTACGAGCTGATATAAGTACTTGGGATCTGAAAATTGAGTTTTCAGTTATCGATGCCATACGTTTAGAAATACCTTGAAACGTGGACATTTCTTGGTCCCGGGCTGATTGGGCAATTTTTTCACGACGTGAAAAATTCCGAGCTGATATAAGTACTTGGGATCTGAAAATTGACTTTTCAATTATCGACGCTATACGTTTAGAGATACCATGAAACGTGGACATTTCTTGGTCCCGGGCTGATTGGACCATTTTTTAAAAACATGTAAAATACGCAGATGATATAAGTACTTGGGATCTGAAAATTGAGTTTTCAGTTATCGACGCTATACGTTTAGAAATACCATGAAACGTGGACATTTCTTGGTCCCGGGCTGATTGGGCAATTTTTTCACGACATGAAAAATTACGAGCTGATATAAGTACTTGGGATCTGAAAATTGAGTTTTCAGTTATCGATGCCATACGTTTAGAAATACCTTGAAACGTGGACATTTCTTGGTCCCGGGCTGATTGGGCAATTTTTTCACGACGTGAAAAATTCCGAGCTGATATAAGTACTTGGGATCTGAAAATTGACTTTTCAATTATCGACGCTATACGTTTAGAAATACCATGAAACGTGGACATTTGTTGGTCCCGGTCTGATTGAACCATTTTTCACAGTATGAAAAATACCGAGCTGATATAAGTACTTGGGGTCTCAAAATTAAAATTCCAGTTATCGATGCCATATGCTTAGAAATGCCATGAAACGTGGAGATTTCTTGGTCCCGGACTGATTGGACCATTTTTTAAAAACTCGTAAAATACGCAGATGATATAAGTACTTCGGATCTGAAAATTGACTTTTCAGTTATCGACGCCATACGTTTAGAAATACCATGAAACGTGGAGATTTCTTGGTCCCGGTCTGATTGGGGAATTTTTTCACGACGCGAAAAATTCCGAGCTGATATAAGTACTTGGGATCTGAAAATTGAGTTTCCAGTTATCGACGCCATACGTTTAGAAATGCCATGAAACGTGGACATTTGTTGGTCCCGGGCTGATTGGACCATTTTTCCACAACTCGAAAAATACCGAGATGATATAAGTACTTGTGGTCTGAAAATTGAAATTCCAGTTATCGATGCCATATGCTTAGAAATGCGATGAAACGTGGACATTTGTTGGTTCCGTGCTGATTGGACCATTGTTTCGCAACACGTAAAATACGGAGCTGATATACGTACTTGGGATGTGAAAATTGATATTTCATTTATCGACGCCATATGCTTAGAAACTCCATGAAACGTGGACATTTCTTGGTCCCGAGCTGATTGGGGAATTTTTTCACGACGCCAAAAATTGACAGCTGATATAAGTATTTGTGATCTGAAAATTGAGATTCCAGTTATCAACGCAACACGTTTAGAAATACCATGAAAAGTGCGCATTTTTTGGTCCCGGGCTGATTGGGGCATGTTTTCAAAACACGAAAAATTCTTAGCTGATATAAGTACTTGTGGTCTGAAAATTGAGATTCCAGTTATCAAAGCCATACGTTTAGAAATACCATGAAACGTGGACATATGTTGGTCCCGGGCTGTTTGAACCATTTCTCACAATATGAAAAATACCGAGCTGATATAAGTACTTGTGGTCTCAAAATTAAAATTCCAGTTTTCGATGCCATATGCTTAGAAATGCCATGAAACGTGGACATTTCTTGGTCCCGGGCTGATTGGACCATTTTTTAACAACATGTCAAATACTCAGATGATATAAGTACTTGGGATCTGAAAATTGACTTTTCAGTTATCGACGCTATACGTTTAGAAATACCATGAAACGTGGAGATTTCTTGGTCCCGTGCTGATTGGGCAATTTTTTCACGACGTGAAAAATTCCGAGCTGATATAAGTACTTGGGATCTGAAAATTGACTTTTCAGTTATCGACGGTATACGTTTAGAAATACCATGAAACGTGGACATTTCTTGGTCCCGGGCTGATTGGGGAATTTTTTCACGGCGCGAAAAATTCCGAGCTGATATAAGTACTTGGGATCTGAAAATTGACTTTTCAGTTATCGACGCTATACGTTTAGAAATACCATGAAACGTGGAGATTTCTTGGTCCCGTGCTGATTGGGCAATTTTTTCACGACGTGAAAAATTCCGAGCTGATATAAGTACTTGGGATCTGAAAATTGACTTTTCAGTTATCGACTGTATACGTTTAGAAATACCATGAAACGTGGACATTTCTTGGTCCCGGGCTGAATGGACCATTTTTTAAAAACATGTAAAATACGCAGATGATATAAGTACTTGGGATCTGAAAATTGAGTTTTCAGTTATCGACGCTATACGTTTAGAAATACCATGAAACGTGGACATTTCTTGGTCCCGGGCTGATTGGGCAATTTTTTCACGACGTGAAAAATTACGAGCTGATATAAGTACTTGGGATCTGAAAATTGAGTTTTCAGTTATCGATGCCATACGTTTAGAAATACCTTGAAACGTGGACATTTCTTGGTCCCGGGCTGATTGGGGAATTTTTTCACGGCGCGAAAAATTCCGAGCTGATATAAGTACTTGGGATCTGAAAATTGACTTTTCAGTTATCGACGCCATACGTTTAGAAATACCATAAAACGTGGACATTTCTTGGTCCCGGGCTGATTGGACCATTTTTTAAAAACATGTAAAATACGCAGATGATATAAGTACTTGGGATCTGAAAATTGAGTTTTCAGTTATCGACGCTATACGTTTAGAAATACCATGAAACGTGGACATTTCTTGGTCCCGGGCTGATTGGGCAATTTTTTCACGACGTGAAAAATTACGAGCTGATATAAGTACTTGGGATCTGAAAATTGAGTTTTCAGTTATCGATGCCATACGTTTAGAAATACCTTGAAACGTGGACATTTCTTGGTCCCGGGCTGATTGGGCAATTTTTTCACGACGTGAAAAATTCCGAGCTGATATAAGTACTTGGGATCTGAAAATTGACTTTTCAATTATCGACGCTATACGTTTAGAAATACCATGAAACGTGGACATTTCTTGGTCCCGGGCTGATTGGACCATTGTTACACAACTCGAAAGATACCGGGATGATATAAGTACTTGTGATCTGAAAATTCAGATTCCAGTTGTCAACGCAACACATTCAGAAATGCCATGAAACGTGGACATTTGTTGGTCCGGTGCTGATTGGGGAATTTTTTCACGACGCGAAAATTGCGAGCTAATATAAGTAATTGGGTTCTGAAACTTGTGATTCCAATTGTCGACGCGATTTTTTTAGAAATGCCATGAACCGTGGACATATGTTGGTCCCGGGCTGAAGGAATTTTTTCACGGCGCGAAAAACTCCAAGTTGATATAAGTACTTGTGGTCTGAAAATTGAAATTCCAGTTATCGATGCCATATGCTTAGAAATGCCATCTAACGTGGACATTTGTTGGTCCCGGGCTGATTGGACCATTGTTTCACAACACATAAAATACGGGATAAAATACGGAGCTGATATACGTACTTGGGATGTGAAAATTGAAATTTCATTTCTCGACGCCATATGCTTAGAAATGCCATGAAACATGGACATTTGTTGGTCCCAGACTGTTTAGACCTTTTTTCCACAATACCAAAAATACCGAGTTAATATAATTACTTGTGGTCTGAAAATTGATATTCCAGTTATCGTCTCCATACGTTCAGCAATGCCACGAAACGTGGACATTTATTGGTCCCGAGCTGATTGGACCATTGTTTCACAACTCGAAAAATACCGAGATGATATACGTACTTGGGATGTGAAAATTGATATTTCATTTATCGACACCATCTGCTTAGAAATGCGATGAAACGTGGACATTTGTTGGTTCCGGGCTGATTGGACCATTGTTTCGCAACACGTAAAATACGGAGCTGATA
Organism: Perithous albicinctus; assembly: GCA_964016905.1. Lineage (NCBI taxonomy): Eukaryota > Metazoa > Arthropoda > Insecta > Hymenoptera > Ichneumonidae > Perithous > Perithous albicinctus. The sequence continues at coordinate 2,265,958 of OZ024693.1, forward strand.
TACGTACTTGAGATGTGAAAATTGATATTTCATTTATCGATGCTATATGCTTAGAAATGCCATGAAACGTGGACATTTCTTGGTCCCGAGCTGGTTGAGGAACTTTTTCATGACGCGAAAAACTCCGAGTTGATATAATTACTTGTGTTCTGAAAATTGAGATTCCAGTTATCGACGCCATACGTTCAGCAATACCATGAAACGTGGATATTTCTTGGTCCCGAACTGATTGAGGAATTTTATCTTGACGCGAAAAATTCCGAGTTGATATCAGTACTTGTGATCTGAAAGTTCAGATTCCAGTTGTCAACGCAACAAATTTAGAAATGCCATGAACCGTGGACATTTGTTGGACCCGGGCTGACTGGACCATTGTTTCGCAACACGTAAAATACGGAGCTGATATACGTACTTGAGATGTGATAATCGATATTTCATTTATCGATGCCATATGCTTAGAAATGCCACGAAACGTGGACATTTCTTGGTCCCGAGCTGATTGAGGAATTTTTTCATGACGCGAAAAATTCCGATTTAATATAATTACTTGTGGTCTGAAAATTGAGATTCCAGTTATCGACGCCATCCGTTCAGCAATACCATGAAACGTGGACATTTCTTGGTCCCGAGCTGATTGAGGAATTTTTTCATGACGCGAAAAATTCCGATTTAATATAATTACTTGTGGTCTGAAAATTGAGATTCCAGTTATCGACGCCATCCGTTCAGCAATACCATGAAACGTGGACATTTCTTGGTCCCGAACTGATTGAGGAATTTTATCTTGACGCGAAAAATTCCGAGTTGATATCAGTACTTGTGATCTGAAAGTTCAGATTCCAGTTGTCAACGCAACAAATTTAGAAATGCCATGAAACGTGTATATTTTTTGGACCCGGGCTGACTGGACCATTGTTTCGCAACACGTAAAATACGGAGCTGATATACGTACTTGAGATGTGAAAATCGATATTTCATTTATCGATGCCATATGCTTAGAAATGCCACGAAACGTGGACATTTCTTGGTCCCGAGCTGATTGAGGAATTTTTTCATGACGCGAAAAATTCCGATTTAATATAATTACTTGTGGTCTGAAAATTGAGATTCCAGTTATCGACGCCATCCGTTCAGCAATACCATGAAACGTGGACATTTCTTGGTCCCGAACTGATTGAGGAATTTTATCTTGACGCGAAAAATTCCGAGTTGATATCAGTACTTGTGATCTGAAAGTTCAGATTCCAGTTGTCAACGCAACAAATTTAGAAATGCCATGAAACGTGTATATTTTTTGGTCCCGGGTAGATTGTGGCATTTTTTCAAAACATGGACAATTCTTAGCTGATATAAGTTCTTGGGATCGGAAAATTGAGATTCAGTTATCGTCGCCATACGTTTAGAAATACCATGAAACGTGGACATTCGTTGGTCCCGGGCTGATTGAACCATTTGTCATAACACGAAAAATATCGAGTTGATATAAGTACTTGTGTTCTGAAAACTGATATTCCAGTTATCGACGCCATACGTTTAGAAATACCATGAAACGTGGACATTTCTTGGTCCCGGGCTGATTGGACCATTTTTTAACAACATGTCAAATACTCAGATGATATAAGTACTTGGGATCTGAAAATTGACTTTTCAGTTATCGACGCTATACGTTTAGAAATACCATGAAACGTGGAGATTTCTTGGTCCCGTGCTGATTGGGCAATTTTTTCACGACGTGAAAAATTCCGAGCTGATATAAGTACTTGGGATCTGAAAATTGACTTTTCAGTTATCGACGGTATACGTTTAGAAATACCATGAAACGTGGACATTTCTTGGTCCCGGGCTGAATGGACCATTTTTTAAAAACATGTAAAATACGCAGATGATATAAGTACTTGGGATCTGAAAATTGAGTTTTCAGTTATCGACGCTATACGTTTAGAAATACCATGAAACGTGGACATTTCTTGGTCCCGGGCTGATTGGGCAATTTTTTCACGACGTGAAAAATTACGAGCTGATATAAGTACTTGGGATCTGAAAATTGAGTTTTCAGTTATCGATGCCATACGTTTAGAAATACCTTGAAACGTGGACATTTCTTGGTCCCGGGCTGATTGGGCAATTTTTTCACGACGTGAAAAATTCCGAGCTGATATAAGTACTTGGGATCTGAAAATTGACTTTTCAATTATCGACGCTATACGTTTAGAAATACCATGAAACGTGGACATTTGTTGGTCCCGGTCTGATTGAACCATTTTTCACAGTATGAAAAATACCGAGCTGATATAAGTACTTGGGGTCTCAAAATTAAAATTCCAGTTATCGATGCCATATGCTTAGAAATGCCATGAAACGTGGAGATTTCTTGGTCCCGGACTGATTGGACCATTTTTTAAAAACTCGTAAAATACGCAGATGATATAAGTACTTCGGATCTGAAAATTGACTTTTCAGTTATCGACGCCATACGTTTAGAAATACCATGAAACGTGGAGATTTCTTGGTCCCGGTCTGATTGGGGAATTTTTTCACGACGCGAAAAATTCCGAGCTGATATAAGTACTTGGGATCTGAAAATTGAGTTTCCAGTTATCGACGCCATACGTTTAGAAATGCCATGAAACGTGGACATTTGTTGGTCCCGGGCTGATTGGACCATTTTTCCACAACTCGAAAAATACCGAGATGATATAAGTACTTGTGGTCTGAAAATTGAAATTCCAGTTATCGATGCCATATGCTTAGAAATGCGATGAAACGTGGACATTTGTTGGTTCCGTGCTGATTGGACCATTGTTTCGCAACACGTAAAATACGGAGCTGATATACGTACTTGGGATGTGAAAATTGATATTTCATTTATCGACGCCATATGCTTAGAAACTCCATGAAACGTGGACATTTCTTGGTCCCGAGCTGATTGGGGAATTTTTTCACGACGCCAAAAATTGACAGCTGATATAAGTATTTGTGATCTGAAAATTGAGATTCCAGGTATCAACGCAACACGTTTAGAAATACCATGAAAAGTGCGCATTTTTTGGTCCCGGGCTGATTGGGGCATGTTTTCAAAACACGAAAAATTCTTAGCTGATATAAGTACTTGTGGTCTGAAAATTGAGATTCCAGTTATCAAAGCCATACGTTTAGAAATACCATGAAACGTGGACATATGTTGGTCCCGGGCTGATTGAACCATTTTTCACAATATGAGAAATACCGAGCTGTTATAAGTACTTGTGTTCTCAAAATTAAAATTCCAGTTATCGATGCCATATGCTTAGAAATGCCATGAAACGTGGACATTTCTTGGTCCCGAGCTGATTGAGGAATTTTTTCATGACGCGAAAATTGTCGAGCTGATATAAGTACTTGCGATCTGAAAATTCAGATTCCAGTTGTCAACGCAACACATTTAGAAATGCCATGAAACGTGTATATTTTTTGGACCCGAGCTGATATAAGTACTTGTGATCTGAAAATTCGGATTCCAGTCATGAACGCAACACATTTAGAAATGCCATGAAACGTGGTCATTTCTTGGTCCCGAGCTGATTGAGGAATTTTTTCACGGCGCGAAAAATTCCCAGTTGATATTAGTACTTGTGGTCTGAAAATTGAAATTCCAGTTATCGACGCCATACGTTTAGAAATACCATGAAACGTGGACATTTCTTGGTCCCGGGCTGATTGGACCATTGTTACACAACTCGAAAGATACCGGGATGATATAAGTACTTGTGATCTGAAAATTCAGATTCCAGTTGTCAACGCAACACATTCAGAAATGCCATGAAACGTGGACATTTGTTGGTCCGGTGCTGATTGGGGAATTTTTTCACGACGCGAAAAATTCCGAGCTAATATAAGTAATTGGGTTCTGAAACTTGTGATTCCAGTTGTCGACGCGATTTTTTTAGAAATGCCATGAACCGTGGACATATGTTGGTCCCGGGCTGAAGGAATTTTTTCACGGCGCGAAAAACTCCAAGTTGATATAAGTACTTGTGGTCTGAAAATTGAAATTCCAGTTATCGATGCCATATGCTTAGAAATGCCATCTAACGTGGACATTTGTTGGTCCCGGGCTGATTGGACCATTGTTTCACAACACATAAAATACGGGATAAAATACGGAGCTGATATACGTACTTGGGATGTGAAAATTGAAATTTCATTTCTCGACGCCATATGCTTAGAAATGCCATGAAACATGGACATTTGTTGGTCCCAGACTGTTTAGACCTTTTTTCCACAATACCAAAAATACCGAGTTAATATAATTACTTGTGGTCTGAAAATTGATATTCCAGTTATCGTCTCCATACGTTCAGCAATGCCACGAAACGTGGACATTTATTGGTCCCGAGCTGATTGGACCATTGTTTCACAACTCGAAAAATACCGAGATGATATACGTACTTGGGATGTGAAAATTGATATTTCATTTATCGACACCATCTGCTTAGAAATGCGATGAAACGTGGACATTTGTTGGTTCCGGGCTGATTGGACCATTGTTTCGCAACACGTAAAATACGGAGCTGATATACGTACTTGAGATGTGAAAATTGATATTTCATTTATCGATGGTATATGCTTAGAAATGCCATGAAACGTGGACATTTCTTGGTCCCGAGCTGGTTGAGGAACTTTTTCATGACGCGAAAAACTCCGAGTTGATATAATTACTTGTGTTCTGAAAATTGAGATTCCAGTTATCGACGCCATACGTTCAGCAATACCATGAAACGTGGATATTTCTTGGTCCCGAACTGATTGAGGAATTTTATCTTGACGCGAAAAATTCCGAGTTGATATCAGTACTTGTGATCTGAAAGTTCAGATTCCAGTTGTCAACGCAACAAATTTAGAAATGCCATGAACCGTGGACATTTGTTGGACCCGGGCTGACTGGACCATTGTTTCGCAACACGTAAAATACGGAGCTGATATACGTACTTGAGATGTGAAAATCGATATTTCATTTATCGATGCCATATGCTTAGAAATGCCACGAAACGTGGACATTTCTTGGTCCCGAGCTGATTGAGGAATTTTTTCATGACGCGAAAAATTCCGATTTAATATAATTACTTGTGGTCTGAAAATTGAGATTCCAGTTATCGACGCCATCCGTTCAGCAATACCATGAAACGTGGACATTTCTTGGTCCCGAGCTGATTGAGGAATTTTTTCATGACGCGAAAAATTCCGATTTAATATAATTACTTGTGGTCTGAAAATTGAGATTCCAGTTATCGACGCCATCCGTTCAGCAATACCATGAAACGTGGACATTTCTTGGTCCCGAACTGATTGAGGAATTTTATCTTGACGCGAAAAATTCCGAGTTGATATCAGTACTTGTGATCTGAAAGTTCAGATTCCAGTTGTCAACGCAACAAATTTAGAAATGCCATGAAACGTGTATATTTTTTGGACCCGGGCTGACTGGACCATTGTTTCGCAACACGTAAAATACGGAGCTGATATACGTACTTGAGATGTGAAAATCGATATTTCATTTATCGATGCCATATGCTTAGAAATGCCACGAAACGTGGACATTTCTTGGTCCCGAGCTGATTGAGGAATTTTTTCATGACGCGAAAAATTCCGATTTAATATAATTACTTGTGGTCTGAAAATTGAGATTCCAGTTATCGACGCCATCCGTTCAGCAATACCATGAAACGTGGACATTTCTTGGTCCCGAACTGATTGAGGAATTTTATCTTGACGCGAAAAATTCCGAGTTGATATCAGTACTTGTGATCTGAAAGTTCAGATTCCAGTTGTCAACGCAACAAATTTAGAAATGCCATGAAACGTGTATATTTTTTGGTCCCGGGTAGATTGTGGCATTTTTTCAAAACATGGACAATTCTTAGCTGATATAAGTTCTTGGGATCGGAAAATTGAGATTCAGTTATCGTCGCCATACGTTTAGAAATACCATGAAACGTGGACATTCGTTGGTCCCGGGCTGATTGAACCATTTGTCATAACACGAAAAATATCGAGTTGATATAAGTACTTGTGTTCTGAAAACTGATATTCCAGTTATCGATGCCATATGCTTAGAAATGCCATGAAACGTGGACATTTGTTGGTCCCGGGCTGATTGGACCATTGTTTAACAACACGTAAAATACGGAGCTGATATACGTACTTGGGATGTGAAAATTGATATTTCATTTATCGACGCCATATGCTTAGAAATGCCATGAAACATGAACATTTCTTCGTCCCGAGTTGATTGAGGAATTTTTTCATGACGCGAAAAATTCCAAATTAATATAATTACTTGTGGTCTGAAAATTGAGATTCCAGTTATCGACGCCATACGTTTAGAAATACCATGAAACGTGGACATTTCTTGGTCCCGGGCTGATTGGACCATTTTTTAACAACATGTCAAATACTCAGATGATATAAGTACTTGGGATCTGAAAATTGACTTTTCAGTTATCGACTATACGTTTAGAAATACCATGAAACGTGGAGATTTCTTGGTCCCGTGCTGATTGGGCAATTTTTTCACGACGTGAAAAATTCCGAGCTGATATAAGTACTTGGGATCTGAAAATTGACTTTTCAATTATCGACGCTATACGTTTAGAGATACCATGAAACGTGGACATTTCTTGGTCCCGGGCTGATTGGGCAATTTTTTCACGACGTGAAAAATTACGAGCTGATATAAGTACTTGGGATCTGAAAATTGAGTTTTCAGTTATCGATGCCATACGTTTAGAAATACCTTGAAACGTGGACATTTCTTGGTCCCGGGCTGATTGGGCAATTTTTTCACGACGTGAAAAATTCCGAGCTGATATAAGTACTTGGGATCTGAAAATTGACTTTTCAATTATCGACGCTATACGTTTAGAAATACCATGAAACGTGGACATTTGTTGGTCCCGGTCTGATTGAACCATTTTTCACAGTATGAAAAATACCGAGCTGATATAAGTACTTGGGGTCTCAAAATTAAAATTCCAGTTATCGATGCCATATGCTTAGAAATGCCATGAAACGTGGAGATTTCTTGGTCCCGGACTGATTGGACCATTTTTTAAAAACTCGTAAAATACGCAGATGATATAAGTACTTCGGATCTGAAAATTGACTTTTCAGTTATCGACGCCATACGTTTAGAAATACCATGAAACGTGGAGATTTCTTGGTCCCGGTCTGATTGGGGAATTTTTTCACGACGCGAAAAATTCCGAGCTGATATAAGTACTTGGGATCTGAAAATTGAGTTTCCAGTTATCGACGCCATACGTTTAGAAATGCCATGAAACGTGGACATTTGTTGGTCCCGGGCTGATTGGACCATTTTTCCACAACTCGAAAAATACCGAGATGATATAAGTACTTGTGGTCTGAAAATTGAAATTCCAGTTATCGATGCCATATGCTTAGAAATGCGATGAAACGTGGACATTTGTTGGTTCCGTGCTGATTGGACCATTGTTTCGCAACACGTAAAATACGGAGCTGATATACGTACTTGGGATGTGAAAATTGATATTTCATTTATCGACGCCATATGCTTAGAAACTCCATGAAACGTGGACATTTCTTGGTCCCGAGCTGATTGGGGAATTTTTTCACGACGCCAAAAATTGACAGCTGATATAAGTATTTGTGATCTGAAAATTGAGATTCCAGTTATCAACGCAACACGTTTAGAAATACCATGAAAAGTGCGCATTTTTTGGTCCCGGGCTGATTGGGGCATGTTTTCAAAACACGAAAAATTCTTAGCTGATATAAGTACTTGTGGTCTGAAAATTGAGATTCCAGTTATCAAAGCCATACGTTTAGAAATACCATGAAACGTGGACATATGTTGGTCCCGGGCTGTTTGAACCATTTCTCACAATATGAAAAATACCGAGCTGATATAAGTACTTGTGGTCTCAAAATTAAAATTCCAGTTTTCGATGCCATATGCTTAGAAATGCCATGAAACGTGGACATTTGATGGTCCCGAGCTGATTGGACCATTGTTTCACAACTCGAAAAATACCGAGATGATATAAGTACTTGTGATCTGAAAATTCACATTCCAGTTGTCAACGCAACACATTTAGAAATGCCAGTAAACGTGGTCATTTCTTGGTCCCGAGCTGATTGAGGAATTTTTTCACGGCGCGAGAAATTCCCAGTTGATATTAGTACTTGTGGTCTGAAAATTGAAATTCCAGTTATCGATGCCATATGGTTAGAAATGCCATGAAACGTGGACATTTGTTGGTCCCGGGCTGATTGGACCATTGTTTCACAACACATAAAATACGGGATAAAATACGGGATAAAATACGGAGCTGATATACGTACTTGGGATGTGAAACTTGATATTTCATTTATCGACGCCATATGCTTAGAAATGCCATGAAACGTGGACATTTGTTGGTCCCGGGCTGATTGAACCATTTTTCACAATATGAGAAATACCGAGCTGATATAAGTACTTGTGTTCTCAAAATTAAAATTCCAGTTATCGATGCCATATGCTTAGAAATGCCATGAAACGTGGACATTTCTTGGTCCCGGGCTGATTGGGCAATTTTTTCACGACGTGAAAAATTCCGAGCTGATATAAGTACTTGGGATCTGAAAATTGACTTTTCAATTATCGACGCTATACGTTTAGAAATACCATGAAACGTGGACATTTCTTGGTCCCGGGCTGATTGGACCATTGTTACACAACTCGAAATATACCGGGATGATATAAGTACTTGTGATCTGAAAATTCAGATTCCAGTTGTCAACGCAACACATTCAGAAATGCCATGAAACGTGGACATTTGTTGGTCCGGTGCTGATTGGGGAATTTTTTCACGACGCGAAAAATTCCGAGCTAATATAAGTAATTGGGTTCTGAAACTTGTGATTCCAGTTGTCGACGCGATTTTTTTAGAAATGCCATGAACCGTGGACATATGTTGGTCCCGGGCTGAAGGAATTTTTTCACGGCGCGAAAAACTCCAAGTTGATATAAGTACTTGTGGTCTGAAAATTGAAATTCCAGTTATCGATGCCATATGCTTAGAAATGCCATCTAACGTGGACATTTGTTGGTCCCGGGCTGATTGGACCATTGTTTCACAACACATAAAATACGGGATAAAATACGGAGCTGATATACGTACTTGGGATGTGAAAATTTAAATTTCATTTCTCGACGCCATATGCTTAGAAATGCCATGAAACATGGACATTTGTTGGTCCCAGACTGTTTAGACCTTTTTTCCACAATACCAAAAATACCGAGTTAATATAATTACTTGTGGTCTGAAAATTGATATTCCAGTTATCGTCTCCATACGTTCAGCAATGCCACGAAACGTGGACATTTATTGGTCCCGAGCTGATTGGACCATTGTTTCACAACTCGAAAAATACCGAGATGATATACGTACTTGGGATGTGAAAATTGATATTTCATTTATCGACACCATCTGCTTAGAAATGCGATGAAACGTGGACATTTGTTGGTTCCGGGCTGATTGGACCATTGTTTCGCAACACGTAAAATACGGAGCTGATATACGTACTTGAGATGTGAAAATTGATATTTCATTTATCGATGCTATATGCTTAGAAATGCCACGAAACGTGGACATTTCTTGGTCCCGAGCTGATTGAGGAATTTTTTCATGACGCGAAAAATTCCGATTTAATATAATTACTTGTGGTCTGAAAATTGAGATTCCAGTTATCGACGCCATCCGTTCAGCAATACCATGAAACGTGGACATTTCTTGGTCCCGAACTGATTGAGGAATTTTATCTTGACGCGAAAAATTCCGAGTTGATATCAGTACTTGTGATCTGAAAGTTCAGATTCCAGTTGTCAACGCAACAAATTTAGAAATGCCATGAAACGTGTATATTTTTTGGTCCCGGGTAGATTGGGGCATTTTTTCAAAACATGGAAAATTCTTAGCTGATATAAGTACTTCGGATCGGAAAATTGAGATTCAGTTATCGTCGCCATACGTTTAAAAATACCATGAAACGTGGACATTCGTTGGTCCCGGGCTGATTGAACCAGTTCTCATAACACGAAGAATACCGAGTTGATATAAGTACTTGTGTTCTGAAAATTGATATTCCAGTTATCGATGCCATATACTTAGAAATGCCATGAAGCGTAGACATTTGTTGGTCCCGGGCTGACTGGACCATTGTTTCACAACACGTAAAATACGGAGCTGATATACGTACTTGGGATGTGAAAATTGATATTTCATTTCTCGACGCCATATGCTTAGAAATGCCATGAAACATGGACATTTCTTGGTCCCGAGTTGATTGAGGAATTTTTTCATGACGCGAAAAATTCCAAATTAATATAATTACTTGTGGTCTGAAAATTGAGATTCCAGTTATCGACGCCATACGTTTAGAAATACCATGAAACGTGGACATTTCTTGGTCCCGGGCTGATTGGACCATTTTTTAACAACATGTCAAATACTCAGATGATATAAGTACTTGGGATCTGAAAATTGACTTTTCAGTTATCGACGCTATACGTTTAGAAATACCATGAAACGTGGAGATTTCTTGGTCCCGTGCTGATTGGGCAATTTTTTCACGACGTGAAAAATTCCGAGCTGATATAAGTACTTGGGATCTGAAAATTGACTTTTCAGTTATCGACGGTATACGTTTAGAAATACCATGAAACGTGGACATTTCTTGGTCCCGGGCTGAATGGACCATTTTTTAAAAACATGTAAAATACGCAGATGATATAAGTACTTGGGATCTGAAAATTGAGTTTTCAGTTATCGACGCTATACGTTTAGAAATACCATGAAACGTGGACATTTCTTGGTCCCGGGCTGATTGGGCAATTTTTTCACGACGTGAAAAATTACGAGCTGATATAAGTACTTGGGATCTGAAAATTGAGTTTTCAGTTATCGATGCCATACGTTTAGAAATACCTTGAAACGTGGACATTTCTTGGTCCCGGGCTGATTGGGGAATTTTTTCACGGCGCGAAAAATTCCGAGCTGATATAAGTACTTGGGATCTGAAAATTGACTTTTCAGTTATCGACGCCATACGTTTAGAAATACCATAAAACGTGGACATTTCTTGGTCCCGGGCTGATTGGACCATTTTTTAAAAACATGTAAAATACGCAGATGATATAAGTACTTGGGATCTGAAAATTGAGTTTTCAGTTATCGACGCTATACGTTTAGAAATACCATGAAACGTGGACATTTCTTGGTCCCGGGCTGATTGGGCAATTTTTTCACGACGTGAAAAATTACGAGCTGATATAAGTACTTGGGATCTGAAAATTGAGTTTTCAGTTATCGATGCCATACGTTTAGAAATACCTTGAAACGTGGACATTTCTTGGTCCCGGGCTGATTGGGCAATTTTTTCACGACGTGAAAAATTCCGAGCTGATATAAGTACTTGGGATCTGAAAATTGACTTTTCAATTATCGACGCTATACGTTTAGAAATACCATGAAACGTGGACATTTCTTGGTCCCGGGCTGATTGGACCATTGTTACACAACTCGAAAGATACCGGGATGATATAAGTACTTGTGATCTGAAAATTCAGATTCCAGTTGTCAACGCAACACATTCAGAAATGCCATGAAACGTGGACATTTCTTGGTCCCGAGCTGATTGAGGAATTTTTTCATGACGCGAAAATTGTCGAGCTGATATAAGTACTTGCGATCTGAAAATTCAGATTCCAGTTGTCAACGCAACACATTTAGAAATGCCATGAAACGTGTATATTTTTTGGTCCCGAGCTGATATAAGTACTTGTGATCTGAAAATTCGGATTCCAGTCATGAACGCAACACATTTAGAAATGCCATGAAACGTGGTCATTTCTTGGTCCCGAGCTGATTGAGGAATTTTTTCACGGCGCGAAAAATTCCCAGTTGATATTAGTACTTGTGGTCTGAAAATTGAAATTCCAGTTATCGATGCCATATGGTTAGAAATGCCATGAAACGTGGACATTTGTTGGTCCCGGGCTGATTGGACCATTGTTTCACAACACATAAAATACGGGATAAAATACGGGATAAAATACGGAGCTGATATACGTACTTGGGATGTGAAACTTGATATTTCATTTATCGACGCCATATGCTTAGAAATGCCATGAAACGTGGACATTTGTTGGTCCCGGGCTGATTGAACCATTTTTCACAATATGAGAAATACCGAGCTGATATAAGTACTTGTGTTCTCAAAATTAAAATTCCAGTTATCGATGCCATATGCTTAGAAATGCCATGAAACGTGGACATTTCTTGGTCCCGAGCTGATTGGACCATTGTTTCACAACTCGAAAAATACCGAGATGATATACGTACTTGGGATGTGAAAATTGATATTTCATTTATCGACACCATATGCTTAGAAATGCGATGAAACGTGGACATTTGTTGGTTCCGGGCTGATTGGACCATTGTTTCGCAACACGTAAAATACGGAGCTGATATACGTACTTGAGATGTGAAAATTGATATTTCATTTATCGATGCTATATGCTTAGAAATGCCATGAAACGTGGACATTTCTTGGTCCCGAGCTGGTTGAGGAACATTTTCATGACGCGAAAAACTCCGAGTTGATATAATTACTTGTGGTCTGAAAATTGAGATTCCAGTTATCGACGCCATACCTTCAGTAATACCATGAAACGTGGACATTTCTTGGTCCCGGGCTGATTGGGGAATTTTTTCACGGCGCGAAAAATTCCGAGCTGATATAAGTACTTGGGATCTGAAAATTGACTTTTCAGTTATCGACGCCATACGTTTAGAAATACCATAAAACGTGGACATTTCTTGGTCCCGGGCTGATTGGACCATTTTTTAACAAAATGTCAAATACTCAGATGATATAAGTACTTGGGATCTGAAAATTGACTTTTCAGTTATCGACGCTATACGTTTAGAAATACCATGAAACGTGGAGATTTCTTGGTCCCGTGCTGATTGGGCAATTTTTTCACGACGTGAAAAATTCCGAGCTGATATAAGTACTTGGGATCTGAAAATTGACTTTTCAGTTATCGACGGTATACGTTTAGAAATACCATGAAACGTGGACATTTCTTGGTCCCGGGCTGAATGGACCATTTTTTAAAAACATGTAAAATACGCAGATGATATAAGTACTTGGGATCTGAAAATTGAGTTTTCAGTTATCGACGCTATACGTTTAGAAATACCATGAAAAGTGGACATTTCTTGGTCCCGGGCTGATTGGGCAATTTTTTCACGACGTGAAAAATTACGAGCTGATATAAGTACTTGGGATCTGAAAATTGAGTTTTCAGTTATCGATGCCATACGTTTAGAAATACCTTGAAACGTGGACATTTCTTGGTCCCGGGCTGATTGGGGAATTTTTTCACGGCGCGAAAAATTCCGAGCTGATATAAGTACTTGGGATCTGAAAATTGACTTTTCAGTTATCGACGCCATACGTTTAGAAATACCATAAAACGTGGACATTTCTTGGTCCCGGGCTGATTGGACCATTTTTTAAAAACATGTAAAATACGCAGATGATATAAGTACTTGGGATCTGAAAATTGAGTTTTCAGTTATCGACGCTATACGTTTAGAAATACCATGAAACGTGGACATTTCTTGGTCCCGGGCTGATTGGGCAATTTTTTCACGACGTGAAAAATTACGAGCTGATATAAGTACTTGGGATCTGAAAATTGAGTTTTCAGTTATCGATGCCATACGTTTAGAAATACCTTGAAACGTGGACATTTCTTGGTCCCGGGCTGATTGGGCAATTTTTTCACGACGTGAAAAATTCCGAGATGATATAAGTACTTGTGGTCTGAAAATTGAAATTCCAGTTATCGATGCCATATGCTTAGAAATGCGATGAAACGTGGACATTTGTTGGTTCCGTGCTGATTGGACCATTGTTTCGCAACACGTAAAATACGGAGCTGATATACGTACTTGGGATGTGAAAATTGATATTTCATTTATCGACGCCATATGCTTAGAAACTCCATGAAACGTGGACATTTCTTGGTCCCGAGCTGATTGGGGAATTTTTTCACGACGCCAAAAATTCACAGCTGATATAAGTATTTGTGATCTGAAAATTGAGATTCCAGTTATCAACGCAACACTTTTAGAAATACCATGAAAAGTGCGCATTTTTTGGTCCCGGGCTGATTGGGGCATGTTTTCAAAACACGAAAAATTCTTAGCTGATATAAGTACTTGTGGTCTGAAAATTGAGATTCCAGTTATCAAAGCCATACGTTTAGAAATACCATGAAACGTGGACATATGTTGGTCCCGGGCTGTTTGAACCATTTCTCACAATATGAAAAATACCGAGCTGATATAAGTACTTGTGGTCTCAAAATTAAAATTCCAGTTTTCGATGCCATATGCTTAGAAATGCCATGAAACGTGGACATTTGATGGTCCCGAGCTGATTGGACCATTGTTTCACAACTCGAAAAATACCGAGATGATATAAGTACTTGTGATCTGAAAATTCACATTCCAGTTGTCAACGCAACACATTTAGAAATGCCAGTAAACGTGGTCATTTCTTGGTCCCGAGCTGATTGAGGAATTTTTTCACGGCGCGAGAAATTCCCAGTTGATATTAGTACTTGTGGTCTGAAAATTGAAATTCCAGTTATCGATGCCATATGGTTAGAAATGCCATGAAACGTGGACATTTGTTGGTCCCGGGCTGATTGGACCATTGTTTCACAACACATAAAATACGGGATAAAATACGGGATAAAATACGGAGCTGATATACGTACTTGGGATGTGAAACTTGATATTTCATTTATCGACGCCATATGCTTAGAAATGCCATGAAACGTGGACATTTGTTGGTCCCGGGCTGATTGAACCATTTTTCACAATATGAGAAATACCGAGCTAATATAAGTACTTGTGTTCTCAAAATTAAAATTCCAGTTATCGATGCCATATGCTTAGAAATGCCATGAAACGTGGACATTTCTTGGTCCCGAGCTGATTGAGGAATTTTTTCATGACGCGAAAATTGTCGAGCTGATATAAGTACTTGCGATCTGAAAATTCAGATTCCAGTTGTCAACGCAACACATTTAGAAATGCCATGAAACGTGTATATTTTTTGGTCCCGAGCTGATATAAGTACTTGTGATCTGAAAATTCGGATTCCAGTCATGAACGCAACACATTTAGAAATGCCATGAAACGTGGTCATTTCTTGGTCCCGAGCTGATTGAGGAATTTTTTCACGGCGCGAAAAATTCCCAGTTGATATTAGTACTTGTGGTCTGAAAATTGAAATTCCAGTTATCGATGCCATATGGTTAGAAATGCCATGAAACGTGGACATTTGTTGGTTCCGGGCTGATTGGACCATTGTTTCGCAACACGTAAAATACGGAGCTGATATACGTACTTGAGATGTGAAAATCGATATTTCATTTATCGATGCCATATGCTTAGAAATGCCACGAAACGTGGACATTTCTTGGTCCCGAGCTGATTGAGGAATTTTTTCATGACGCGAAAAATTCCGATTTAATATAATTACTTGTGGTCTGAAAATTGAGATTCCAGTTATCGACGCCATCCGTTCAGCAATACCATGAAACGTGGACATTTCTTGGTCCCGAACTGATTGAGGAATTTTATCTTGACGCGAAAAATTCCGAGTTGATATCAGTACTTGTGATCTGAAAGTTCAGATTCCAGTTGTCAACGCAACAAATTTAGAAATGCCATGAAACGTGTATATTTTTTGGTCCCGGGTAGATTGTGGCATTTTTTCAAAACATGGACAATTCTTAGCTGATATAAGTTCTTGGGATCGGAAAATTGAGATTCCGTTATCGTCGCCATACGTTTAGAAATACCATGAAACGTGGACATTCGTTGGTCCCGGGCTGATTGAACCATTTGTCATAACACGAAAAATATCGAGTTGATATAAGTACTTGTGTTCTGAAAACTGATATTCCAGTTATCGATGCCATATGCTTAGAAATGCCATGAAACGTGGACATTTGTTGGTCCCGGGCTGATTGGACCATTGTTTAACAACACGTAAAATACGGAGCTGATATACGTACTTGGGATGTGAAAATTGATATTTCATTTATCGACGCCATATGCTTAGAAATGCCATGAAACATGGACATTTCTTGGTCCCGAGTTGATTGAGGAATTTTTTCATGACGCGAAAAATTCCAAATTAATATAATTACTTGTGGTCTGAAAATTGAGATTCCAGTTATCGACGCCATACGTTTAGAAATACCATGAAACGTGGACATTTCTTGGTCCCGTGCTGATTGGGCAATTTTTTCACGACGTGAAAAATTCCGAGCTGATATAAGTACTTGGGATCTGAAAATTGACTTTTCAGTTATCGACGCTATACGTTTAGAAATACCATGAAACGTGGAGATTTCTTGGTCCCGTGCTGATTGGGCAATTTTTTCACGACGTGAAAAATTCCGAGCTGATATAAGTACTTGGGATCTGAAAATTGACTTTTCAGTTATCGACGGTATACGTTTAGAAATACCATGAAACGTGGACATTTCTTGGTCCCGGGCTGAATGGACCATTTTTTAAAAACATGTAAAATACGCAGATGATATAAGTACTTGGGATCTGAAAATTGAGTTTTCAAGTTATCGACGCTATACGTTTAGAAATACCATGAAACGTGGACATTTCTTGGTCCCGGGCTGATTGGGCAATTTTTTCACGACGTGAAAAATTACGAGCTGATATAAGTACTTGGGATCTGAAAATTGAGTTTTCAGTTATCGATGCCATACGTTTAGAAATACCTTGAAACGTGGACATTTCTTGGTCCCGGGCTGATTGGGGAATTTTTTCACGGCGCGAAAAATTCCGAGCTGATATAAGTACTTGGGATCTGAAAATTGACTTTTCAGTTATCGACGCCATACGTTTAGAAATACCATAAAACGTGGACATTTCTTGGTCCCGGGCTGATTGGACCATTTTTTAAAAACATGTAAAATACGCAGATGATATAAGTACTTGGGATCTGAAAATTGAGTTTTCAGTTATCGACGCTATACGTTTAGAAATACCATGAAACGTGGACATTTCTTGGTCCCGGGCTGATTGGGCAATTTTTTCACGACGTGAAAAATTACGAGCTGATATAAGTACTTGGGATCTGAAAATTGAGTTTTCAGTTATCGATGCCATACGTTTAGAAATACCTTGAAACGTGGACATTTCTTGGTCCCGGGCTGATTGGGCAATTTTTTCACGACGTGAAAAATTCCGAGCTGATATAAGTACTTGGGATCTGAAAATTGACTTTTCAATTATCGACGCTATACGTTTAGAAATACCATGAAACGTGGACATTTCTTGGTCCCGGGCTGATTGGACCATTGTTACACAACTCGAAAGATACCGGGATGATATAAGTACTTGTGATCTGAAAATTCAGATTCCAGTTGTCAACGCAACACATTCAGAAATGCCATGAAACGTGGACATTTGTTGGTCCGGTGCTGATTGGGGAATTTTTTCACGACGCGAAAAATTCCGAGCTAATATAAGTAATTGGGTTCTGAAACTTGTGATTCCAGTTGTCGACGCGATTTTTTTAGAAATGCCATGAACCGTGGACATATGTTGGTCCCGGGCTGAAGGAATTTTTTCACGGCGCGAAAAACTCCAAGTTGATATAAGTACTTGTGGTCTGAAAATTGAAATTCCAGTTATCGATGCCATATGCTTAGAAATGCCATCTAACGTGGACATTTGTTGGTCCCGGGCTGATTGGACCATTGTTTCACAACACATAAAATACGGGATAAAATACGGAGCTGATATACGTACTTGGGATGTGAAAATTGAAATTTCATTTCTCGACGCCATATGCTTAGAAATGCCATGAAACATGGACATTTGTTGGTCCCAGACTGTTTAGACCTTTTTTCCACAATACCAAAAATACCGAGTTAATATAATTACTTGTGGTCTGAAAATTGATATTCCAGTTATCGTCGCCATACGTTCAGCAATGCCACGAAACGTGGACATTTATTGGTCCCGAGCTGATTGGACCATTGTTTCACAACTCGAAAAATACCGAGATGATATACGTACTTGGGATGTGAAAATTGATATTTCATTTATCGACACCATATGCTTAGAAATGCGATGAAACGTGGACATTTGTTGGTTCCGGGCTGATTGGACCATTGTTTCGCAACACGTAAAATACGGAGCTGATATACGTACTTGAGATGTGAAAATTGATATTTCATTTATCGATGCTATATGCTTAGAAATGCCATGAAACGTGGACATTTCTTGGTCCCGAGCCGGTTGAGGAACTTTTTCATGACGCGAAAAACTCCGAGTTGATATAATTACTTGTGGTCTGAAAATTGAGATTCCAGTTATCGACGCCATCCGTTCAGCAATACCATGAAACGTGGATCTTTCTTGGTCCCGAACTGATTGAGGAATTTTATCTTGACGCGAAAAATTCCGAGTTGATATCAGTACTTGTGATCTGAAAGTTCAGATTCCAGTTGTCAACGCAACAAATTTAGAAATGCCATGAACCGTGGACATTTGTTCGTCCCGGGCTGACTGGACCATTGTTTCGCAACACGTAAAATACGGAGCTGATATACGTACTTGAGATGTGAAAATCGATATTTCATTTATCGATGCCATATGCTTAGAAATGCCACGAAACGTGGACATTTCTTGGTCCCGAGCTGATTGAGGAATTTTTCCATGACGCGAAAAATTCCGATTTAATATAATTACTTGTGGTCTGAAAATTGAGATTCCAGTTATCGACGCCATCCGTTCAGCAATACCATGAAACGTGGACATTTCTTGGTCCCGAACTGATTGAGGAATTTTATCTTGACGCGAAAAATTCCGAGTTGATATCAGTACTTGTGATCTGAAAGTTCAGATTCCAGTTGTCAACGCAACAAATTTAGAAATGCCATGAAACGTGTATATTTTTTGGTCCCGGGTAGATTGTGGCATTTTTTCAAAACATGGACAATTCTTAGCTGATATAAGTTCTTGGGATCGGAAAATTGAGATTCAGTTATCGTCGCCATACGTTTAGAAATACCATGAAACGTGGACATTCGTTGGTCCCGGGCTGATTGAACCATTTGTCATAACACGAAAAATATCGAGTTGATATAAGTACTTGTATTCTGAAAACTGATATTCCAGTTATCGATGCCATATGCTTAGAAATGCCATGAAACGTGGACATTTGTTGGTCCCGGGCTGATTGGACCATTGTTTAACAACACGTAAAATACGGAGCTGATATACGTACTTGGGATGTGAAAATTGATATTTCATTTATCGACGCCATATGCTTAGAAATGCCATGAAACATGGACATTTCTTGGTCCCGAGTTGATTGAGGAATTTTTTCATGACGCGAAAAATTCCGATTTAATATAATTACTTGTGGTCTGAAAATTGAGATTCCAGTTATCGACGCCATCCGTTCAGCAATGCCATGAAACGTGGACATTTGTTGGTCCCGGGCTGATTGAACCATTTTTCACAATATGAGAAATACCGAGCTAATATAAGTACTTGTGTTCTCAAAATTAAAATTCCAGTTATCGATGCCATATGCTTAGAAATGCCATGAAACGTGGACATTTCTTGGTCCCGAGCTGATTGAGGAATTTTTTCATGACGCGAAAATTGTCGAGCTGATATAAGTACTTGCGATCTGAAAATTCAGATTCCAGTTGTCAACGCAACACATTTAGAAATGCCATGAAACGTGTATATTTTTTGGTCCCGAGCTGATATAAGTACTTGTGATCTGAAAATTCGGATTCCAGTCATGAACGCAACACATTTAGAAATGCCATGAAACGTGGTCATTTCTTGGTCCCGAGCTGATTGAGGAATTTTTTCACGGCGCGAAAAATTCCCAGTTGATATTAGTACTTGTGGTCTGAAAATTGAAATTCCAGTTATCGATGCCATATGGTTAGAAATGCCATGAAACGTGGACATTTGTTGGTTCCGGGCTGATTGGACCATTGTTTCGCAACACGTAAAATACGGAGCTGATATACGTACTTGAGATGTGAAAATCGATATTTCATTTATCGATGCCATATGCTTAGAAATGCCACGAAACGTGGACATTTCTTGGTCCCGAGCTGATTGAGGAATTTTTTCATGACGCGAAAAATTCCGATTTAATATAATTACTTGTGGTCTGAAAATTGAGATTCCAGTTATCGACGCCATCCGTTCAGCAATACCATGAAACGTGGACATTTCTTGGTCCCGAACTGATTGAGGAATTTTATCTTGACGCGAAAAATTCCGAGTTGATATCAGTACTTGTGATCTGAAAGTTCAGATTCCAGTTGTCAACGCAACAAATTTAGAAATGCCATGAAACGTGTATATTTTTTGGTCCCGGGTAGATTGTGGCATTTTTTCAAAACATGGACAATTCTTAGCTGATATAAGTTCTTGGGATCGGAAAATTGAGATTCCGTTATCGTCGCCATACGTTTAGAAATACCATGAAACGTGGACATTCGTTGGTCCCGGGCTGATTGAACCATTTGTCATAACACGAAAAATATCGAGTTGATATAAGTACTTGTGTTCTGAAAACTGATATTCCAGTTATCGATGCCATATGCTTAGAAATGCCATGAAACGTGGACATTTGTTGGTCCCGGGCTGATTGGACCATTGTTTAACAACACGTAAAATACGGAGCTGATATACGTACTTGGGATGTGAAAATTGATATTTCATTTATCGACGCCATATGCTTAGAAATGCCATGAAACATGGACATTTCTTGGTCCCGAGTTGATTGAGGAATTTTTTCATGACGCGAAAAATTCCAAATTAATATAATTACTTGTGGTCTGAAAATTGAGATTCCAGTTATCGACGCCATACGTTTAGAAATACCATGAAACGTGGACATTTCTTGGTCCCGTGCTGATTGGGCAATTTTTTCACGACGTGAAAAATTCCGAGCTGATATAAGTACTTGGGATCTGAAAATTGACTTTTCAGTTATCGACGCTATACGTTTAGAAATACCATGAAACGTGGAGATTTCTTGGTCCCGTGCTGATTGGGCAATTTTTTCACGACGTGAAAAATTCCGAGCTGATATAAGTACTTGGGATCTGAAAATTGACTTTTCAGTTATCGACGGTATACGTTTAGAAATACCATGAAACGTGGACATTTCTTGGTCCCGGGCTGAATGGACCATTTTTTAAAAACATGTAAAATACGCAGATGATATAAGTACTTGGGATCTGAAAATTGAGTTTTCAAGTTATCGACGCTATACGTTTAGAAATACCATGAAACGTGGACATTTCTTGGTCCCGGGCTGATTGGGCAATTTTTTCACGACGTGAAAAATTACGAGCTGATATAAGTACTTGGGATCTGAAAATTGAGTTTTCAGTTATCGATGCCATACGTTTAGAAATACCTTGAAACGTGGACATTTCTTGGTCCCGGGCTGATTGGGGAATTTTTTCACGGCGCGAAAAATTCCGAGCTGATATAAGTACTTGGGATCTGAAAATTGACTTTTCAGTTATCGACGCCATACGTTTAGAAATACCATAAAACGTGGACATTTCTTGGTCCCGGGCTGATTGGACCATTTTTTAAAAACATGTAAAATACGCAGATGATATAAGTACTTGGGATCTGAAAATTGAGTTTTCAGTTATCGACGCTATACGTTTAGAAATACCATGAAACGTGGACATTTCTTGGTCCCGGGCTGATTGGGCAATTTTTTCACGACGTGAAAAATTACGAGCTGATATAAGTACTTGGGATCTGAAAATTGAGTTTTCAGTTATCGATGCCATACGTTTAGAAATACCTTGAAACGTGGACATTTCTTGGTCCCGGGCTGATTGGGCAATTTTTTCACGACGTGAAAAATTCCGAGCTGATATAAGTACTTGGGATCTGAAAATTGACTTTTCAATTATCGACGCTATACGTTTAGAAATACCATGAAACGTGGACATTTCTTGGTCCCGGGCTGATTGGACCATTGTTACACAACTCGAAAGATACCGGGATGATATAAGTACTTGTGATCTGAAAATTCAGATTCCAGTTGTCAACGCAACACATTCAGAAATGCCATGAAACGTGGACATTTGTTGGTCCGGTGCTGATTGGGGAATTTTTTCACGACGCGAAAAATTCCGAGCTAATATAAGTAATTGGGTTCTGAAACTTGTGATTCCAGTTGTCGACGCGATTTTTTTAGAAATGCCATGAACCGTGGACATATGTTGGTCCCGGGCTGAAGGAATTTTTTCACGGCGCGAAAAACTCCAAGTTGATATAAGTACTTGTGGTCTGAAAATTGAAATTCCAGTTATCGATGCCATATGCTTAGAAATGCCATCTAACGTGGACATTTGTTGGTCCCGGGCTGATTGGACCATTGTTTCACAACACATAAAATACGGGATAAAATACGGAGCTGATATACGTACTTGGGATGTGAAAATTGAAATTTCATTTCTCGACGCCATATGCTTAGAAATGCCATGAAACATGGACATTTGTTGGTCCCAGACTGTTTAGACCTTTTTTCCACAATACCAAAAATACCGAGTTAATATAATTACTTGTGGTCTGAAAATTGATATTCCAGTTATCGTCGCCATACGTTCAGCAATGCCACGAAACGTGGACATTTATTGGTCCCGAGCTGATTGGACCATTGTTTCACAACTCGAAAAATACCGAGATGATATACGTACTTGGGATGTGAAAATTGATATTTCATTTATCGACACCATATGCTTAGAAATGCGATGAAACGTGGACATTTGTTGGTTCCGGGCTGATTGGACCATTGTTTCGCAACACGTAAAATACGGAGCTGATATACGTACTTGAGATGTGAAAATTGATATTTCATTTATCGATGCTATATGCTTAGAAATGCCATGAAACGTGGACATTTCTTGGTCCCGAGCCGGTTGAGGAACTTTTTCATGACGCGAAAAACTCCGAGTTGATATAATTACTTGTGGTCTGAAAATTGAGATTCCAGTTATCGACGCCATCCGTTCAGCAATACCATGAAACGTGGATCTTTCTTGGTCCCGAACTGATTGAGGAATTTTATCTTGACGCGAAAAATTCCGAGTTGATATCAGTACTTGTGATCTGAAAGTTCAGATTCCAGTTGTCAACGCAACAAATTTAGAAATGCCATGAACCGTGGACATTTGTTCGTCCCGGGCTGACTGGACCATTGTTTCGCAACACGTAAAATACGGAGCTGATATACGTACTTGAGATGTGAAAATCGATATTTCATTTATCGATGCCATATGCTTAGAAATGCCACGAAACGTGGACATTTCTTGGTCCCGAGCTGATTGAGGAATTTTTCCATGACGCGAAAAATTCCGATTTAATATAATTACTTGTGGTCTGAAAATTGAGATTCCAGTTATCGACGCCATCCGTTCAGCAATACCATGAAACGTGGACATTTCTTGGTCCCGAACTGATTGAGGAATTTTATCTTGACGCGAAAAATTCCGAGTTGATATCAGTACTTGTGATCTGAAAGTTCAGATTCCAGTTGTCAACGCAACAAATTTAGAAATGCCATGAAACGTGTATATTTTTTGGTCCCGGGTAGATTGTGGCATTTTTTCAAAACATGGACAATTCTTAGCTGATATAAGTTCTTGGGATCGGAAAATTGAGATTCAGTTATCGTCGCCATACGTTTAGAAATACCATGAAACGTGGACATTCGTTGGTCCCGGGCTGATTGAACCATTTGTCATAACACGAAAAATATCGAGTTGATATAAGTACTTGTATTCTGAAAACTGATATTCCAGTTATCGATGCCATATGCTTAGAAATGCCATGAAACGTGGACATTTGTTGGTCCCGGGCTGATTGGACCATTGTTTAACAACACGTAAAATACGGAGCTGATATACGTACTTGGGATGTGAAAATTGATATTTCATTTATCGACGCCATATGCTTAGAAATGCCATGAAACATGGACATTTCTTGGTCCCGAGTTGATTGAGGAATTTTTTCATGACGCGAAAAATTCCGATTTAATATAATTACTTGTGGTCTGAAAATTGAGATTCCAGTTATCGACGCCATCCGTTCAGCAATACCATGAAACGTGGACATTTCTTGGTCCCGAACTGATTGAGGAATTTTATCTTGACGCGAAAAATTCCGAGTTGATATCAGTCCTTGTGATCTGAAAGTTCAGATTCCAGTTGTCAACGCAACAAATTTAGAAATGCCATGAAACGTGTATATTTTTTGGTCCCGGGTAGATTGGGGCATTTTTTCAAAACATGGAAAATTCTTAGCTGATATAAGTACTTCGGATCGGAAAATTGAGATTCAGTTATCGTCGCCATACGTTTAAACATACCATGAAACGTGGACATTCGTTGGTCCCGGGCTGATTGAACCAGTGCTCATAACACGAAGAATACCGAGTTGATATAAGTACTTGTGTTCTGAAAATTGATATTCCAGTTATCGATGCCATATACTTAGAAATGCCATGAAGCGTGGACATTTGTTGGTCCCGGGCTGACTGGACCATTGTTTCACAACACGTAAAATACGGAGCTGATATACGTACTTGGGATGTGAAAATTGATATTTCATTTCTCGACGCCATATGCTTAGAAATGCCATGAAACATTGACATTTGTTGGTCCCAGAATGTTTAGACCTTTTTTCCACAATACCAAAAATACCGAGTTAATATAATTACTTGTGGTCTGAAAATTGATATTCCAGTTATCGTCGCCATACGTTCAGCAATGCCACGAAACGTGGACATTTATTGGTCCCGAGCTGATTGGACCATTGTTTCACAACTCGAAAAATACCGAGA
The DNA here is from genome assembly GCA_964016905.1 of Perithous albicinctus. Lineage (NCBI taxonomy): Eukaryota > Metazoa > Arthropoda > Insecta > Hymenoptera > Ichneumonidae > Perithous > Perithous albicinctus. The sequence goes on from OZ024693.1 coordinate 2,290,990, forward strand.
TGATATACGTACTTGGGATGTGAAAATTGATATTTCATTTATCGACACCATATGCTTAGAAATGCGATGAAACGTGGACATTTGTTGGTTCCGGGCTGATTGGACCATTGTTTCGCAACACGTAAAATACGGAGCTGATATACGTACTTGAGATGTGAAAATTGATATTTCATTTATCGATGCTATATGCTTAGAAATGCCATGAAACGTGGACATTTCTTGGTCCCGAGCCGGTTGAGGAACTTTTTCATGACGCGAAAAACTCCGAGTTGATATAATTACTTGTGGTCTGAAAATTGAGATTCCAGTTATCGACGCCATCCGTTCAGCAATACCATGAAACGTGGATCTTTCTTGGTCCCGAACTGATTGAGGAATTTTATCTTGACGCGAAAAATTCCGAGTTGATATCAGTACTTGTGATCTGAAAGTTCAGATTCCAGTTGTCAACGCAACAAATTTAGAAATGCCATGAACCGTGGACATTTGTTCGTCCCGGGCTGACTGGACCATTGTTTCGCAACACGTAAAATACGGAGCTGATATACGTACTTGAGATGTGAAAATCGATATTTCATTTATCGATGCCATATGCTTAGAAATGCCACGAAACGTGGACATTTCTTGGTCCCGAGCTGATTGAGGAATTTTTCCATGACGCGAAAAATTCCGATTTAATATAATTACTTGTGGTCTGAAAATTGAGATTCCAGTTATCGACGCCATCCGTTCAGCAATACCATGAAACGTGGACATTTCTTGGTCCCGAACTGATTGAGGAATTTTATCTTGACGCGAAAAATTCCGAGTTGATATCAGTACTTGTGATCTGAAAGTTCAGATTCCAGTTGTCAACGCAACAAATTTAGAAATGGCATGAAACGTGTATATTTTTTGGTCCCGGGTAGATTGTGGCATTTTTTCAAAACATGGACAATTCTTAGCTGATATAAGTTCTTGGGATCGGAAAATTGAGATTCAGTTATCGTCGCCATACGTTTAGAAATACCATGAAACGTGGACATTCGTTGGTCCCGGGCTGATTGAACCATTTGTCATAACACGAAAAATATCGAGTTGATATAAGTACTTGTATTCTGAAAACTGATATTCCAGTTATCGATGCCATATGCTTAGAAATGCCATGAAACGTGGACATTTGTTGGTCCCGGGCTGATTGGACCATTGTTTAACAACACGTAAAATACGGAGCTGATATACGTACTTGGGATGTGAAAATTGATATTTCATTTATCGACGCCATATGCTTAGAAATGCCATGAAACATGGACATTTCTTGGTCCCGAGTTGATTGAGGAATTTTTTCATGACGCGAAAAATTCCAAATTAATATAATTACTTGTGGTCTGAAAATTGAGATTCCAGTTATCGACGCCATACGTTTAGAAATACCATGAAACGTGGACATTTCTTGGTCCCGGGCTGATTGGGGAATTTTTTCACGGCGCGAAAAATTCCGAGCTGATATAAGTACTTGGGATCTGAAAATTAACTTTTCAGTTATCGACGCCATACGTTTAGAAATACCATAAAACGTGGACATTTCTTGGTCCCGGGCTGATTGGACCATTTTTTAACAAAATGTCAAATACTCAGATGATATAAGAACTTGGGATCTGAAAATTGACTTTTCAGTTATCGACGCTATACGTTTAGAAATACCATGAAACGTGGAGATTTCTTGGTCCCGTGCTGATTGGGCAATTTTTTCACGACGTGAAAAATTCCGAGCTGATATAAGTACTTGGGATCTGAAAATTGACTTTTCAGTTATCGACTGTATACGTTTAGAAATACCATGAAACGTGGACATTTCTTGGTCCCGGGCTGAATGGACCATTTTTTAAAAACATGTAAAATACGCAGATGATATAAGTACTTGGGATCTGAAAATTGAGTTTTCAGTTATCGACGCTATACGTTTAGAAATACCATGAAACGTGGACATTTCTTGGTCCCGGGCTGATTGGGCAATTTTTTCACGACGTGAAAAATTACGAGCTGATATAAGTACTTGGGATCTGAAAATTGAGTTTTCAGTTATCGATGCCATACGTTTAGAAATACCTTGAAACGTGGACATTTCTTGGTCCCGGGATGATTGGGGAATTTTTTCACGGCGCGAAAAATTCCGAGCTGATATAAGTACTTGGGATCTGAAAATTGACTTTTCAGTTATCGACGCCATACGTTTAGAAATACCATAAAACGTGGACATTTCTTGGTCCCGGGCTGATTGGACCATTTTTTAAAAACATGTAAAATACGCAGATGATATAAGTACTTGGGATCTGAAAATTGAGTTTTCAGTTATCGACGCTATACGTTTAGAAATACCATGAAACGTGGACATTTCTTGGTCCCGGGCTGATTGGGCAATTTTTTCACGACGTGAAAAATTACGAGCTGATATAAGTACTTGGGATCTGAAAATTGAGTTTTCAGTTATCGATGCCATACGTTTAGAAATACCTTGAAACGTGGACATTTCTTGGTCCCGGGCTGATTGGGCAATTTTTTCACGACGTGAAAAATTCCGAGCTGATATAAGTACTTGGAATCTGAAAATTGACTTTTCAATTATCGACGCTATACGTTTAGAAATACCATGAAACGTGGACATTTGTTGGTCCCGGTCTGATTGAACCATTTTTCACAGTATGAAAAATACCGAGCTGATATAAGTACTTGGGGTCTCAAAATTAAAATTCCAGTTATCGATGCCATATGCTTAGAAATGCCATGAAACGTGGAGATTTCTTGGTCCCGGACTGATTGGACCATTTTTTAAAAACACGTAAAATACGCAGATGATATAAGTACTTCGGATCTGAAAATTGACTTTTCAGTTATCGACGCCATACGTTTAGAAATACCATGAAACGTGGAGATTTCTTGGTCCCGGTCTGATTGGGGAATTTTTTCACGACGCGAAAAATTCCGAGCTGATATAAGTACTTGGGATCTGAAAATTGAGTTTCCAGTTATCGACGCCATACGTTTAGAAATGCCATGAAACGTGGACATTTGTTGGTCCCGGGCTGATTGGACCATTTTTCCACAATATGAAAAATACCGAGCTGATATAAGTACTTGTGGTCTCAAAATTAAAATTCCAGTTTTCGATGCCATATGCTTAGAAATGCCATGAAACGTGGACATTTGATGGTCCCGAGCTGATTGGACCATTGTTTCACAACTCGAAAAATACCGAGATGATATAAGTACTTGTGATCTGAAAATTCACATTCCAGTTGTCAACGCAACACATTTAGAAATGCCAGTAAACGTGGTCATTTCTTGGTCCCGAGCTGATTGAGGAATTTTTTCACGGCGCGAGAAATTCCCAGTTGATATTAGTACTTGTGGTCTGAAAATTGAAATTCCAGTTATCGATGCCATATGGTTAGAAATGCCATGAAACGTGGACATTTGTTGGTCCCGGGCTGATTGGACCATTGTTTCACAACACATAAAATACGGGATAAAATACGGAGCTGATATACGTACTTGGGATGTGAAACTTGATATTTCATTTATCGACGCCATATGCTTAGAAATGCCATGAAACGTGGACATTTGTTGGTCCCGGGCTGATTGAACCATTTTTCACAATATGAGAAATACCGAGCTGATATAAGTACTTGTGTTCTCAAAATTAAAATTCCAGTTATCGATGCCATATGCTTAGAAATGCCATGAAACGTGGACATTTCTTGGTCCCGAGCTGATTGAGGAATTTTTTCATGACGCGAAAATTGTCGAGCTGATATAAGTACTTGCGATCTGAAAATTCAGATTCCAGTTGTCAACGCAACACATTTAGAAATGCCATGAAACGTGTATATTTTTTGGTCCCGAGCTGATATAAGTACTTGTGATCTGAAAATTCGGATTCCAGTCATGAACGCAACACATTTAGAAATGCCATGAAACGTGGTCATTTCTTGGTCCCGAGCTGATTGAGGAATTTTTTCACGGCGCGAAAAATTCCCAGTTGATATTAGTACTTGTGGTCTGAAAATTGAAATTCCAGTTATCGATGCCATATGGTTAGAAATGCCATGAAACGTGGACATTTGTTGGTCCCGGGCTGATTGGACCATTGTTTCACAACACATAAAATACGGGATAAAATACGGGATAAAATACGGAGCTGATATACGTACTTGGGATGTGAAACTTGATATTTCATTTATCGACGCCATATGCTTAGAAATGCCATGAAACGTGGACATTTGTTGGTCCCGGGCTGATTGAACCATTTTTCACAATATGAGAAATACCGAGCTGATATAAGTACTTGTGTTCTCAAAATTAAAATTCCAGTTATCGATGCCATATGCTTAGAAATGCCATGAAACGTGGACATTTCTTGGTCCCGAGCTGATTGGACCATTGTTTCACAACTCGAAAAATACCGAGATGATATACGTACTTGGGATGTGAAAATTGATATTTCATTTATCGACACCATATGCTTAGAAATGCGATGAAACGTGGACATTTGTTGGTTCCGGGCTGATTGGACCATTGTTTCGCAACACGTAAAATACGGAGCTGATATACGTACTTGAGATGTGAAAATTGATATTTCATTTATCGATGCTATATGCTTAGAAATGCCATGAAACGTGGACATTTCTTGGTCCCGAGCTGGTTGAGGAACATTTTCATGACGCGAAAAACTCCGAGTTGATATAATTACTTGTGGTCTGAAAATTGAGATTCCAGTTATCGACGCCATACCTTCAGTAATACCATGAAACGTGGACATTTCTTGGTCCCGGGCTGATTGGGGAATTTTTTCACGGCGCGAAAAATTCCGAGCTGATATAAGTACTTGGGATCTGAAAATTGACTTTTCAGTTATCGACGCCATACGTTTAGAAATACCATAAAACGTGGACATTTCTTGGTCCCGGGCTGATTGGACCATTTTTTAACAAAATGTCAAATACTCAGATGATATAAGTACTTGGGATCTGAAAATTGACTTTTCAGTTATCGACGCTATACGTTTAGAAATACCATGAAACGTGGAGATTTCTTGGTCCCGTGCTGATTGGGCAATTTTTTCACGACGTGAAAAATTCCGAGCTGATATAAGTACTTGGGATCTGAAAATTGACTTTTCAGTTATCGACGGTATACGTTTAGAAATACCATGAAACGTGGACATTTCTTGGTCCCGGGCTGAATGGACCATTTTTTAAAAACATGTAAAATACGCAGATGATATAAGTACTTGGGATCTGAAAATTGAGTTTTCAGTTATCGACGCTATACGTTTAGAAATACCATGAAAAGTGGACATTTCTTGGTCCCGGGCTGATTGGGCAATTTTTTCACGACGTGAAAAATTACGAGCTGATATAAGTACTTGGGATCTGAAAATTGAGTTTTCAGTTATCGATGCCATACGTTTAGAAATACCTTGAAACGTGGACATTTCTTGGTCCCGGGCTGATTGGGGAATTTTTTCACGGCGCGAAAAATTCCGAGCTGATATAAGTACTTGGGATCTGAAAATTGACTTTTCAGTTATCGACGCCATACGTTTAGAAATACCATAAAACGTGGACATTTCTTGGTCCCGGGCTGATTGGACCATTTTTTAAAAACATGTAAAATACGCAGATGATATAAGTACTTGGGATCTGAAAATTGAGTTTTCAGTTATCGACGCTATACGTTTAGAAATACCATGAAACGTGGACATTTCTTGGTCCCGGGCTGATTGGGCAATTTTTTCACGACGTGAAAAATTACGAGCTGATATAAGTACTTGGGATCTGAAAATTGAGTTTTCAGTTATCGATGCCATACGTTTAGAAATACCTTGAAACGTGGACATTTCTTGGTCCCGGGCTGATTGGGCAATTTTTTCACGACGTGAAAAATTCCGAGATGATATAAGTACTTGTGGTCTGAAAATTGAAATTCCAGTTATCGATGCCATATGCTTAGAAATGCGATGAAACGTGGACATTTGTTGGTTCCGTGCTGATTGGACCATTGTTTCGCAACACGTAAAATACGGAGCTGATATACGTACTTGGGATGTGAAAATTGATATTTCATTTATCGACGCCATATGCTTAGAAACTCCATGAAACGTGGACATTTCTTGGTCCCGAGCTGATTGGGGAATTTTTTCACGACGCCAAAAATTCACAGCTGATATAAGTATTTGTGATCTGAAAATTGAGATTCCAGTTATCAACGCAACACTTTTAGAAATACCATGAAAAGTGCGCATTTTTTGGTCCCGGGCTGATTGGGGCATGTTTTCAAAACACGAAAAATTCTTAGCTGATATAAGTACTTGTGGTCTGAAAATTGAGATTCCAGTTATCAAAGCCATACGTTTAGAAATACCATGAAACGTGGACATATGTTGGTCCCGGGCTGTTTGAACCATTTCTCACAATATGAAAAATACCGAGCTGATATAAGTACTTGTGGTCTCAAAATTAAAATTCCAGTTTTCGATGCCATATGCTTAGAAATGCCATGAAACGTGGACATTTGATGGTCCCGAGCTGATTGGACCATTGTTTCACAACTCGAAAAATACCGAGATGATATAAGTACTTGTGATCTGAAAATTCACATTCCAGTTGTCAACGCAACACATTTAGAAATGCCAGTAAACGTGGTCATTTCTTGGTCCCGAGCTGATTGAGGAATTTTTTCACGGCGCGAGAAATTCCCAGTTGATATTAGTACTTGTGGTCTGAAAATTGAAATTCCAGTTATCGATGCCATATGGTTAGAAATGCCATGAAACGTGGACATTTGTTGGTCCCGGGCTGATTGGACCATTGTTTCACAACACATAAAATACGGGATAAAATACGGGATAAAATACGGAGCTGATATACGTACTTGGGATGTGAAACTTGATATTTCATTTATCGACGCCATATGCTTAGAAATGCCATGAAACGTGGACATTTGTTGGTCCCGGGCTGATTGAACCATTTTTCACAATATGAGAAATACCGAGCTAATATAAGTACTTGTGTTCTCAAAATTAAAATTCCAGTTATCGATGCCATATGCTTAGAAATGCCATGAAACGTGGACATTTCTTGGTCCCGAGCTGATTGAGGAATTTTTTCATGACGCGAAAATTGTCGAGCTGATATAAGTACTTGCGATCTGAAAATTCAGATTCCAGTTGTCAACGCAACACATTTAGAAATGCCATGAAACGTGTATATTTTTTGGTCCCGAGCTGATATAAGTACTTGTGATCTGAAAATTCGGATTCCAGTCATGAACGCAACACATTTAGAAATGCCATGAAACGTGGTCATTTCTTGGTCCCGAGCTGATTGAGGAATTTTTTCACGGCGCGAAAAATTCCCAGTTGATATTAGTACTTGTGGTCTGAAAATTGAAATTCCAGTTATCGATGCCATATGGTTAGAAATGCCATGAAACGTGGACATTTGTTGGTTCCGGGCTGATTGGACCATTGTTTCGCAACACGTAAAATACGGAGCTGATATACGTACTTGAGATGTGAAAATCGATATTTCATTTATCGATGCCATATGCTTAGAAATGCCACGAAACGTGGACATTTCTTGGTCCCGAGCTGATTGAGGAATTTTTTCATGACGCGAAAAATTCCGATTTAATATAATTACTTGTGGTCTGAAAATTGAGATTCCAGTTATCGACGCCATCCGTTCAGCAATACCATGAAACGTGGACATTTCTTGGTCCCGAACTGATTGAGGAATTTTATCTTGACGCGAAAAATTCCGAGTTGATATCAGTACTTGTGATCTGAAAGTTCAGATTCCAGTTGTCAACGCAACAAATTTAGAAATGCCATGAAACGTGTATATTTTTTGGTCCCGGGTAGATTGTGGCATTTTTTCAAAACATGGACAATTCTTAGCTGATATAAGTTCTTGGGATCGGAAAATTGAGATTCCGTTATCGTCGCCATACGTTTAGAAATACCATGAAACGTGGACATTCGTTGGTCCCGGGCTGATTGAACCATTTGTCATAACACGAAAAATATCGAGTTGATATAAGTACTTGTGTTCTGAAAACTGATATTCCAGTTATCGATGCCATATGCTTAGAAATGCCATGAAACGTGGACATTTGTTGGTCCCGGGCTGATTGGACCATTGTTTAACAACACGTAAAATACGGAGCTGATATACGTACTTGGGATGTGAAAATTGATATTTCATTTATCGACGCCATATGCTTAGAAATGCCATGAAACATGGACATTTCTTGGTCCCGAGTTGATTGAGGAATTTTTTCATGACGCGAAAAATTCCAAATTAATATAATTACTTGTGGTCTGAAAATTGAGATTCCAGTTATCGACGCCATACGTTTAGAAATACCATGAAACGTGGACATTTCTTGGTCCCGTGCTGATTGGGCAATTTTTTCACGACGTGAAAAATTCCGAGCTGATATAAGTACTTGGGATCTGAAAATTGACTTTTCAGTTATCGACGCTATACGTTTAGAAATACCATGAAACGTGGAGATTTCTTGGTCCCGTGCTGATTGGGCAATTTTTTCACGACGTGAAAAATTCCGAGCTGATATAAGTACTTGGGATCTGAAAATTGACTTTTCAGTTATCGACGGTATACGTTTAGAAATACCATGAAACGTGGACATTTCTTGGTCCCGGGCTGAATGGACCATTTTTTAAAAACATGTAAAATACGCAGATGATATAAGTACTTGGGATCTGAAAATTGAGTTTTCAAGTTATCGACGCTATACGTTTAGAAATACCATGAAACGTGGACATTTCTTGGTCCCGGGCTGATTGGGCAATTTTTTCACGACGTGAAAAATTACGAGCTGATATAAGTACTTGGGATCTGAAAATTGAGTTTTCAGTTATCGATGCCATACGTTTAGAAATACCTTGAAACGTGGACATTTCTTGGTCCCGGGCTGATTGGGGAATTTTTTCACGGCGCGAAAAATTCCGAGCTGATATAAGTACTTGGGATCTGAAAATTGACTTTTCAGTTATCGACGCCATACGTTTAGAAATACCATAAAACGTGGACATTTCTTGGTCCCGGGCTGATTGGACCATTTTTTAAAAACATGTAAAATACGCAGATGATATAAGTACTTGGGATCTGAAAATTGAGTTTTCAGTTATCGACGCTATACGTTTAGAAATACCATGAAACGTGGACATTTCTTGGTCCCGGGCTGATTGGGCAATTTTTTCACGACGTGAAAAATTACGAGCTGATATAAGTACTTGGGATCTGAAAATTGAGTTTTCAGTTATCGATGCCATACGTTTAGAAATACCTTGAAACGTGGACATTTCTTGGTCCCGGGCTGATTGGGCAATTTTTTCACGACGTGAAAAATTCCGAGCTGATATAAGTACTTGGGATCTGAAAATTGACTTTTCAATTATCGACGCTATACGTTTAGAAATACCATGAAACGTGGACATTTCTTGGTCCCGGGCTGATTGGACCATTGTTACACAACTCGAAAGATACCGGGATGATATAAGTACTTGTGATCTGAAAATTCAGATTCCAGTTGTCAACGCAACACATTCAGAAATGCCATGAAACGTGGACATTTGTTGGTCCGGTGCTGATTGGGGAATTTTTTCACGACGCGAAAAATTCCGAGCTAATATAAGTAATTGGGTTCTGAAACTTGTGATTCCAGTTGTCGACGCGATTTTTTTAGAAATGCCATGAACCGTGGACATATGTTGGTCCCGGGCTGAAGGAATTTTTTCACGGCGCGAAAAACTCCAAGTTGATATAAGTACTTGTGGTCTGAAAATTGAAATTCCAGTTATCGATGCCATATGCTTAGAAATGCCATCTAACGTGGACATTTGTTGGTCCCGGGCTGATTGGACCATTGTTTCACAACACATAAAATACGGGATAAAATACGGAGCTGATATACGTACTTGGGATGTGAAAATTGAAATTTCATTTCTCGACGCCATATGCTTAGAAATGCCATGAAACATGGACATTTGTTGGTCCCAGACTGTTTAGACCTTTTTTCCACAATACCAAAAATACCGAGTTAATATAATTACTTGTGGTCTGAAAATTGATATTCCAGTTATCGTCGCCATACGTTCAGCAATGCCACGAAACGTGGACATTTATTGGTCCCGAGCTGATTGGACCATTGTTTCACAACTCGAAAAATACCGAGATGATATACGTACTTGGGATGTGAAAATTGATATTTCATTTATCGACACCATATGCTTAGAAATGCGATGAAACGTGGACATTTGTTGGTTCCGGGCTGATTGGACCATTGTTTCGCAACACGTAAAATACGGAGCTGATATACGTACTTGAGATGTGAAAATTGATATTTCATTTATCGATGCTATATGCTTAGAAATGCCATGAAACGTGGACATTTCTTGGTCCCGAGCCGGTTGAGGAACTTTTTCATGACGCGAAAAACTCCGAGTTGATATAATTACTTGTGGTCTGAAAATTGAGATTCCAGTTATCGACGCCATCCGTTCAGCAATACCATGAAACGTGGATCTTTCTTGGTCCCGAACTGATTGAGGAATTTTATCTTGACGCGAAAAATTCCGAGTTGATATCAGTACTTGTGATCTGAAAGTTCAGATTCCAGTTGTCAACGCAACAAATTTAGAAATGCCATGAACCGTGGACATTTGTTCGTCCCGGGCTGACTGGACCATTGTTTCGCAACACGTAAAATACGGAGCTGATATACGTACTTGAGATGTGAAAATCGATATTTCATTTATCGATGCCATATGCTTAGAAATGCCACGAAACGTGGACATTTCTTGGTCCCGAGCTGATTGAGGAATTTTTCCATGACGCGAAAAATTCCGATTTAATATAATTACTTGTGGTCTGAAAATTGAGATTCCAGTTATCGACGCCATCCGTTCAGCAATACCATGAAACGTGGACATTTCTTGGTCCCGAACTGATTGAGGAATTTTATCTTGACGCGAAAAATTCCGAGTTGATATCAGTACTTGTGATCTGAAAGTTCAGATTCCAGTTGTCAACGCAACAAATTTAGAAATGCCATGAAACGTGTATATTTTTTGGTCCCGGGTAGATTGTGGCATTTTTTCAAAACATGGACAATTCTTAGCTGATATAAGTTCTTGGGATCGGAAAATTGAGATTCAGTTATCGTCGCCATACGTTTAGAAATACCATGAAACGTGGACATTCGTTGGTCCCGGGCTGATTGAACCATTTGTCATAACACGAAAAATATCGAGTTGATATAAGTACTTGTATTCTGAAAACTGATATTCCAGTTATCGATGCCATATGCTTAGAAATGCCATGAAACGTGGACATTTGTTGGTCCCGGGCTGATTGGACCATTGTTTAACAACACGTAAAATACGGAGCTGATATACGTACTTGGGATGTGAAAATTGATATTTCATTTATCGACGCCATATGCTTAGAAATGCCATGAAACATGGACATTTCTTGGTCCCGAGTTGATTGAGGAATTTTTTCATGACGCGAAAAATTCCAAATTAATATAATTACTTGTGGTCTGAAAATTGAGATTCCAGTTATCGACGCCATACGTTTAGAAATACCATGAAACGTGGACATTTCTTGGTCCCGGGCTGATTGGACCATTTTTTAACAACATGTCAAATACTCAGATGATATAAGTACTTGGGATCTGAAAATTGACTTTTCAGTTATCGACGCTATACGTTTAGAAATACCATGAAACGTGGAGATTTCTTGGTCCCGTGCTGATTGGGCAATTTTTTCACGACGTGAAAAATTCCGAGCTGATATAAGTACTTGGGATCTGAAAATTGAGTTTTCAGTTATCGATGCCATACGTTTAGAAATACCTTGAAACGTGGACATTTCTTGGTCCCGGGCTGATTGGGCAATTTTTTCACGACGTGAAAAATTCCGAGCTGATATAAGTACTTGGGATCTGAAAATTGACTTTTCAATTATCGACGCTATACGTTTAGAGATACCATGAAACGTGGACATTTCTTGGTCCCGGGCTGATTGGACCATTTTTTAAAAACATGTAAAATACGCAGATGATATAAGTACTTGGGATCTGAAAATTGAGTTTTCAGTTATCGACGCTATACGTTTAGAAATACCATGAAACGTGGACATTTCTTGGTCCCGGGCTGATTGGGCAATTTTTTCACGACGTGAAAAATTACGAGCTGATATAAGTACTTGGGATCTGAAAATTGAGTTTTCAGTTATCGATGCCATACGTTTAGAAATACCTTGAAACGTGGACATTTCTTGGTCCCGGGCTGATTGGGCAATTTTTTCACGACGTGAAAAATTCCGAGCTGATATAAGTACTTGGGATCTGAAAATTGACTTTTCAATTATCGACGCTATACGTTTAGAAATACCATGAAACGTGGACATTTCTTGGTCCCGGGCTGATTGGACCATTGTTACACAACTCGAAAGATACCGGGATGATATAAGTACTTGTGATCTGAAAATTCAGATTCCAGTTGTCAACGCAACACATTCAGAAATGCCATGAAACGAGGACATTTGTTGGTCCCGGGCTGATTGGACCATTGTTTAACAACACGTAAAATACGGAGCTGATATACGTACTTGGGATGTGAAAATTGATATTTCATTTATCGACGCCATATGCTTAGAAATGCCATGAAACATGGACATTTCTTGGTCCCGAGTTGATTGAGGAATTTTTTCATGACGCGAAAAATTCCATATTAATATAATTACTTGTGGTCTGAAAATTGAGATTCCAGTTATCGACGCCATACGTTTAGAAATACCATGAAACGTGGACATTTCTTGGTCCCGGGCTGATTGGGGAATTTTTTCACGGCGCGAAAAATTCCGAGCTGATATAAGTACTTGGGATCTGAAAATTGACTTTTCAGTTATCGACGCCATACGTTTAGAAATACCATAAAACGTGGACATTTCTTGGTCCCGGGCTGATTGGGCAATTTTTTCACGACGTGAAAAATTACGAGCTGATATAAGTACTTGGGATCTGAAAATTGAGTTTTCAGTTATCGATGCCATACGTTTAGAAATACCTTGAAACGTGGACATTTCTTGGTCCCGGGCTGATTGGGCAATTTTTTCACGACGTGAAAAATTCCGAGCTGATATAAGTACTTGGGATCTGAAAATTGAGTTTTCAGTTATCGATGCCATACGTTTAGAAATACCTTGAAACGTGGACATTTCTTGGTCCCGGGCTGATTGGGCAATTTTTTCACGACGTGAAAAATTCCGAGCTGATATAAGTACTTGGGATCTGAAAATTGACTTTTCAATTATCGACGCTATACGTTTAGAAATACCATGAAACGTGGACATTTCTTGGTCCCGGGCTGATTGGACCATTGTTACACAACTCGAAAGATACCGGGATGATATAAGTACTTGTGATCTGAAAATTCAGATTCCAGTTGTCAACGCAACACATTCAGAAATGCCATGAAACGTGGACATTTGTTGGTCCGGTGCTGATTGGGGAATTTTTTCACGACGCGAAAAATTCCGAGCTAATATAAGTAATTGGGTTCTGAAACTTGTGATTCCAGTTGTCGACGCGATTTTTTTAGAAATGCCATGAACCGTGGACATATGTTGGTCCCGGGCTGAAGGAATTTTTTCACGGCGCGAAAAACTCCAAGTTGATATAAGTACTTGTGGTCTGAAAATTGAAATTCCAGTTATCGATGCCATATGCTTAGAAATGCCATCTAACGTGGACATTTGTTGGTCCCGGGCTGATTGGACCATTGTTTCACAACACATAAAATACGGGATAAAATACGGAGCTGATATACGTACTTGGGATGTGAAAATTGAAGTTTCATTTCTCGACGCCATATGCTTAGAAATGCCATGAAACATGGACATTTGTTGGTCCCAGACTGTTTAGACCTTTTTTCCACAATACCAAAAATACCGAGTTAATATAATTACTTGTGGTCTGAAAATTGATATTCCAGTTATCGTCGCCATACGTTCAGCAATGCCACGAAACGTGGACATTTATTGGTCCCGAGCTGATTGGACCATTGTTTCACAACTCGAAAAATACCGAGATGATATACGTACTTGGGATGTGAAAATTGATATTTCATTTATCGACACCATCTGCTTAGAAATGCGATGAAACGTTGACATTTGTTGGTTCCGGGCTGATTGGACCATTGTTTCGCAACACGTAAAATACGGAGCTGATAAACGTACTTGAGATGTGAAAATTGATATTTCATTTATCGATGCTATATGCTTAGAAATGCCATGAAACGTGGACATTTCTTGGTCCCGAGCTGGTTGAGGAACTTTTTCATGACGCGAAAAACTCCGAGTTGATATAATTACTTGTGTTCTGAAAATTGAGATTCCAGTTATCGACGCCATACGTTCAGCAATACCATGAAACGTGGATATTTCTTGGTCCCGAACTGATTGAGGAATTTTATCTTGACGCGAAAAATTCCGAGTTGATATCAGTACTTGTGATCTGAAAGTTCAGATTCCAGTTGTCAACGCAACAAATTTAGAAATGCCATGAACCGTGGACATTTGTTGGACCCGGGCTGACTGTACCATTGTTTCGCAACACGTAAAATACGGAGCTGATATACGTACTTGAGATGTGAAAATCGATATTTCATTTATCGATGCCATATGCTTAGAAATGCCACGAAACGTGGACATTTCTTGGTCCCGAGCTGATTGAGGAATTTTTTCATGACGCGAAAAATTCCGATTTAATATAATTACTTGTGGTCTGAAAATTGAGATTCCAGTTATCGACGCCATCCGTTCAGCAATACCATGAAACGTGGACATTTCTTGGTCCCGAACTGATTGAGGAATTTTATCTTGACGCGAAAAATTCCGAGTTGATATCAGTCCTTGTGATCTGAAAGTTCAGATTCCAGTTGTCAACGCAACAAATTTAGAAATGCCATGAAACGTGTATATTTTTTGGTCCCGGGTAGATTGGGGCATTTTTTCAAAACATGGAAAATTCTTAGCTGATATAAGTACTTCGGATCGGAAAATTGAGATTCAGTTATCGTCGCCATACGTTTAAACATACCATGAAACGTGGACATTCGTTGGTCCCGGGCTGATTGAACCAGTGCTCATAACACGAAGAATACCGAGTTGATATAAGTACTTGTGTTCTGAAAATTGATATTCCAGTTATCGATGCCATCTGCTTAGAAATGCGATGAAACGTTGACATTTGTTGGTTCCGGGCTGATTGGACCATTGTTTCGCAACACGTAAAATACGGAGCTGATAAACGTACTTGAGATGTGAAAATTGATATTTCATTTATCGATGCTATATGCTTAGAAATGCCATGAAACGTGGACATTTCTTGGTCCCGAGCTGGTTGAGGAACTTTTTCATGACGCGAAAAACTCCGAGTTGATATAATTACTTGTGTTCTGAAAATTGAGATTCCAGTTATCGACGCCATACGTTCAGCAATACCATGAAACGTGGATATTTCTTGGTCCCGAACTGATTGAGGAATTTTATCTTGACGCGAAAAATTCCGAGTTGATATCAGTACTTGTGATCTGAAAGTTCAGATTCCAGTTGTCAACGCAACAAATTTAGAAATGCCATGAACCGTGGACATTTGTTGGACCCGGGCTGACTGTACCATTGTTTCGCAACACGTAAAATACGGAGCTGATATACGTACTTGAGATGTGAAAATCGATATTTCATTTATCGATGCCATATGCTTAGAAATGCCACGAAACGTGGACATTTCTTGGTCCCGAGCTGATTGAGGAATTTTTTCATGACGCGAAAAATTCCGATTTAATATAATTACTTGTGGTCTGAAAATTGAGATTCCAGTTATCGACGCCATCCGTTCAGCAATACCATGAAACGTGGACATTTCTTGGTCCCGAACTGATTGAGGAATTTTATCTTGACGCGAAAAATTCCGAGTTGATATCAGTCCTTGTGATCTGAAAGTTCAGATTCCAGTTGTCAACGCAACAAATTTAGAAATGCCATGAAACGTGTATATTTTTTGGTCCCGGGTAGATTGGGGCATTTTTTCAAAACATGGAAAATTCTTAGCTGATATAAGTACTTCGGATCGGAAAATTGAGATTCAGTTATCGTCGCCATACGTTTAAACATACCATGAAACGTGGACATTCGTTGGTCCCGGGCTGATTGAACCAGTGCTCATAACACGAAGAATACCGAGTTGATATAAGTACTTGTGTTCTGAAAATTGATATTCCAGTTATCGATGCCATATACTTAGAAATGCCATGAAGCGTGGACATTTGTTGGTCCCGGGCTGACTGGACCATTGTTTCACAACACGTAAAATACGGAGCTGATATACGTACTTGGGATGTGAAAATTGATATTTCATTTCTCGACGCCATATGCTTAGAAATGCCATGAAACATTGACATTTGTTGGTCCCAGAATGTTTAGACCTTTTTTCCACAATACCAAAAATACCGAGTTAATATAATTACTTGTGGTCTGAAAATTGATATTCCAGTTATCGTCGCCATACGTTCAGCAATGCCACGAAACGTGGACATTTATTGGTCCCGAGCTGATTGGACCATTGTTTCACAACTCGAAAAATACCGAGATGATATACGTACTTGGGATGTGAAAATTGATATTTCATTTATCGACACCATATGCTTAGAAATGCGATGAAACGTGGACATTTGTTGGTTCCGGGCTGATTGGACCATTGTTTCGCAACACGTAAAATACGGAGCTGATATACGTACTTGAGATGTGAAAATTGATATTTCATTTATCGATGCTATATGCTTAGAAATGCCATGAAACGTGGACATTTCTTGGTCCCGAGCCGGTTGAGGAACTTTTTCATGACGCGAAAAACTCCGAGTTGATATAATTACTTGTGGTCTGAAAATTGAGATTCCAGTTATCGACGCCATCCGTTCAGCAATACCATGAAACGTGGATCTTTCTTGGTCCCGAACTGATTGAGGAATTTTATCTTGACGCGAAAAATTCCGAGTTGATATCAGTACTTGTGATCTGAAAGTTCAGATTCCAGTTGTCAACGCAACAAATTTAGAAATGCCATGAACCGTGGACATTTGTTCGTCCCGGGCTGACTGGACCATTGTTTCGCAACACGTAAAATACGGAGCTGATATACGTACTTGAGATGTGAAAATCGATATTTCATTTATCGATGCCATATGCTTAGAAATGCCACGAAACGTGGACATTTCTTGGTCCCGAGCTGATTGAGGAATTTTTCCATGACGCGAAAAATTCCGATTTAATATAATTACTTGTGGTCTGAAAATTGAGATTCCAGTTATCGACGCCATCCGTTCAGCAATACCATGAAACGTGGACATTTCTTGGTCCCGAACTGATTGAGGAATTTTATCTTGACGCGAAAAATTCCGAGTTGATATCAGTACTTGTGATCTGAAAGTTCAGATTCCAGTTGTCAACGCAACAAATTTAGAAATGGCATGAAACGTGTATATTTTTTGGTCCCGGGTAGATTGTGGCATTTTTTCAAAACATGGACAATTCTTAGCTGATATAAGTTCTTGGGATCGGAAAATTGAGATTCAGTTATCGTCGCCATACGTTTAGAAATACCATGAAACGTGGACATTCGTTGGTCCCGGGCTGATTGAACCATTTGTCATAACACGAAAAATATCGAGTTGATATAAGTACTTGTATTCTGAAAACTGATATTCCAGTTATCGATGCCATATGCTTAGAAATGCCATGAAACGTGGACATTTGTTGGTCCCGGGCTGATTGGACCATTGTTTAACAACACGTAAAATACGGAGCTGATATACGTACTTGGGATGTGAAAATTGATATTTCATTTATCGACGCCATATGCTTAGAAATGCCATGAAACATGGACATTTCTTGGTCCCGAGTTGATTGAGGAATTTTTTCATGACGCGAAAAATTCCAAATTAATATAATTACTTGTGGTCTGAAAATTGAGATTCCAGTTATCGACGCCATACGTTTAGAAATACCATGAAACGTGGACATTTCTTGGTCCCGGGCTGATTGGGGAATTTTTTCACGGCGCGAAAAATTCCGAGCTGATATAAGTACTTGGGATCTGAAAATTAACTTTTCAGTTATCGACGCCATACGTTTAGAAATACCATAAAACGTGGACATTTCTTGGTCCCGGGCTGATTGGACCATTTTTTAACAAAATGTCAAATACTCAGATGATATAAGAACTTGGGATCTGAAAATTGACTTTTCAGTTATCGACGCTATACGTTTAGAAATACCATGAAACGTGGAGATTTCTTGGTCCCGTGCTGATTGGGCAATTTTTTCACGACGTGAAAAATTCCGAGCTGATATAAGTACTTGGGATCTGAAAATTGACTTTTCAGTTATCGACTGTATACGTTTAGAAATACCATGAAACGTGGACATTTCTTGGTCCCGGGCTGAATGGACCATTTTTTAAAAACATGTAAAATACGCAGATGATATAAGTACTTGGGATCTGAAAATTGAGTTTTCAGTTATCGACGCTATACGTTTAGAAATACCATGAAACGTGGACATTTCTTGGTCCCGGGCTGATTGGGCAATTTTTTCACGACGTGAAAAATTACGAGCTGATATAAGTACTTGGGATCTGAAAATTGAGTTTTCAGTTATCGATGCCATACGTTTAGAAATACCTTGAAACGTGGACATTTCTTGGTCCCGGGATGATTGGGGAATTTTTTCACGGCGCGAAAAATTCCGAGCTGATATAAGTACTTGGGATCTGAAAATTGACTTTTCAGTTATCGACGCCATACGTTTAGAAATACCATAAAACGTGGACATTTCTTGGTCCCGGGCTGATTGGACCATTTTTTAAAAACATGTAAAATACGCAGATGATATAAGTACTTGGGATCTGAAAATTGAGTTTTCAGTTATCGACGCTATACGTTTAGAAATACCATGAAACGTGGACATTTCTTGGTCCCGGGCTGATTGGGCAATTTTTTCACGACGTGAAAAATTACGAGCTGATATAAGTACTTGGGATCTGAAAATTGAGTTTTCAGTTATCGATGCCATACGTTTAGAAATACCTTGAAACGTGGACATTTCTTGGTCCCGGGCTGATTGGGCAATTTTTTCACGACGTGAAAAATTCCGAGCTGATATAAGTACTTGGAATCTGAAAATTGACTTTTCAATTATCGACGCTATACGTTTAGAAATACCATGAAACGTGGACATTTGTTGGTCCCGGTCTGATTGAACCATTTTTCACAGTATGAAAAATACCGAGCTGATATAAGTACTTGGGGTCTCAAAATTAAAATTCCAGTTATCGATGCCATATGCTTAGAAATGCCATGAAACGTGGAGATTTCTTGGTCCCGGACTGATTGGACCATTTTTTAAAAACACGTAAAATACGCAGATGATATAAGTACTTCGGATCTGAAAATTGACTTTTCAGTTATCGACGCCATACGTTTAGAAATACCATGAAACGTGGAGATTTCTTGGTCCCGGTCTGATTGGGGAATTTTTTCACGACGCGAAAAATTCCGAGCTGATATAAGTACTTGGGATCTGAAAATTGAGTTTCCAGTTATCGACGCCATACGTTTAGAAATGCCATGAAACGTGGACATTTGTTGGTCCCGGGCTGATTGGACCATTTTTCCACAATATGAAAAATACCGAGCTGATATAAGTACTTGTGGTCTCAAAATTAAAATTCCAGTTTTCGATGCCATATGCTTAGAAATGCCATGAAACGTGGACATTTGATGGTCCCGAGCTGATTGGACCATTGTTTCACAACTCGAAAAATACCGAGATGATATAAGTACTTGTGATCTGAAAATTCACATTCCAGTTGTCAACGCAACACATTTAGAAATGCCAGTAAACGTGGTCATTTCTTGGTCCCGAGCTGATTGAGGAATTTTTTCACGGCGCGAGAAATTCCCAGTTGATATTAGTACTTGTGGTCTGAAAATTGAAATTCCAGTTATCGATGCCATATGGTTAGAAATGCCATGAAACGTGGACATTTGTTGGTCCCGGGCTGATTGGACCATTGTTTCACAACACATAAAATACGGGATAAAATACGGAGCTGATATACGTACTTGGGATGTGAAACTTGATATTTCATTTATCGACGCCATATGCTTAGAAATGCCATGAAACGTGGACATTTGTTGGTCCCGGGCTGATTGAACCATTTTTCACAATATGAGAAATACCGAGCTGATATAAGTACTTGTGTTCTCAAAATTAAAATTCCAGTTATCGATGCCATATGCTTAGAAATGCCATGAAACGTGGACATTTCTTGGTCCCGAGCTGATTGAGGAATTTTTTCATGACGCGAAAATTGTCGAGCTGATATAAGTACTTGCGATCTGAAAATTCAGATTCCAGTTGTCAACGCAACACATTTAGAAATGCCATGAAACGTGTATATTTTTTGGTCCCGAGCTGATATAAGTACTTGTGATCTGAAAATTCGGATTCCAGTCATGAACGCAACACATTTAGAAATGCCATGAAACGTGGTCATTTCTTGGTCCCGAGCTGATTGAGGAATTTTTTCACGGCGCGAAAAATTCCCAGTTGATATTAGTACTTGTGGTCTGAAAATTGAAATTCCAGTTATCGATGCCATATGGTTAGAAATGCCATGAAACGTGGACATTTGTTGGTCCCGGGCTGATTGGACCATTGTTTCACAACACATAAAATACGGGATAAAATACGGGATAAAATACGGAGCTGATATACGTACTTGGGATGTGAAACTTGATATTTCATTTATCGACGCCATATGCTTAGAAATGCCATGAAACGTGGACATTTGTTGGTCCCGGGCTGATTGAACCATTTTTCACAATATGAGAAATACCGAGCTGATATAAGTACTTGTGTTCTCAAAATTAAAATTCCAGTTATCGATGCCATATGCTTAGAAATGCCATGAAACGTGGACATTTCTTGGTCCCGAGCTGATTGGACCATTGTTTCACAACTCGAAAAATACCGAGATGATATACGTACTTGGGATGTGAAAATTGATATTTCATTTATCGACACCATATGCTTAGAAATGCGATGAAACGTGGACATTTGTTGGTTCCGGGCTGATTGGACCATTGTTTCGCAACACGTAAAATACGGAGCTGATATACGTACTTGAGATGTGAAAATTGATATTTCATTTATCGATGCTATATGCTTAGAAATGCCATGAAACGTGGACATTTCTTGGTCCCGAGCTGGTTGAGGAACATTTTCATGACGCGAAAAACTCCGAGTTGATATAATTACTTGTGGTCTGAAAATTGAGATTCCAGTTATCGACGCCATACCTTCAGTAATACCATGAAACGTGGACATTTCTTGGTCCCGGGCTGATTGGGGAATTTTTTCACGGCGCGAAAAATTCCGAGCTGATATAAGTACTTGGGATCTGAAAATTGACTTTTCAGTTATCGACGCCATACGTTTAGAAATACCATAAAACGTGGACATTTCTTGGTCCCGGGCTGATTGGACCATTTTTTAACAAAATGTCAAATACTCAGATGATATAAGTACTTGGGATCTGAAAATTGACTTTTCAGTTATCGACGCTATACGTTTAGAAATACCATGAAACGTGGAGATTTCTTGGTCCCGTGCTGATTGGGCAATTTTTTCACGACGTGAAAAATTCCGAGCTGATATAAGTACTTGGGATCTGAAAATTGACTTTTCAGTTATCGACGGTATACGTTTAGAAATACCATGAAACGTGGACATTTCTTGGTCCCGGGCTGAATGGACCATTTTTTAAAAACATGTAAAATACGCAGATGATATAAGTACTTGGGATCTGAAAATTGAGTTTTCAGTTATCGACGCTATACGTTTAGAAATACCATGAAAAGTGGACATTTCTTGGTCCCGGGCTGATTGGGCAATTTTTTCACGACGTGAAAAATTACGAGCTGATATAAGTACTTGGGATCTGAAAATTGAGTTTTCAGTTATCGATGCCATACGTTTAGAAATACCTTGAAACGTGGACATTTCTTGGTCCCGGGCTGATTGGGGAATTTTTTCACGGCGCGAAAAATTCCGAGCTGATATAAGTACTTGGGATCTGAAAATTGACTTTTCAGTTATCGACGCCATACGTTTAGAAATACCATAAAACGTGGACATTTCTTGGTCCCGGGCTGATTGGACCATTTTTTAAAAACATGTAAAATACGCAGATGATATAAGTACTTGGGATCTGAAAATTGAGTTTTCAGTTATCGACGCTATACGTTTAGAAATACCATGAAACGTGGACATTTCTTGGTCCCGGGCTGATTGGGCAATTTTTTCACGACGTGAAAAATTACGAGCTGATATAAGTACTTGGGATCTGAAAATTGAGTTTTCAGTTATCGATGCCATACGTTTAGAAATACCTTGAAACGTGGACATTTCTTGGTCCCGGGCTGATTGGGCAATTTTTTCACGACGTGAAAAATTCCGAGATGATATAAGTACTTGTGGTCTGAAAATTGAAATTCCAGTTATCGATGCCATATGCTTAGAAATGCGATGAAACGTGGACATTTGTTGGTTCCGTGCTGATTGGACCATTGTTTCGCAACACGTAAAATACGGAGCTGATATACGTACTTGGGATGTGAAAATTGATATTTCATTTATCGACGCCATATGCTTAGAAACTCCATGAAACGTGGACATTTCTTGGTCCCGAGCTGATTGGGGAATTTTTTCACGACGCCAAAAATTCACAGCTGATATAAGTATTTGTGATCTGAAAATTGAGATTCCAGTTATCAACGCAACACTTTTAGAAATACCATGAAAAGTGCGCATTTTTTGGTCCCGGGCTGATTGGGGCATGTTTTCAAAACACGAAAAATTCTTAGCTGATATAAGTACTTGTGGTCTGAAAATTGAGATTCCAGTTATCAAAGCCATACGTTTAGAAATACCATGAAACGTGGACATATGTTGGTCCCGGGCTGTTTGAACCATTTCTCACAATATGAAAAATACCGAGCTGATATAAGTACTTGTGGTCTCAAAATTAAAATTCCAGTTTTCGATGCCATATGCTTAGAAATGCCATGAAACGTGGACATTTGATGGTCCCGAGCTGATTGGACCATTGTTTCACAACTCGAAAAATACCGAGATGATATAAGTACTTGTGATCTGAAAATTCACATTCCAGTTGTCAACGCAACACATTTAGAAATGCCAGTAAACGTGGTCATTTCTTGGTCCCGAGCTGATTGAGGAATTTTTTCACGGCGCGAGAAATTCCCAGTTGATATTAGTACTTGTGGTCTGAAAATTGAAATTCCAGTTATCGATGCCATATGGTTAGAAATGCCATGAAACGTGGACATTTGTTGGTCCCGGGCTGATTGGACCATTGTTTCACAACACATAAAATACGGGATAAAATACGGGATAAAATACGGAGCTGATATACGTACTTGGGATGTGAAACTTGATATTTCATTTATCGACGCCATATGCTTAGAAATGCCATGAAACGTGGACATTTGTTGGTCCCGGGCTGATTGAACCATTTTTCACAATATGAGAAATACCGAGCTAATATAAGTACTTGTGTTCTCAAAATTAAAATTCCAGTTATCGATGCCATATGCTTAGAAATGCCATGAAACGTGGACATTTCTTGGTCCCGAGCTGATTGAGGAATTTTTTCATGACGCGAAAATTGTCGAGCTGATATAAGTACTTGCGATCTGAAAATTCAGATTCCAGTTGTCAACGCAACACATTTAGAAATGCCATGAAACGTGTATATTTTTTGGTCCCGAGCTGATATAAGTACTTGTGATCTGAAAATTCGGATTCCAGTCATGAACGCAACACATTTAGAAATGCCATGAAACGTGGTCATTTCTTGGTCCCGAGCTGATTGAGGAATTTTTTCACGGCGCGAAAAATTCCCAGTTGATATTAGTACTTGTGGTCTGAAAATTGAAATTCCAGTTATCGATGCCATATGGTTAGAAATGCCATGAAACGTGGACATTTGTTGGTTCCGGGCTGATTGGACCATTGTTTCGCAACACGTAAAATACGGAGCTGATATACGTACTTGAGATGTGAAAATCGATATTTCATTTATCGATGCCATATGCTTAGAAATGCCACGAAACGTGGACATTTCTTGGTCCCGAGCTGATTGAGGAATTTTTTCATGACGCGAAAAATTCCGATTTAATATAATTACTTGTGGTCTGAAAATTGAGATTCCAGTTATCGACGCCATCCGTTCAGCAATACCATGAAACGTGGACATTTCTTGGTCCCGAACTGATTGAGGAATTTTATCTTGACGCGAAAAATTCCGAGTTGATATCAGTACTTGTGATCTGAAAGTTCAGATTCCAGTTGTCAACGCAACAAATTTAGAAATGCCATGAAACGTGTATATTTTTTGGTCCCGGGTAGATTGTGGCATTTTTTCAAAACATGGACAATTCTTAGCTGATATAAGTTCTTGGGATCGGAAAATTGAGATTCCGTTATCGTCGCCATACGTTTAGAAATACCATGAAACGTGGACATTCGTTGGTCCCGGGCTGATTGAACCATTTGTCATAACACGAAAAATATCGAGTTGATATAAGTACTTGTGTTCTGAAAACTGATATTCCAGTTATCGATGCCATATGCTTAGAAATGCCATGAAACGTGGACATTTGTTGGTCCCGGGCTGATTGGACCATTGTTTAACAACACGTAAAATACGGAGCTGATATACGTACTTGGGATGTGAAAATTGATATTTCATTTATCGACGCCATATGCTTAGAAATGCCATGAAACATGGACATTTCTTGGTCCCGAGTTGATTGAGGAATTTTTTCATGACGCGAAAAATTCCAAATTAATATAATTACTTGTGGTCTGAAAATTGAGATTCCAGTTATCGACGCCATACGTTTAGAAATACCATGAAACGTGGACATTTCTTGGTCCCGTGCTGATTGGGCAATTTTTTCACGACGTGAAAAATTCCGAGCTGATATAAGTACTTGGGATCTGAAAATTGACTTTTCAGTTATCGACGCTATACGTTTAGAAATACCATGAAACGTGGAGATTTCTTGGTCCCGTGCTGATTGGGCAATTTTTTCACGACGTGAAAAATTCCGAGCTGATATAAGTACTTGGGATCTGAAAATTGACTTTTCAGTTATCGACGGTATACGTTTAGAAATACCATGAAACGTGGACATTTCTTGGTCCCGGGCTGAATGGACCATTTTTTAAAAACATGTAAAATACGCAGATGATATAAGTACTTGGGATCTGAAAATTGAGTTTTCAAGTTATCGACGCTATACGTTTAGAAATACCATGAAACGTGGACATTTCTTGGTCCCGGGCTGATTGGGCAATTTTTTCACGACGTGAAAAATTACGAGCTGATATAAGTACTTGGGATCTGAAAATTGAGTTTTCAGTTATCGATGCCATACGTTTAGAAATACCTTGAAACGTGGACATTTCTTGGTCCCGGGCTGATTGGGGAATTTTTTCACGGCGCGAAAAATTCCGAGCTGATATAAGTACTTGGGATCTGAAAATTGACTTTTCAGTTATCGACGCCATACGTTTAGAAATACCATAAAACGTGGACATTTCTTGGTCCCGGGCTGATTGGACCATTTTTTAAAAACATGTAAAATACGCAGATGATATAAGTACTTGGGATCTGAAAATTGAGTTTTCAGTTATCGACGCTATACGTTTAGAAATACCATGAAACGTGGACATTTCTTGGTCCCGGGCTGATTGGGCAATTTTTTCACGACGTGAAAAATTACGAGCTGATATAAGTACTTGGGATCTGAAAATTGAGTTTTCAGTTATCGATGCCATACGTTTAGAAATACCTTGAAACGTGGACATTTCTTGGTCCCGGGCTGATTGGGCAATTTTTTCACGACGTGAAAAATTCCGAGCTGATATAAGTACTTGGGATCTGAAAATTGACTTTTCAATTATCGACGCTATACGTTTAGAAATACCATGAAACGTGGACATTTCTTGGTCCCGGGCTGATTGGACCATTGTTACACAACTCGAAAGATACCGGGATGATATAAGTACTTGTGATCTGAAAATTCAGATTCCAGTTGTCAACGCAACACATTCAGAAATGCCATGAAACGTGGACATTTGTTGGTCCGGTGCTGATTGGGGAATTTTTTCACGACGCGAAAAATTCCGAGCTAATATAAGTAATTGGGTTCTGAAACTTGTGATTCCAGTTGTCGACGCGATTTTTTTAGAAATGCCATGAACCGTGGACATATGTTGGTCCCGGGCTGAAGGAATTTTTTCACGGCGCGAAAAACTCCAAGTTGATATAAGTACTTGTGGTCTGAAAATTGAAATTCCAGTTATCGATGCCATATGCTTAGAAATGCCATCTAACGTGGACATTTGTTGGTCCCGGGCTGATTGGACCATTGTTTCACAACACATAAAATACGGGATAAAATACGGAGCTGATATACGTACTTGGGATGTGAAAATTGAAATTTCATTTCTCGACGCCATATGCTTAGAAATGCCATGAAACATGGACATTTGTTGGTCCCAGACTGTTTAGACCTTTTTTCCACAATACCAAAAATACCGAGTTAATATAATTACTTGTGGTCTGAAAATTGATATTCCAGTTATCGTCGCCATACGTTCAGCAATGCCACGAAACGTGGACATTTATTGGTCCCGAGCTGATTGGACCATTGTTTCACAACTCGAAAAATACCGAGATGATATACGTACTTGGGATGTGAAAATTGATATTTCATTTATCGACACCATATGCTTAGAAATGCGATGAAACGTGGACATTTGTTGGTTCCGGGCTGATTGGACCATTGTTTCGCAACACGTAAAATACGGAGCTGATATACGTACTTGAGATGTGAAAATTGATATTTCATTTATCGATGCTATATGCTTAGAAATGCCATGAAACGTGGACATTTCTTGGTCCCGAGCCGGTTGAGGAACTTTTTCATGACGCGAAAAACTCCGAGTTGATATAATTACTTGTGGTCTGAAAATTGAGATTCCAGTTATCGACGCCATCCGTTCAGCAATACCATGAAACGTGGATCTTTCTTGGTCCCGAACTGATTGAGGAATTTTATCTTGACGCGAAAAATTCCGAGTTGATATCAGTACTTGTGATCTGAAAGTTCAGATTCCAGTTGTCAACGCAACAAATTTAGAAATGCCATGAACCGTGGACATTTGTTCGTCCCGGGCTGACTGGACCATTGTTTCGCAACACGTAAAATACGGAGCTGATATACGTACTTGAGATGTGAAAATCGATATTTCATTTATCGATGCCATATGCTTAGAAATGCCACGAAACGTGGACATTTCTTGGTCCCGAGCTGATTGAGGAATTTTTCCATGACGCGAAAAATTCCGATTTAATATAATTACTTGTGGTCTGAAAATTGAGATTCCAGTTATCGACGCCATCCGTTCAGCAATACCATGAAACGTGGACATTTCTTGGTCCCGAACTGATTGAGGAATTTTATCTTGACGCGAAAAATTCCGAGTTGATATCAGTACTTGTGATCTGAAAGTTCAGATTCCAGTTGTCAACGCAACAAATTTAGAAATGCCATGAAACGTGTATATTTTTTGGTCCCGGGTAGATTGTGGCATTTTTTCAAAACATGGACAATTCTTAGCTGATATAAGTTCTTGGGATCGGAAAATTGAGATTCAGTTATCGTCGCCATACGTTTAGAAATACCATGAAACGTGGACATTCGTTGGTCCCGGGCTGATTGAACCATTTGTCATAACACGAAAAATATCGAGTTGATATAAGTACTTGTATTCTGAAAACTGATATTCCAGTTATCGATGCCATATGCTTAGAAATGCCATGAAACGTGGACATTTGTTGGTCCCGGGCTGATTGGACCATTGTTTAACAACACGTAAAATACGGAGCTGATATACGTACTTGGGATGTGAAAATTGATATTTCATTTATCGACGCCATATGCTTAGAAATGCCATGAAACATGGACATTTCTTGGTCCCGAGTTGATTGAGGAATTTTTTCATGACGCGAAAAATTCCAAATTAATATAATTACTTGTGGTCTGAAAATTGAGATTCCAGTTATCGACGCCATACGTTTAGAAATACCATGAAACGTGGACATTTCTTGGTCCCGGGCTGATTGGACCATTTTTTAACAACATGTCAAATACTCAGATGATATAAGTACTTGGGATCTGAAAATTGACTTTTCAGTTATCGACGCTATACGTTTAGAAATACCATGAAACGTGGAGATTTCTTGGTCCCGTGCTGATTGGGCAATTTTTTCACGACGTGAAAAATTCCGAGCTGATATAAGTACTTGGGATCTGAAAATTGAGTTTTCAGTTATCGATGCCATACGTTTAGAAATACCTTGAAACGTGGACATTTCTTGGTCCCGGGCTGATTGGGCAATTTTTTCACGACGTGAAAAATTCCGAGCTGATATAAGTACTTGGGATCTGAAAATTGACTTTTCAATTATCGACGCTATACGTTTAGAGATACCATGAAACGTGGACATTTCTTGGTCCCGGGCTGATTGGACCATTTTTTAAAAACATGTAAAATACGCAGATGATATAAGTACTTGGGATCTGAAAATTGAGTTTTCAGTTATCGACGCTATACGTTTAGAAATACCATGAAACGTGGACATTTCTTGGTCCCGGGCTGATTGGGCAATTTTTTCACGACGTGAAAAATTACGAGCTGATATAAGTACTTGGGATCTGAAAATTGAGTTTTCAGTTATCGATGCCATACGTTTAGAAATACCTTGAAACGTGGACATTTCTTGGTCCCGGGCTGATTGGGCAATTTTTTCACGACGTGAAAAATTCCGAGCTGATATAAGTACTTGGGATCTGAAAATTGACTTTTCAATTATCGACGCTATACGTTTAGAAATACCATGAAACGTGGACATTTCTTGGTCCCGGGCTGATTGGACCATTGTTACACAACTCGAAAGATACCGGGATGATATAAGTACTTGTGATCTGAAAATTCAGATTCCAGTTGTCAACGCAACACATTCAGAAATGCCATGAAACGAGGACATTTGTTGGTCCCGGGCTGATTGGACCATTGTTTAACAACACGTAAAATACGGAGCTGATATACGTACTTGGGATGTGAAAATTGATATTTCATTTATCGACGCCATATGCTTAGAAATGCCATGAAACATGGACATTTCTTGGTCCCGAGTTGATTGAGGAATTTTTTCATGACGCGAAAAATTCCATATTAATATAATTACTTGTGGTCTGAAAATTGAGATTCCAGTTATCGACGCCATACGTTTAGAAATACCATGAAACGTGGACATTTCTTGGTCCCGGGCTGATTGGGGAATTTTTTCACGGCGCGAAAAATTCCGAGCTGATATAAGTACTTGGGATCTGAAAACTGACTTTTCAGTTATCGACGCCATACGTTTAGAAATACCATAAAACGTGGACATTTCTTGGTCCCGGGCTGATTGGGCAATTTTTTCACGACGTGAAAAATTACGAGCTGATATAAGTACTTGGGATCTGAAAATTGAGTTTTCAGTTATCGATGCCATACGTTTAGAAATACCTTGAAACGTGGACATTTCTTGGTCCCGGGCTGATTGGGCAATTTTTTCACGACGTGAAAAATTCCGAGCTGATATAAGTACTTGGGATCTGAAAATTGAGTTTTCAGTTATCGATGCCATACGTTTAGAAATACCTTGAAACGTGGACATTTCTTGGTCCCGGGCTGATTGGGCAATTTTTTCACGACGTGAAAAATTCCGAGCTGATATAAGTACTTGGGATCTGAAAATTGACTTTTCAATTATCGACGCTATACGTTTAGAAATACCATGAAACGTGGACATTTCTTGGTCCCGGGCTGATTGGACCATTGTTACACAACTCGAAAGATACCGGGATGATATAAGTACTTGTGATCTGAAAATTCAGATTCCAGTTGTCAACGCAACACATTCAGAAATGCCATGAAACGTGGACATTTGTTGGTCCGGTGCTGATTGGGGAATTTTTTCACGACGCGAAAAATTCCGAGCTAATATAAGTAATTGGGTTCTGAAACTTGTGATTCCAGTTGTCGACGCGATTTTTTTAGAAATGCCATGAACCGTGGACATATGTTGGTCCCGGGCTGAAGGAATTTTTTCACGGCGCGAAAAACTCCAAGTTGATATAAGTACTTGTGGTCTGAAAATTGAAATTCCAGTTATCGATGCCATATGCTTAGAAATGCCATCTAACGTGGACATTTGTTGGTCCCGGGCTGATTGGACCATTGTTTCACAA
The DNA here is from genome assembly GCA_964016905.1 of Perithous albicinctus. Taxonomy (NCBI): domain Eukaryota; kingdom Metazoa; phylum Arthropoda; class Insecta; order Hymenoptera; family Ichneumonidae; genus Perithous; species Perithous albicinctus. The sequence continues at coordinate 2,321,582 of OZ024693.1, forward strand.
CACATAAAATACGGGATAAAATACGGAGCTGATATACGTACTTGGGATGTGAAAATTGAAGTTTCATTTCTCGACGCCATATGCTTAGAAATGCCATGAAACATGGACATTTGTTGGTCCCAGACTGTTTAGACCTTTTTTCCACAATACCAAAAATACCGAGTTAATATAATTACTTGTGGTCTGAAAATTGATATTCCAGTTATCGTCGCCATACGTTCAGCAATGCCACGAAACGTGGACATTTATTGGTCCCGAGCTGATTGGACCATTGTTTCACAACTCGAAAAATACCGAGATGATATACGTACTTGGGATGTGAAAATTGATATTTCATTTATCGACACCATCTGCTTAGAAATGCGATGAAACGTTGACATTTGTTGGTTCCGGGCTGATTGGACCATTGTTTCGCAACACGTAAAATACGGAGCTGATAAACGTACTTGAGATGTGAAAATTGATATTTCATTTATCGATGCTATATGCTTAGAAATGCCATGAAACGTGGACATTTCTTGGTCCCGAGCTGGTTGAGGAACTTTTTCATGACGCGAAAAACTCCGAGTTGATATAATTACTTGTGTTCTGAAAATTGAGATTCCAGTTATCGACGCCATACGTTCAGCAATACCATGAAACGTGGATATTTCTTGGTCCCGAACTGATTGAGGAATTTTATCTTGACGCGAAAAATTCCGAGTTGATATCAGTACTTGTGATCTGAAAGTTCAGATTCCAGTTGTCAACGCAACAAATTTAGAAATGCCATGAACCGTGGACATTTGTTGGACCCGGGCTGACTGTACCATTGTTTCGCAACACGTAAAATACGGAGCTGATATACGTACTTGAGATGTGAAAATCGATATTTCATTTATCGATGCCATATGCTTAGAAATGCCACGAAACGTGGACATTTCTTGGTCCCGAGCTGATTGAGGAATTTTTTCATGACGCGAAAAATTCCGATTTAATATAATTACTTGTGGTCTGAAAATTGAGATTCCAGTTATCGACGCCATCCGTTCAGCAATACCATGAAACGTGGACATTTCTTGGTCCCGAACTGATTGAGGAATTTTATCTTGACGCGAAAAATTCCGAGTTGATATCAGTCCTTGTGATCTGAAAGTTCAGATTCCAGTTGTCAACGCAACAAATTTAGAAATGCCATGAAACGTGTATATTTTTTGGTCCCGGGTAGATTGGGGCATTTTTTCAAAACATGGAAAATTCTTAGCTGATATAAGTACTTCGGATCGGAAAATTGAGATTCAGTTATCGTCGCCATACGTTTAAACATACCATGAAACGTGGACATTCGTTGGTCCCGGGCTGATTGAACCAGTGCTCATAACACGAAGAATACCGAGTTGATATAAGTACTTGTGTTCTGAAAATTGATATTCCAGTTATCGATGCCATCTGCTTAGAAATGCGATGAAACGTTGACATTTGTTGGTTCCGGGCTGATTGGACCATTGTTTCGCAACACGTAAAATACGGAGCTGATAAACGTACTTGAGATGTGAAAATTGATATTTCATTTATCGATGCTATATGCTTAGAAATGCCATGAAACGTGGACATTTCTTGGTCCCGAGCTGGTTGAGGAACTTTTTCATGACGCGAAAAACTCCGAGTTGATATAATTACTTGTGTTCTGAAAATTGAGATTCCAGTTATCGACGCCATACGTTCAGCAATACCATGAAACGTGGATATTTCTTGGTCCCGAACTGATTGAGGAATTTTATCTTGACGCGAAAAATTCCGAGTTGATATCAGTACTTGTGATCTGAAAGTTCAGATTCCAGTTGTCAACGCAACAAATTTAGAAATGCCATGAACCGTGGACATTTGTTGGACCCGGGCTGACTGTACCATTGTTTCGCAACACGTAAAATACGGAGCTGATATACGTACTTGAGATGTGAAAATCGATATTTCATTTATCGATGCCATATGCTTAGAAATGCCACGAAACGTGGACATTTCTTGGTCCCGAGCTGATTGAGGAATTTTTTCATGACGCGAAAAATTCCGATTTAATATAATTACTTGTGGTCTGAAAATTGAGATTCCAGTTATCGACGCCATCCGTTCAGCAATACCATGAAACGTGGACATTTCTTGGTCCCGAACTGATTGAGGAATTTTATCTTGACGCGAAAAATTCCGAGTTGATATCAGTCCTTGTGATCTGAAAGTTCAGATTCCAGTTGTCAACGCAACAAATTTAGAAATGCCATGAAACGTGTATATTTTTTGGTCCCGGGTAGATTGGGGCATTTTTTCAAAACATGGAAAATTCTTAGCTGATATAAGTACTTCGGATCGGAAAATTGAGATTCAGTTATCGTCGCCATACGTTTAAACATACCATGAAACGTGGACATTCGTTGGTCCCGGGCTGATTGAACCAGTGCTCATAACACGAAGAATACCGAGTTGATATAAGTACTTGTGTTCTGAAAATTGATATTCCAGTTATCGATGCCATATACTTAGAAATGCCATGAAGCGTGGACATTTGTTGGTCCCGGGCTGACTGGACCATTGTTTCACAACACGTAAAATACGGAGCTGATATACGTACTTGGGATGTGAAAATTGATATTTCATTTCTCGACGCCATATGCTTAGAAATGCCATGAAACATTGACATTTGTTGGTCCCAGAATGTTTAGACCTTTTTTCCACAATACCAAAAATACCGAGTTAATATAATTACTTGTGGTCTGAAAATTGATATTCCAGTTATCGTCGCCATACGTTCAGCAATGCCACGAAACGTGGACATTTATTGGTCCCGAGCTGATTGGACCATTGTTTCACAACTCGAAAAATACCGAGATGATATACGTACTTGGGATGTGAAAATTGATATTTCATTTATCGACACCATCTGCTTAGAAATGCGATGAAACGTTGACATTTGTTGGTTCCGGGCTGATTGGACCATTGTTTCGCAACACGTAAAATACGGAGCTGATAAACGTACTTGAGATGTGAAAATTGATATTTCATTTATCGATGCTATATGCTTAGAAATGCCATGAAACGTGGACATTTCTTGGTCCCGAGCTGGTTGAGGAACTTTTTCATGACGCGAAAAACTCCGAGTTGATATAATTACTTGTGTTCTGAAAATTGAGATTCCAGTTATCGACGCCATACGTTCAGCAATACCATGAAACGTGGATATTTCTTGGTCCCGAACTGATTGAGGAATTTTATCTTGACGCGAAAAATTCCGAGTTGATATCAGTACTTGTGATCTGAAAGTTCAGATTCCAGTTGTCAACGCAACAAATTTAGAAATGCCATGAACCGTGGACATTTGTTGGACCCGGGCTGACTGTACCATTGTTTCGCAACACGTAAAATACGGAGCTGATATACGTACTTGAGATGTGAAAATCGATATTTCATTTATCGATGCCATATGCTTAGAAATGCCACGAAACGTGGACATTTCTTGGTCCCGAGCTGATTGAGGAATTTTTTCATGACGCGAAAAATTCCGATTTAATATAATTACTTGTGGTCTGAAAATTGAGATTCCAGTTATCGACGCCATCCGTTCAGCAATACCATGAAACGTGGACATTTCTTGGTCCCGAACTGATTGAGGAATTTTATCTTGACGCGAAAAATTCCGAGTTGATATCAGTCCTTGTGATCTGAAAGTTCAGATTCCAGTTGTCAACGCAACAAATTTAGAAATGCCATGAAACGTGTATATTTTTTGGTCCCGGGTAGATTGGGGCATTTTTTCAAAACATGGAAAATTCTTAGCTGATATAAGTACTTCGGATCGGAAAATTGAGATTCAGTTATCGTCGCCATACGTTTAAACATACCATGAAACGTGGACATTCGTTGGTCCCGGGCTGATTGAACCAGTGCTCATAACACGAAGAATACCGAGTTGATATAAGTACTTGTGTTCTGAAAATTGATATTCCAGTTATCGATGCCATCTGCTTAGAAATGCGATGAAACGTTGACATTTGTTGGTTCCGGGCTGATTGGACCATTGTTTCGCAACACGTAAAATACGGAGCTGATAAACGTACTTGAGATGTGAAAATTGATGTTTCATTTATCGATGCTATATGCTTAGAAATGCCATGAAACGTGGACATTTCTTGGTCCCGAGCTGGTTGAGGAACTTTTTCATGACGCGAAAAACTCCGAGTTGATATAATTACTTGTGTTCTGAAAATTGAGATTCCAGTTATCGACGCCATACGTTCAGCAATACCATGAAACGTGGATATTTCTTGGTCCCGAACTGATTGAGGAATTTTATCTTGACGCGAAAAATTCCGAGTTGATATCAGTACTTGTGATCTGAAAGTTCAGATTCCAGTTGTCAACGCAACAAATTTAGAAATGCCATGAACCGTGGACATTTGTTGGACCCGGGCTGACTGTACCATTGTTTCGCAACACGTAAAATACGGAGCTGATATACGTACTTGAGATGTGAAAATCGATATTTCATTTATCGATGCCATATGCTTAGAAATGCCACGAAACGTGGACATTTCTTGGTCCCGAGCTGATTGAGGAATTTTTTCATGACGCGAAAAATTCCGATTTAATATAATTACTTGTGGTCTGAAAATTGAGATTCCAGTTATCGACGCCATCCGTTCAGCAATACCATGAAACGTGGACATTTCTTGGTCCCGAACTGATTGAGGAATTTTATCTTGACGCGAAAAATTCCGAGTTGATATCAGTCCTTGTGATCTGAAAGTTCAGATTCCAGTTGTCAACGCAACAAATTTAGAAATGCCATGAAACGTGTATATTTTTTGGTCCCGGGTAGATTGGGGCATTTTTTCAAAACATGGAAAATTCTTAGCTGATATAAGTACTTCGGATCGGAAAATTGAGATTCAGTTATCGTCGCCATACGTTTAAACATACCATGAAACGTGGACATTCGTTGGTCCCGGGCTGATTGAACCAGTGCTCATAACACGAAGAATACCGAGTTGATATAAGTACTTGTGTTCTGAAAATTGATATTCCAGTTATCGATGCCATATACTTAGAAATGCCATGAAGCGTGGACATTTGTTGGTCCCGGGCTGACTGGACCATTGTTTCACAACACGTAAAATACGGAGCTGATATACGTACTTGGGATGTGAAAATTGATATTTCATTTCTCGACGCCATATGCTTAGAAATGCCATGAAACATTGACATTTGTTGGTCCCAGAATGTTTAGACCTTTTTTCCACAATACCAAAAATACCGAGTTAATATAATTACTTGTGGTCTGAAAATTGATATTCCAGTTATCGTCGCCATACGTTCAGCAATGCCACGAAACGTGGACATTTATTGGTCCCGAGCTGATTGGACCATTGTTTCACAACTCGAAAAATACCGAGATGATATACGTACTTGGGATGTGAAAATTGATATTTCATTTATCGACACCATATGCTTAGAAATGCGATGAAACGTGGACATTTGTTGGTTCCGGGCTGATTGGACCATTGTTTCGCAACACGTAAAATACGGAGCTGATATACGTACTTGAGATGTGAAAATTGATATTTCATTTATCGATGCTATATGCTTAGAAATGCCATGAAACGTGGACATTTCTTGGTCCCGAGCCGGTTGAGGAACTTTTTCATGACGCGAAAAACTCCGAGTTGATATAATTACTTGTGGTCTGAAAATTGAGATTCCAGTTATCGACGCCATCCGTTCAGCAATACCATGAAACGTGGATCTTTCTTGGTCCCGAACTGATTGAGGAATTTTATCTTGACGCGAAAAATTCCGAGTTGATATCAGTACTTGTGATCTGAAAGTTCAGATTCCAGTTGTCAACGCAACAAATTTAGAAATGCCATGAAACGTGTATATTTTTTGGTCCCGGGTAGATTGTGGCATTTTTTCAAAACATGGACAATTCTTAGCTGATATAAGTTCTTGGGATCGGAAAATTGAGATTCCGTTATCGTCGCCATACGTTTAGAAATACCATGAAACGTGGACATTCGTTGGTCCCGGGCTGATTGAACCATTTGTCATAACACGAAAAATATCGAGTTGATATAAGTACTTGTGTTCTGAAAACTGATATTCCAGTTATCGATGCCATATGCTTAGAAATGCCATGAAACGTGGACATTTGTTGGTCCCGGGCTGATTGGACCATTGTTTAACAACACGTAAAATACGGAGCTGATATACGTACTTGGGATGTGAAAATTGATATTTCATTTATCGACGCCATATGCTTAGAAATGCCATGAAACATGGACATTTCTTGGTCCCGAGTTGATTGAGGAATTTTTTCATGACGCGAAAAATTCCAAATTAATATAATTACTTGTGGTCTGAAAATTGAGATTCCAGTTATCGACGCCATACGTTTAGAAATACCATGAAACGTGGACATTTCTTGGTCCCGTGCTGATTGGGCAATTTTTTCACGACGTGAAAAATTCCGAGCTGATATAAGTACTTGGGATCTGAAAATTGACTTTTCAGTTATCGACGCTATACGTTTAGAAATACCATGAAACGTGGAGATTTCTTGGTCCCGTGCTGATTGGGCAATTTTTTCACGACGTGAAAAATTCCGAGCTGATATAAGTACTTGGGATCTGAAAATTGACTTTTCAGTTATCGACGGTATACGTTTAGAAATACCATGAAACGTGGACATTTCTTGGTCCCGGGCTGAATGGACCATTTTTTAAAAACATGTAAAATACGCAGATGATATAAGTACTTGGGATCTGAAAATTGAGTTTTCAAGTTATCGACGCTATACGTTTAGAAATACCATGAAACGTGGACATTTCTTGGTCCCGGGCTGATTGGGCAATTTTTTCACGACGTGAAAAATTACGAGCTGATATAAGTACTTGGGATCTGAAAATTGAGTTTTCAGTTATCGATGCCATACGTTTAGAAATACCTTGAAACGTGGACATTTCTTGGTCCCGGGCTGATTGGGGAATTTTTTCACGGCGCGAAAAATTCCGAGCTGATATAAGTACTTGGGATCTGAAAATTGACTTTTCAGTTATCGACGCCATACGTTTAGAAATACCATAAAACGTGGACATTTCTTGGTCCCGGGCTGATTGGACCATTTTTTAAAAACATGTAAAATACGCAGATGATATAAGTACTTGGGATCTGAAAATTGAGTTTTCAGTTATCGACGCTATACGTTTAGAAATACCATGAAACGTGGACATTTCTTGGTCCCGGGCTGATTGGGCAATTTTTTCACGACGTGAAAAATTACGAGCTGATATAAGTACTTGGGATCTGAAAATTGAGTTTTCAGTTATCGATGCCATACGTTTAGAAATACCTTGAAACGTGGACATTTCTTGGTCCCGGGCTGATTGGGCAATTTTTTCACGACGTGAAAAATTCCGAGCTGATATAAGTACTTGGGATCTGAAAATTGACTTTTCAATTATCGACGCTATACGTTTAGAAATACCATGAAACGTGGACATTTCTTGGTCCCGGGCTGATTGGACCATTGTTACACAACTCGAAAGATACCGGGATGATATAAGTACTTGTGATCTGAAAATTCAGATTCCAGTTGTCAACGCAACACATTCAGAAATGCCATGAAACGTGGACATTTGTTGGTCCGGTGCTGATTGGGGAATTTTTTCACGACGCGAAAAATTCCGAGCTAATATAAGTAATTGGGTTCTGAAACTTGTGATTCCAGTTGTCGACGCGATTTTTTTAGAAATGCCATGAACCGTGGACATATGTTGGTCCCGGGCTGAAGGAATTTTTTCACGGCGCGAAAAACTCCAAGTTGATATAAGTACTTGTGGTCTGAAAATTGAAATTCCAGTTATCGATGCCATATGCTTAGAAATGCCATCTAACGTGGACATTTGTTGGTCCCGGGCTGATTGGACCATTGTTTCACAACACATAAAATACGGGATAAAATACGGAGCTGATATACGTACTTGGGATGTGAAAATTGAAATTTCATTTCTCGACGCCATATGCTTAGAAATGCCATGAAACATGGACATTTGTTGGTCCCAGACTGTTTAGACCTTTTTTCCACAATACCAAAAATACCGAGTTAATATAATTACTTGTGGTCTGAAAATTGATATTCCAGTTATCGTCGCCATACGTTCAGCAATGCCACGAAACGTGGACATTTATTGGTCCCGAGCTGATTGGACCATTGTTATACAACTCGAAAAATACCGAGATGATATACGTACTTGGGATGTGAAAATTGATATTTCATTTATCGACACCATATGCTTAGAAATGCGATGAAACGTGGACATTTGTTGGTTCCGGGCTGATTGGACCATTGTTTCGCAACACGTAAAATACGGAGCTGATATACGTACTTGAGATGTGAAAATTGATATTTCATTTATCGATGCTATATGCTTAGAAATGCCATGAAACGTGGACATTTCTTGGTCCCGAGCCGGTTGAGGAACTTTTTCATGACGCGAAAAACTCCGAGTTGATATAATTACTTGTGGTCTGAAAATTGAGATTCCAGTTATCGACGCCATCCGTTCAGCAATACCATGAAACGTGGATCTTTCTTGGTCCCGAACTGATTGAGGAATTTTATCTTGACGCGAAAAATTCCGAGTTGATATCAGTACTTGTGATCTGAAAGTTCAGATTCCAGTTGTCAACGCAACAAATTTAGAAATGCCATGAACCGTGGACATTTGTTCGTCCCGGGCTGACTGGACCATTGTTTCGCAACACGTAAAATACGGAGCTGATATACGTACTTGAGATGTGAAAATCGATATTTCATTTATCGATGCCATATGCTTAGAAATGCCACGAAACGTGGACATTTCTTGGTCCCGAGCTGATTGAGGAATTTTTCCATGACGCGAAAAATTCCGATTTAATATAATTACTTGTGGTCTGAAAATTGAGATTCCAGTTATCGACGCCATCCGTTCAGCAATACCATGAAACGTGGACATTTCTTGGTCCCGAACTGATTGAGGAATTTTATCTTGACGCGAAAAATTCCGAGTTGATATCAGTACTTGTGATCTGAAAGTTCAGATTCCAGTTGTCAACGCAACAAATTTAGAAATGCCATGAAACGTGTATATTTTTTGGTCCCGGGTAGATTGTGGCATTTTTTCAAAACATGGACAATTCTTAGCTGATATAAGTTCTTGGGATCGGAAAATTGAGATTCAGTTATCGTCGCCATACGTTTAGAAATACCATGAAACGTGGACATTCGTTGGTCCCGGGCTGATTGAACCATTTGTCATAACACGAAAAATATCGAGTTGATATAAGTACTTGTATTCTGAAAACTGATATTCCAGTTATCGATGCCATATGCTTAGAAATGCCATGAAACGTGGACATTTGTTGGTCCCGGGCTGATTGGACCATTGTTTAACAACACGTAAAATACGGAGCTGATATACGTACTTGGGATGTGAAAATTGATATTTCATTTATCGACGCCATATGCTTAGAAATGCCATGAAACATGGACATTTCTTGGTCCCGAGTTGATTGAGGAATTTTTTCATGACGCGAAAAATTCCAAATTAATATAATTACTTGTGGTCTGAAAATTGAGATTCCAGTTATCGACGCCATACGTTTAGAAATACCATGAAACGTGGACATTTCTTGGTCCCGGGCTGATTGGACCATTTTTTAACAACATGTCAAATACTCAGATGATATAAGTACTTGGGATCTGAAAATTGACTTTTCAGTTATCGACGCTATACGTTTAGAAATACCATGAAACGTGGAGATTTCTTGGTCCCGTGCTGATTGGGCAATTTTTTCACGACGTGAAAAATTCCGAGCTGATATAAGTACTTGGGATCTGAAAATTGAGTTTTCAGTTATCGATGCCATACGTTTAGAAATACCTTGAAACGTGGACATTTCTTGGTCCCGGGCTGATTGGGCAATTTTTTCACGACGTGAAAAATTCCGAGCTGATATAAGTACTTGGGATCTGAAAATTGACTTTTCAATTATCGACGCTATACGTTTAGAGATACCATGAAACGTGGACATTTCTTGGTCCCGGGCTGATTGGACCATTTTTTAAAAACATGTAAAATACGCAGATGATATAAGTACTTGGGATCTGAAAATTGAGTTTTCAGTTATCGACGCTATACGTTTAGAAATACCATGAAACGTGGACATTTCTTGGTCCCGGGCTGATTGGGCAATTTTTTCACGACGTGAAAAATTACGAGCTGATATAAGTACTTGGGATCTGAAAATTGAGTTTTCAGTTATCGATGCCATACGTTTAGAAATACCTTGAAACGTGGACATTTCTTGGTCCCGGGCTGATTGGGCAATTTTTTCACGACGTGAAAAATTCCGAGCTGATATAAGTACTTGGGATCTGAAAATTGACTTTTCAATTATCGACGCTATACGTTTAGAAATACCATGAAACGTGGACATTTCTTGGTCCCGGGCTGATTGGACCATTGTTACACAACTCGAAAGATACCGGGATGATATAAGTACTTGTGATCTGAAAATTCAGATTCCAGTTGTCAACGCAACACATTCAGAAATGCCATGAAACGAGGACATTTGTTGGTCCCGGGCTGATTGGACCATTGTTTAACAACACGTAAAATACGGAGCTGATATACGTACTTGGGATGTGAAAATTGATATTTCATTTATCGACGCCATATGCTTAGAAATGCCATGAAACATGGACATTTCTTGGTCCCGAGTTGATTGAGGAATTTTTTCATGACGCGAAAAATTCCATATTAATATAATTACTTGTGGTCTGAAAATTGAGATTCCAGTTATCGACGCCATACGTTTAGAAATACCATGAAACGTGGACATTTCTTGGTCCCGGGCTGATTGGGGAATTTTTTCACGGCGCGAAAAATTCCGAGCTGATATAAGTACTTGGGATCTGAAAATTGACTTTTCAGTTATCGACGCCATACGTTTAGAAATACCATAAAACGTGGACATTTCTTGGTCCCGGGCTGATTGGGCAATTTTTTCACGACGTGAAAAATTACGAGCTGATATAAGTACTTGGGATCTGAAAATTGAGTTTTCAGTTATCGATGCCATACGTTTAGAAATACCTTGAAACGTGGACATTTCTTGGTCCCGGGCTGATTGGGCAATTTTTTCACGACGTGAAAAATTCCGAGCTGATATAAGTACTTGGGATCTGAAAATTGAGTTTTCAGTTATCGATGCCATACGTTTAGAAATACCTTGAAACGTGGACATTTCTTGGTCCCGGGCTGATTGGGCAATTTTTTCACGACGTGAAAAATTCCGAGCTGATATAAGTACTTGGGATCTGAAAATTGACTTTTCAATTATCGACGCTATACGTTTAGAAATACCATGAAACGTGGACATTTCTTGGTCCCGGGCTGATTGGACCATTGTTACACAACTCGAAAGATACCGGGATGATATAAGTACTTGTGATCTGAAAATTCAGATTCCAGTTGTCAACGCAACACATTCAGAAATGCCATGAAACGTGGACATTTGTTGGTCCGGTGCTGATTGGGGAATTTTTTCACGACGCGAAAAATTCCGAGCTAATATAAGTAATTGGGTTCTGAAACTTGTGATTCCAGTTGTCGACGCGATTTTTTTAGAAATGCCATGAACCGTGGACATATGTTGGTCCCGGGCTGAAGGAATTTTTTCACGGCGCGAAAAACTCCAAGTTGATATAAGTACTTGTGGTCTGAAAATTGAAATTCCAGTTATCGATGCCATATGCTTAGAAATGCCATCTAACGTGGACATTTGTTGGTCCCGGGCTGATTGGACCATTGTTTCACAACACATAAAATACGGGATAAAATACGGAGCTGATATACGTACTTGGGATGTGAAAATTGAAGTTTCATTTCTCGACGCCATATGCTTAGAAATGCCATGAAACATGGACATTTGTTGGTCCCAGACTGTTTAGACCTTTTTTCCACAATACCAAAAATACCGAGTTAATATAATTACTTGTGGTCTGAAAATTGATATTCCAGTTATCGTCGCCATACGTTCAGCAATGCCACGAAACGTGGACATTTATTGGTCCCGAGCTGATTGGACCATTGTTTCACAACTCGAAAAATACCGAGATGATATACGTACTTGGGATGTGAAAATTGATATTTCATTTATCGACACCATCTGCTTAGAAATGCGATGAAACGTTGACATTTGTTGGTTCCGGGCTGATTGGACCATTGTTTCGCAACACGTAAAATACGGAGCTGATAAACGTACTTGAGATGTGAAAATTGATATTTCATTTATCGATGCTATATGCTTAGAAATGCCATGAAACGTGGACATTTCTTGGTCCCGAGCTGGTTGAGGAACTTTTTCATGACGCGAAAAACTCCGAGTTGATATAATTACTTGTGTTCTGAAAATTGAGATTCCAGTTATCGACGCCATACGTTCAGCAATACCATGAAACGTGGATATTTCTTGGTCCCGAACTGATTGAGGAATTTTATCTTGACGCGAAAAATTCCGAGTTGATATCAGTACTTGTGATCTGAAAGTTCAGATTCCAGTTGTCAACGCAACAAATTTAGAAATGCCATGAACCGTGGACATTTGTTGGACCCGGGCTGACTGTACCATTGTTTCGCAACACGTAAAATACGGAGCTGATATACGTACTTGAGATGTGAAAATCGATATTTCATTTATCGATGCCATATGCTTAGAAATGCCACGAAACGTGGACATTTCTTGGTCCCGAGCTGATTGAGGAATTTTTTCATGACGCGAAAAATTCCGATTTAATATAATTACTTGTGGTCTGAAAATTGAGATTCCAGTTATCGACGCCATCCGTTCAGCAATACCATGAAACGTGGACATTTCTTGGTCCCGAACTGATTGAGGAATTTTATCTTGACGCGAAAAATTCCGAGTTGATATCAGTCCTTGTGATCTGAAAGTTCAGATTCCAGTTGTCAACGCAACAAATTTAGAAATGCCATGAAACGTGTATATTTTTTGGTCCCGGGTAGATTGGGGCATTTTTTCAAAACATGGAAAATTCTTAGCTGATATAAGTACTTCGGATCGGAAAATTGAGATTCAGTTATCGTCGCCATACGTTTAAACATACCATGAAACGTGGACATTCGTTGGTCCCGGGCTGATTGAACCAGTGCTCATAACACGAAGAATACCGAGTTGATATAAGTACTTGTGTTCTGAAAATTGATATTCCAGTTATCGATGCCATCTGCTTAGAAATGCGATGAAACGTTGACATTTGTTGGTTCCGGGCTGATTGGACCATTGTTTCGCAACACGTAAAATACGGAGCTGATAAACGTACTTGAGATGTGAAAATTGATATTTCATTTATCGATGCTATATGCTTAGAAATGCCATGAAACGTGGACATTTCTTGGTCCCGAGCTGGTTGAGGAACTTTTTCATGACGCGAAAAACTCCGAGTTGATATAATTACTTGTGTTCTGAAAATTGAGATTCCAGTTATCGACGCCATACGTTCAGCAATACCATGAAACGTGGATATTTCTTGGTCCCGAACTGATTGAGGAATTTTATCTTGACGCGAAAAATTCCGAGTTGATATCAGTACTTGTGATCTGAAAGTTCAGATTCCAGTTGTCAACGCAACAAATTTAGAAATGCCATGAACCGTGGACATTTGTTGGACCCGGGCTGACTGTACCATTGTTTCGCAACACGTAAAATACGGAGCTGATATACGTACTTGAGATGTGAAAATCGATATTTCATTTATCGATGCCATATGCTTAGAAATGCCACGAAACGTGGACATTTCTTGGTCCCGAGCTGATTGAGGAATTTTTTCATGACGCGAAAAATTCCGATTTAATATAATTACTTGTGGTCTGAAAATTGAGATTCCAGTTATCGACGCCATCCGTTCAGCAATACCATGAAACGTGGACATTTCTTGGTCCCGAACTGATTGAGGAATTTTATCTTGACGCGAAAAATTCCGAGTTGATATCAGTCCTTGTGATCTGAAAGTTCAGATTCCAGTTGTCAACGCAACAAATTTAGAAATGCCATGAAACGTGTATATTTTTTGGTCCCGGGTAGATTGGGGCATTTTTTCAAAACATGGAAAATTCTTAGCTGATATAAGTACTTCGGATCGGAAAATTGAGATTCAGTTATCGTCGCCATACGTTTAAACATACCATGAAACGTGGACATTCGTTGGTCCCGGGCTGATTGAACCAGTGCTCATAACACGAAGAATACCGAGTTGATATAAGTACTTGTGTTCTGAAAATTGATATTCCAGTTATCGATGCCATATACTTAGAAATGCCATGAAGCGTGGACATTTGTTGGTCCCGGGCTGACTGGACCATTGTTTCACAACACGTAAAATACGGAGCTGATATACGTACTTGGGATGTGAAAATTGATATTTCATTTCTCGACGCCATATGCTTAGAAATGCCATGAAACATTGACATTTGTTGGTCCCAGAATGTTTAGACCTTTTTTCCACAATACCAAAAATACCGAGTTAATATAATTACTTGTGGTCTGAAAATTGATATTCCAGTTATCGTCGCCATACGTTCAGCAATGCCACGAAACGTGGACATTTATTGGTCCCGAGCTGATTGGACCATTGTTTCACAACTCGAAAAATACCGAGATGATATACGTACTTGGGATGTGAAAATTGATATTTCATTTATCGACACCATCTGCTTAGAAATGCGATGAAACGTTGACATTTGTTGGTTCCGGGCTGATTGGACCATTGTTTCGCAACACGTAAAATACGGAGCTGATAAACGTACTTGAGATGTGAAAATTGATATTTCATTTATCGATGCTATATGCTTAGAAATGCCATGAAACGTGGACATTTCTTGGTCCCGAGCTGGTTGAGGAACTTTTTCATGACGCGAAAAACTCCGAGTTGATATAATTACTTGTGTTCTGAAAATTGAGATTCCAGTTATCGACGCCATACGTTCAGCAATACCATGAAACGTGGATATTTCTTGGTCCCGAACTGATTGAGGAATTTTATCTTGACGCGAAAAATTCCGAGTTGATATCAGTACTTGTGATCTGAAAGTTCAGATTCCAGTTGTCAACGCAACAAATTTAGAAATGCCATGAACCGTGGACATTTGTTGGACCCGGGCTGACTGTACCATTGTTTCGCAACACGTAAAATACGGAGCTGATATACGTACTTGAGATGTGAAAATCGATATTTCATTTATCGATGCCATATGCTTAGAAATGCCACGAAACGTGGACATTTCTTGGTCCCGAGCTGATTGAGGAATTTTTTCATGACGCGAAAAATTCCGATTTAATATAATTACTTGTGGTCTGAAAATTGAGATTCCAGTTATCGACGCCATCCGTTCAGCAATACCATGAAACGTGGACATTTCTTGGTCCCGAACTGATTGAGGAATTTTATCTTGACGCGAAAAATTCCGAGTTGATATCAGTCCTTGTGATCTGAAAGTTCAGATTCCAGTTGTCAACGCAACAAATTTAGAAATGCCATGAAACGTGTATATTTTTTGGTCCCGGGTAGATTGGGGCATTTTTTCAAAACATGGAAAATTCTTAGCTGATATAAGTACTTCGGATCGGAAAATTGAGATTCAGTTATCGTCGCCATACGTTTAAACATACCATGAAACGTGGACATTCGTTGGTCCCGGGCTGATTGAACCAGTGCTCATAACACGAAGAATACCGAGTTGATATAAGTACTTGTGTTCTGAAAATTGATATTCCAGTTATCGATGCCATCTGCTTAGAAATGCGATGAAACGTTGACATTTGTTGGTTCCGGGCTGATTGGACCATTGTTTCGCAACACGTAAAATACGGAGCTGATAAACGTACTTGAGATGTGAAAATTGATGTTTCATTTATCGATGCTATATGCTTAGAAATGCCATGAAACGTGGACATTTCTTGGTCCCGAGCTGGTTGAGGAACTTTTTCATGACGCGAAAAACTCCGAGTTGATATAATTACTTGTGTTCTGAAAATTGAGATTCCAGTTATCGACGCCATACGTTCAGCAATACCATGAAACGTGGATATTTCTTGGTCCCGAACTGATTGAGGAATTTTATCTTGACGCGAAAAATTCCGAGTTGATATCAGTACTTGTGATCTGAAAGTTCAGATTCCAGTTGTCAACGCAACAAATTTAGAAATGCCATGAACCGTGGACATTTGTTGGACCCGGGCTGACTGTACCATTGTTTCGCAACACGTAAAATACGGAGCTGATATACGTACTTGAGATGTGAAAATCGATATTTCATTTATCGATGCCATATGCTTAGAAATGCCACGAAACGTGGACATTTCTTGGTCCCGAGCTGATTGAGGAATTTTTTCATGACGCGAAAAATTCCGATTTAATATAATTACTTGTGGTCTGAAAATTGAGATTCCAGTTATCGACGCCATCCGTTCAGCAATACCATGAAACGTGGACATTTCTTGGTCCCGAACTGATTGAGGAATTTTATCTTGACGCGAAAAATTCCGAGTTGATATCAGTCCTTGTGATCTGAAAGTTCAGATTCCAGTTGTCAACGCAACAAATTTAGAAATGCCATGAAACGTGTATATTTTTTGGTCCCGGGTAGATTGTGGCATTTTTTCAAAACATGGACTATTCTTAGCTGATATAAGTTCTTGGGATCGGAAAATTGAGATTCAGTTATCGTCGCCATACGTTTAGAAATACCATGAAACGTGGACATTCGTTGGTCCCGGGCTGATTGAACCATTTGTCATAACACGAAAAATATCGAGTTGATATAAGTACTTGGGTTCTGAAAACTGATATTCCAGTTATCGATGCCATATGCTTAGAAATGCCATGAAACGTGGACATTTGTTGGTCCCGGGCTAATTGGACCATTGTTTAACAACACGTAAAATACGGAGCTGATATACGTACTTGGGATGTGATAATTGATATTTCATTTATCGACGCCATATGCTTAGAAATGCCATGAAACATGGACATTTCTTGGTCCCGAGTTGATTGAGGAATTTTTTCATGACGCGAAAAATTCCAAATTAATATAATTACTTGTGGTCTGAAAATTGAGATTCCAGTTATCGATGCCATACGTTTAGAAATACCATGAAACGTGGACATTTCTTGGTCCCGGGCTGATTGGGGAATTTTTTCACGGCGCGAAAAATTCCGAGCTGATATAAGTACTTGGGATCTGAAAATTGACTTTTCATTTATCGACGCCATACGTTTAGAAATACCATAAAACGTGGACATTTCTTGGTCCCGGGCTGATTGGACCATTTTTTAACAAAATGTCAAATACTCAGATGATATAAGAACTTGGGATCTGAAAATTGACTTTTCAGTTATCGACGCTATACGTTTAGAAATACCATGAAACGTGGAGATTTCTTGGTCCCGTGCTGATTGGGCAATTTTTTCACGACGTGAAAAATTCCGAGCTGATATAAGTACTTGGGATCTGAAAATTGACTTTTCAGTTATCGACTGTATACGTTTAGAAATACCATGAAACGTGGACATTTCTTGGTCCCGGGCTGAATGGACCATTTTTTAAAAACATGTAAAATACGCAGATGATATAAGTACTTGGGATCTGAAAATTGAGTTTTCAGTTATCGACGCTATACGTTTAGAAATACCATGAAACGTGGACATTTCTAGGTCCCGGGCTGATTGGGCAATTTTTTCACGACGTGAAAAATTACGAGCTGATATAAGTACTTGGGATCTGAAAATTGAGTTTTCAGTTATCGATGCCATACGTTTAGAAATACCTTGAAACGTGGACATTTCTTGGTCCCGGGATGATTGGGGAATTTTTTCACGGCGCGAAAAATTCCGAGCTGATATAAGTACTTGGGATCTGAAAATTGACTTTTCAGTTATCGACGCCATACGTTTAGAAATACCATAAAACGTGGACATTTCTTGGTCCCGGGCTGATTGGACCATTTTTTAAAAACATGTAAAATACGCAGATGATATAAGTACTTGGGATCTGAAAATTGAGTTTTCAGTTATCGACGCTATACGTTTAGAAATACCATGAAACGTGGACATTTCTTGGTCCCGGGCTGATTGGGGAATTTTTTCACGACGCGAAAAATTCCGAGCTGATATAAGTACTTGGGATCTGAAAATTGAGTTTCCAGTTATCGACGCCATACGTTTAGAAATGCCATGAAACGTGGACATTTGTTGGTCCCGGGCTGATTGGACCATTTTTCCACAATATGAAAAATACCGAGCTGATATAAGTACTTGTGGTCTCAAAATTAAAATTCCAGTTTTCGATGCCATATGCTTAGAAATGCCATGAAACGTGGACATTTGATGGTCCCGAGCTGATTGGACCATTGTTTCACAACTCGAAAAATACCGAGATGATATAAGTACTTGTGATCTGAAAATTCACATTCCAGTTGTCAACGCAACACATTTAGAAATGCCAGTAAACGTGGTCATTTCTTGGTCCCGAGCTGATTGAGGAATTTTTTCACGGCGCGAGAAATTCCCAGTTGATATTAGTACTTGTGGTCTGAAAATTGAAATTCCAGTTATCGATGCCATATGGTTAGAAATGCCATGAAACGTGGACATTTCTTGGTCCCGAGCTGATTGAGGAATTTTTTCATGACGCGAAAATTGTCGAGCTGATATAAGTACTTGCGATCTGAAAATTCAGATTCCAGTTGTCAACGCAACACATTTAGAAATGCCATGAAACGTGTATATTTTTTGGTCCCGAGCTGATATAAGTACTTGTGATCTGAAAATTCGGATTCCAGTCATGAACGCAACACATTTAGAAATGCCATGAAACGTGGTCATTTCTTGGTCCCGAGCTGATTGAGGAATTTTTTCACGGCGCGAAAAATTCCCAGTTGATATTAGTACTTGTGGTCTGAAAATTGAAATTCCAGTTATCGATGCCATATGGTTAGAAATGCCATGAAACGTGGACATTTGTTGGTTCCGGGCTGATTGGACCATTGTTTCGCAACACGTAAAATACGGAGCTGATATACGTACTTGAGATGTGAAAATCGATATTTCATTTATCGATGCCATATGCTTAGAAATGCCACGAAACGTGGACATTTCTTGGTCCCGAGCTGATTGAGGAATTTTTTCATGACGCGAAAAATTCCGATTTAATATAATTACTTGTGGTCTGAAAATTGAGATTCCAGTTATCGACGCCATCCGTTCAGCAATACCATGAAACGTGGACATTTCTTGGTCCCGAACTGATTGAGGAATTTTATCTTGACGCGAAAAATTCCGAGTTGATATCAGTACTTGTGATCTGAAAGTTCAGATTCCAGTTGTCAACGCAACAAATTTAGAAATGCCATGAAACGTGTATATTTTTTGGTCCCGGGTAGATTGTGGCATTTTTTCAAAACATGGACAATTCTTAGCTGATATAAGTTCTTGGGATCGGAAAATTGAGATTCCGTTATCGTCGCCATACGTTTAGAAATACCATGAAACGTGGACATTCGTTGGTCCCGGGCTGATTGAACCATTTGTCATAACACGAAAAATATCGAGTTGATATAAGTACTTGTGTTCTGAAAACTGATATTCCAGTTATCGATGCCATATGCTTAGAAATGCCATGAAACGTGGACATTTGTTGGTCCCGGGCTGATTGGACCATTGTTTAACAACACGTAAAATACGGAGCTGATATACGTACTTGGGATGTGAAAATTGATATTTCATTTATCGACGCCATATGCTTAGAAATGCCATGAAACATGGACATTTCTTGGTCCCGAGTTGATTGAGGAATTTTTTCATGACGCGAAAAATTCCAAATTAATATAATTACTTGTGGTCTGAAAATTGAGATTCCAGTTATCGACGCCATACGTTTAGAAATACCATGAAACGTGGACATTTCTTGGTCCCGTGCTGATTGAGCAATTTTTTCACGACGTGAAAAATTCCGAGCTGATATAAGTACTTGGGATCTGAAAATTGACTTTTCAATTATCGACGCTATACGTTTAGAAATACCATGAAACGTGGACATTTCTTGGTCCCGGGCTGATTGGACCATTGTTACACAACTCGAAAGATACCGGGATGATATAAGTACTTGTGATCTGAAAATTCAGATTCCAGTTGTCAACGCAACACATTCAGAAATGCCATGAAACGAGGACATTTGTTGGTCCCGGGCTGATTGGACCATTGTTTAACAACACGTAAAATACGGAGCTGATATACGTACTTGGGATGTGAAAATTGATATTTCATTTATCGACGCCATATGCTTAGAAATGCCATGAAACATGGACATTTCTTGGTCCCGAGTTGATTGAGGATTTTTTTCATGACGCGAAAAATTCCATATTAATATAATTACTTGTGGTCTGAAAATTGAGATTCCAGTTATCGACGCCATACGTTTAGAAATACCATGAAACGTGGACATTTCTTGGTCCCGGGCTGATTGGGGAATTTTTTCACGGCGCGAAAAATTCCGAGCTGATATAAGTACTTGGGATCTGAAAATTGACTTTTCAGTTATCGACGCTATACGTTTAGAAATACCATGAAACGTGGAGATTTCTTGGTCCCGTGCTGATTGGGCAATTTTTTCACGACGTGAAAAATTCCGAGCTGATATAAGTACTTGGGATCTGAAAATTGACTTTTCAGTTATCGACTGTATACGTTTAGAAATACCATGAAACGTGGACATTTCTTGGTCCCGGGCTGAATGGACCATTTTTTAAAAACATGTAAAATACGCAGATGATATAAGTACTTGGGATCTGAAAATTGAGTTTTCAGTTATCGACGCTATACGTTTAGAAATACCATGAAACGTGGACATTTCTTGGTCCCGGCCTGATTGGGCAATTTTTTCACGACGTGAAAAATTACGAGCTGATATAAGTACTTGGGATCTGAAAATTGAGTTTTCAGTTATCGATGCCATACGTTTAGAAATACCTTGAAACGTGGACATTTCTTGGTCCCGGGCTGATTGGGGAATTTTTTCACGGCGCGAAAAATTCCGAGCTGATATAAGTACTTGGGATCTGAAAATTGACTTTTCAGTTATCGACGCCATACGTTTAGAAATACCATAAAACGTGGACATTTCTTGGTCCCGGGCTGATTGGACCATTTTTTAAAAACATGTAAAATACGCAGATGATATAAGTACTTGGGATCTGAAAATTGAGTTTTCAGTTATCGACGCTATACGTTTAGAAATACCATGAAACGTGGACATTTCTTGGTCCCGGGCTGATTGGGCAATTTTCTCACGACGTGAAAAATTACGAGCTGATATAAGTACTTGGGATCTGAAAATTGAGTTTTCAGTTATCGATGCCATACGTTTAGAAATACCTTGAAACGTGGACATTTCTTGGTCCCGGGCTGATTGGGCAATTTTTTCACGACGTGAAAAATTCCGAGCTGATATAAGTACTTGGGATCTGAAAATTGACTTTTCAATTATCGACGCTATACGTTTAGAAATACCATGAAACGTGGACATTACTTGGTCCCGGGCTGATTGGACCATTGTTACACAACTCGAAAGATACCGGGATGATATAAGTACTTGTGATCTGAAAATTCAGATTCCAGTTGTCAACGCAACACATTCAGAAATGCCATGAAACGTGGACATTTGTTGGTCCGGTGCTGATTGGGGAATTTTTTCACGACGCGAAAAATTCCGAGCTAATATAAGTAATTGGGTTCTGAAACTTGTGATTCCAGTTGTCGACGCGATTTTTTTAGAAATGCCATGAACCGTGGACATATGTTGGTCCCGGGCTGAAGGAATTTTTTCACGGCGCGAAAAACTCCAAGTTGATATAAGTACTTGTGGTCTGAAAATTGAAATTCCAGTTATCGATGCCATATGCTTAGAAATGCCATCTAACGTGGACATTTGTTGGTCCCGGGCTGATTGGACCATTGTTTCACAACACATAAAATACGGGATAAAATACGGAGCTGATATACGTACTTGGGATGTGAAAATTGAAATTTAATTTCTCGACGCCATATGCTTAGAAAGGCCATGAAACATGGACATTTGTTGGTCCCAGACTGTTTAGACCTTTTTTCCACAATACCAAAAATACCGAGTTAATATAATTACTTGTGGTCTGAAAATTGATATTCCAGTTATCGTCTCCATACGTTCAGCAATGCCACGAAACGTGGACATTTATTGGTCCCGAACTGATTGGACCATTGTTTCACAACTCGAAAAATACCGAGATGATATACGTACTTGGGATGTGAAAATTGATATTTCATTTATCGACACCATCTGCTTAGAAATGCGATGAAACGTGGACATTTGTTGGTTCCGGGCTGATTGGACCATTGTTTCGCAACACGTAAAATACGGAGCTGATATACGTACTTGAGATGTGAAAATTGATATTTCATTTATCGATGCTATATGCTTAGAAATGCCATGAAACGTGGAGATTTCTTGGTCCCGAGCTGGTTGAGGAACTTTTTCATGACGCGAAAAACTCCGAGTTGATATAATTACTTGTGTTCTGAAAATTGAGATTCCAGTTATCGACGCCATACGTTCAGCAATACCATGAAACGTGGATATTTCTTGGTCCCGAACTGATTGAGGAATTTTATCTTGACGCGAAAAATTCCGAGTTGATATCAGTACTTGTGATCTGAAAGTTCAGATTCCAGTTGTCAACGCAACAAATTTAGAAATGCCATGAACCGTGGACATTTGTTGGACCCGGGCTGACTGGACCATTGTTTCGCAACACGTAAAATACGGAGCTGATATACGTACTTGAGATGTGAAAATCGATATTTCATTTATCGATGCCATATGCTTAGAAATGCCACGAAACGTGGACATTTCTTGGTCCCGAGCTGATTGAGGAATTTTTTCATGACGCGAAAAATTCCGATTTAATATAATTACTTGTGGTCTGAAAATTGAGATTCCAGTTATCGACGCCATCCGTTCAGCAATACCATGAAACGTGGACATTTCTTGGTCCCGAACTGATTGAGGAATTTTATCTTGACGCGAAAAATTCCGAGTTGATATCAGTCCTTGTGATCTGAAAGTTCAGATTCCAGTTGTCAACGCAACAAATTTAGAAATGCCATGAAACGTGTATATTTTTTGGTCCCGGGTAGATTGGGGCATTTTTTCAAAACATGGAAAATTCTTAGCTGATATAAGTACTTCGGATCGGAAAATTGAGATTCAGTTATCGTCGCCATACGTTTAAACATACCATGAAACGTGGACATTCGTTGGTCCCGGGCTGATTGAACCAGTGCTCATAACACGAAGAATACCGAGTTGATATAAGTACTTGTGTTCTGAAAATTGATATTCCAGTTATCGATGCCATATACTTAGAAATGCCATGAAGCGTGGACATTTGTTGGTCCCGGGCTGACTGGACCATTGTTTCACAACACGTAAAATACGGAGCTGATATACGTACTTGGGATGTGAAAATTGATATTTCATTTCTCGACGCCATATGCTTAGAAATGCCATGAAACATTGACATTTGTTGGTCCCAGAATGTTTAGACCTTTTTTCCACAATACCAAAAATACCGAGTTAATATAATTACTTGTGGTCTGAAAATTGATATTCCAGTTATCGTCGCCATACGTTCAGCAATGCCACGAAACGTGGACATTTATTGGTCCCGAGCTGATTGGACCATTGTTTCACAACTCGAAAAATACCGAGATGATATACGTACTTGGGATGTGAAAATTGATATTTCATTTATCGACACCATATGCTTAGAAATGCGATGAAACGTGGACATTTGTTGGTTCCGGGCTGATTGGACCATTGTTTCGCAACACGTAAAATACGGAGCTGATATACGTACTTGAGATGTGAAAATTGATATTTCATTTATCGATGCTATATGCTTAGAAATGCCATGAAACGTGGACATTTCTTGGTCCCGAGCCGGTTGAGGAACTTTTTCATGACGCGAAAAACTCCGAGTTGATATAATTACTTGTGGTCTGAAAATTGAGATTCCAGTTATCGACGCCATCCGTTCAGCAATACCATGAAACGTGGATCTTTCTTGGTCCCGAACTGATTGAGGAATTTTATCTTGACGCGAAAAATTCCGAGTTGATATCAGTACTTGTGATCTGAAAGTTCAGATTCCAGTTGTCAACGCAACAAATTTAGAAATGCCATGAACCGTGGACATTTGTTCGTCCCGGGCTGACTGGACCATTGTTTCGCAACACGTAAAATACGGAGCTGATATACGTACTTGAGATGTGAAAATCGATATTTCATTTATCGATGCCATATGCTTAGAAATGCCACGAAACGTGGACATTTCTTGGTCCCGAGCTGATTGAGGAATTTTTTCATGACGCGAAAAATTCCGATTTAATATAATTACTTGTTGTCTGAAAATTGAGATTCCAGTTATCGACGCCATCCGTTCAGCAATACCATGAAACGTGGACATTTCTTGGTCCCGAACTGATTGAGGAATTTTATCTTGACGCGAAAAATTCCGAGTTGATATCAGTACTTGTGATCTGAAAGTTCAGATTCCAGTTGTCAACGCAACAAATTTAGAAATGCCATGAAACGTGTATATTTTTTGGTCCCGGGTAGATTGTGGCATTTTTTCAAAACATGGACTATTCTTAGCTGATATAAGTTCTTGGGATCGGAAAATTGAGATTCAGTTATCGTCGCCATACGTTTAGAAATACCATGAAACGTGGACATTCGTTGGTCCCGGGCTGATTGAACCATTTGTCATAACACGAAAAATATTGAGTTGATATAAGTACTTGGGTTCTGAAAACTGATATTCCAGTTATCGATGCCATATGCTTAGAAATGCCATGAAACGTGGACATTTGTTGGTCCCGGGCTAATTGGACCATTGTTTAACAACACGTAAAATACGGAGCTGATATACGTACTTGGGATGTGATAATTGATATTTCATTTATCGACGCCATATGCTTAGAAATGCCATGAAACATGGACATTTCTTGGTCCCGAGTTGATTGAGGAATTTTTTCATGACGCGAAAAATTCCAAATTAATATAATTACTTGTGGTCTGAAAATTGAGATTCCAGTTATCGATGCCATACGTTTAGAAATACCATGAAACGTGGACATTTCTTGGTCCCGGGCTGATTGGGGAATTTTTTCACGGCGCGAAAAATTCCGAGCTGATATAAGTACTTGGGATCTGAAAATTGACTTTTCATTTATCGACGCCATACGTTTAGAAATACCATAAAACGTGGACATTTCTTGGTCCCGGGCTGATTGGACCATTTTTTAACAAAATGTCAAATACTCAGATGATATAAGAACTTGGGATCTGAAAATTGACTTTTCAGTTATCGACGCTATACGTTTAGAAATACCATGAAACGTGGAGATTTCTTGGTCCCGTGCTGATTGGGCAATTTTTTCACGACGTGAAAAATTCCGAGCTGATATAAGTACTTGGGATCTGAAAATTGACTTTTCAGTTATCGACTGTATACGTTTAGAAATACCATGAAACGTGGACATTTCTTGGTCCCGGGCTGAATGGACCATTTTTTAAAAACATGTAAAATACGCAGATGATATAAGTACTTGGGATCTGAAAATTGAGTTTTCAGTTATCGACGCTATACGTTTAGAAATACCATGAAACGTGGACATTTCTAGGTCCCGGGCTGATTGGGCAATTTTTTCACGACGTGAAAAATTACGAGCTGATATAAGTACTTGGGATCTGAAAATTGAGTTTTCAGTTATCGATGCCATACGTTTAGAAATACCTTGAAACGTGGACATTTCTTGGTCCCGGGATGATTGGGGAATTTTTTCACGGCGCGAAAAATTCCGAGCTGATATAAGTACTTGGGATCTGAAAATTGACTTTTCAGTTATCGACGCCATACGTTTAGAAATACCATAAAACGTGGACATTTCTTGGTCCCGGGCTGATTGGACCATTTTTTAAAAACATGTAAAATACGCAGATGATATAAGTACTTGGGATCTGAAAATTGAGTTTTCAGTTATCGACGCTATACGTTTAGAAATACCATGAAACGTGGACATTTCTTGGTCCCGGGCTGATTGGGGAATTTTTT
The DNA here is from genome assembly GCA_964016905.1 of Perithous albicinctus. Lineage (NCBI taxonomy): Eukaryota > Metazoa > Arthropoda > Insecta > Hymenoptera > Ichneumonidae > Perithous > Perithous albicinctus. The sequence goes on from OZ024693.1 coordinate 2,347,877, forward strand.
CACGACGCGAAAAATTCCGAGCTGATATAAGTACTTGGGATCTGAAAATTGAGTTTCCAGTTATCGACGCCATACGTTTAGAAATGCCATGAAACGTGGACATTTGTTGGTCCCGGGCTGATTGGACCATTTTTCCACAATATGAAAAATACCGAGCTGATATAAGTACTTGTGGTCTCAAAATTAAAATTCCAGTTTTCGATGCCATATGCTTAGAAATGCCATGAAACGTGGACATTTGATGGTCCCGAGCTGATTGGACCATTGTTTCACAACTCGAAAAATACCGAGATGATATAAGTACTTGTGATCTGAAAATTCACATTCCAGTTGTCAACGCAACACATTTAGAAATGCCAGTAAACGTGGTCATTTCTTGGTCCCGAGCTGATTGAGGAATTTTTTCACGGCGCGAGAAATTCCCAGTTGATATTAGTACTTGTGGTCTGAAAATTGAAATTCCAGTTATCGATGCCATATGGTTAGAAATGCCATGAAACGTGGACATTTGTTGGTCCCGGGCTGAGTGGACCATTGTTTCACAACACATAAAATACGGGATAAAATACGGGATAAAATACGGAGCTGATATACGTACTTGGGATGTGAAACTTGATATTTCATTTATCGACGCCATATGCTTAGAAATGCCATGAAACGTGGACATTTGTTGGTCCCGGGCTGATTGAACCATTTTTCACAATATGAGAAATACCGAGCTGATATAAGTACTTGTGTTCTTAAAATTAAAATTCCAGTTATCGATGCCATATGCTTAGAAATGCCATGAAACGTGGACATTTCTTGGTCCCGAGCTGATTGGACCATTGTTTCACAACTCGAAAAATACCGAGATGATATACGTACTTGGGATGTGAAAATTGATATTTCATTTATCGACACCATATGCTTAGAAATGCGATGAAACGTGGACATTTGTTGGTTCCGGGCTGATTGGACCATTGTTTCGCAACACGTAAAATACGGAGCTGATATACGTACTTGAGATGTGAAAATTGATATTTCATTTATCGATGCTATATGCTTAGAAATGCCATGAAACGTGGACATTTCTTGGTCCCGAGCTGGTTGAGGAACATTTTCATGACGCGAAAAACTCCGAGTTGATATAATTACTTGTGGTCTGAAAATTGAGATTCCAGTTATCGACGCCATACCTTCAGTAATACCATGAAACGTGGACATTTCTTGGTCCCGGGCTGATTGGGGAATTTTTTCACGACGCGAAAAATTCCGAGCTGATATAAGTACTTGGGATCTGAAAATTGACTTTTCAGTTATCGACGCCATACGTTTAGAAATACCATAAAACGTGGACATTTCTTGGTCCCGGGCTGATTGGACCATTTTTTAACAAAATGTCAAATACTCAGATGATATAAGTACTTGGGATCTGAAAATTGACTTTTCAGTTATCGACGCTATACGTTTAGAAATACCATGAAACGTGGAGATTTCTTGGTCCCGTGCTGATTGGGCAATTTTTTCACGACGTGAAAAATTCCGAGCTGATATAAGTACTTGGGATCTGAAAATTGACTTTTCAGTTATCGACGGTATACGTTTAGAAATACCATGAAACGTGGACATTTCTTGGTCCCGGGCTGAATGGACCATTTTTTAAAAACATGTAAAATACGCAGATGATATAAGTACTTGGGATCTGAAAATTGAGTTTTCAGTTATCGACGCTATACGTTTAGAAATACCATGAAAAGTGGACATTTCTTGGTCCCGGGCTGATTGGGCAATTTTTTCACGACGTGAAAAATTACGAGCTGATATAAGTACTTGGGATCTGAAAATTGAGTTTTCAGTTATCGATGCCATACGTTTAGAAATACCTTGAAACGTGGACATTTCTTGGTCCCGGGCTGATTGGGGAATTTTTTCACGGCGCGAAAAATTCCGAGCTGATATAAGTACTTGGGATCTGAAAATTGACTTTTCAGTTATCGACGCCATACGTTTAGAAATACCATAAAACGTGGACATTTCTTGGTCCCGGGCTGATTGGACCATTTTTTAAAAACATGTAAAATACGCAGATGATATAAGTACTTGGGATCTGAAAATTGAGTTTTCAGTTATCGACGCTATACGTTTAGAAATACCATGAAACGTGGACATTTCTTGGTCCCGGGCTGATTGGGCAATTTTTTCACGACGTGAAAAATTACGAGCTGATATAAGTACTTGGGATCTGAAAATTGAGTTTTCAGTTATCGATGCCATACGTTTAGAAATACCTTGAAACGTGGACATTTCTTGGTCCCGGGCTGATTGGGCAATTTTTTCACGACGTGAAAAATTCCGAGATGATATAAGTACTTGTGGTCTGAAAATTGAAATTCCAGTTATCGATGCCATATGCTTAGAAATGCGATGAAACGTGGACATTTGTTGGTTCCGTGCTGATTGGACCATTGTTTCGCAACACGTAAAATACGGAGCTGATATACGTACTTGGGATGTGAAAATTGATATTTCATTTATCGACGCCATATGCTTAGAAACTCCATGAAACGTGGACATTTCTTGGTCCCGAGCTGATTGGGGAATTTTTTCACGACGCCAAAAATTCACAGCTGATATAAGTATTTGTGATCTGAAAATTGAGATTCCAGTTATCAACGCAACACGTTTAGAAATACCATGAAAAGTGCGCATTTTTTGGTCCCGGGCTGATTGGGGCATGTTTTCAAAACACGAAAAATTCTTAGCTGATATAAGTACTTGTGGTCTGAAAATTGAGATTCCAGTTATCAAAGCCATACGTTTAGAAATACCATGAAACGTGGACATATGTTGGTCCCGGGCTGTTTGAACCATTTCTCACAATATGAAAAATACCGAGCTGATATAAGTACTTGTGGTCTCAAAATTAAAATTCCAGTTTTCGATGCCATATGCTTAGAAATGCCATGAAACGTGGACATTTGATGGTCCCGAGCTGATTGGACCATTGTTTCACAACTCGAAAAATACCGAGATGATATAAGTACTTGTGATCTGAAAATTCACATTCCAGTTGTCAACGCAACACATTTAGAAATGCCAGTAAACGTGGTCATTTCTTGGTCCCGAGCTGATTGAGGAATTTTTTCACGGCGCGAGAAATTCCCAGTTGATATTAGTACTTGTGGTCTGAAAATTGAAATTCCAGTTATCGATGCCATATGGTTAGAAATGCCATGAAACGTGGACATTTGTTGGTCCCGGGCTGATTGGACCATTGTTTCACAACACATAAAATACGGGATAAAATACGGGATAAAATACGGAGCTGATATACGTACTTGGGATGTGAAACTTGATATTTCATTTATCGACGCCATATGCTTAGAAATGCCATGAAACGTGGACATTTGTTGGTCCCGGGCTGATTGAACCATTTTTCACAATATGAGAAATACCGAGCTAATATAAGTACTTGTGTTCTCAAAATTAAAATTCCAGTTATCGATGCCATATGCTTAGAAATGCCATGAAACGTGGACATTTCTTGGTCCCGAGCTGATTGAGGGATTTTTTCATGACGCGAAAATTGTCGAGCTGATATAAGTACTTGCGATCTGAAAATTCAGATTCCAGTTGTCAACGCAACACATTTAGAAATGCCATGAAACGTGTATATTTTTTGGTCCCGAGCTGATATAAGTACTTGTGATCTGAAAATTCGGATTCCAGTCATGAACGCAACACATTTAGAAATGCCATGAAACGTGGTCATTTCTTGGTCCCGAGCTGATTGAGGAATTTTTTCACGGCGCGAAAAATTCCCAGTTGATATTAGTACTTGTGGTCTGAAAATTGAAATTCCAGTTATCGATGCCATATGGTTAGAAATGCCATGAAACGTGGACATTTGTTGGTTCCGGGCTGATTGGACCATTGTTTCGCAACACGTAAAATACGGAGCTGATATACGTACTTGAGATGTGAAAATCGATATTTCATTTATCGATGCCATATGCTTAGAAATGCCACGAAACGTGGACATTTCTTGGTCCCGAGCTGATTGAGGAATTTTTTCATGACGCGAAAAATTCCGATTTAATATAATTACTTGTGGTCTGAAAATTGAGATTCCAGTTATCGACGCCATCCGTTCAGCAATACCATGAAACGTGGACATTTCTTGGTCCCGAACTGATTGAGGAATTTTATCTTGACGCGAAAAATTCCGAGTTGATATCAGTACTTGTGATCTGAAAGTTCAGATTCCAGTTGTCAACGCAACAAATTTAGAAATGCCATGAAACGTGTATATTTTTTGGTCCCGGGTAGATTGTGGCATTTTTTCAAAACATGGACAATTCTTAGCTGATATAAGTTCTTGGGATCGGAAAATTGAGATTCCGTTATCGTCGCCATACGTTTAGAAATACCATGAAACGTGGACATTCGTTGGTCCCGGGCTGATTGAACCATTTGTCATAACACGAAAAATATCGAGTTGATATAAGTACTTGTGTTCTGAAAACTGATATTCCAGTTATCGATCCCATATGCTTAGAAATGCCATGAAACGTGGACATTTGTTGGTCCCGGGCTGATTGGACCATTGTTTAACAACACGTAAAATACGGAGCTGATATACGTACTTGGGATGTGAAAATTGATATTTCATTTATCGACGCCATATGCTTAGAAATGCCATGAAACATGGACATTTCTTGGTCCCGAGTTGATTGAGGAATTTTTTCATGACGCGAAAAATTCCAAATTAATATAATTACTTGTGGTCTGAAAATTGAGATTCCAGTTATCGACGCCATACGTTTAGAAATACCATGAAACGTGGACATTTCTTGGTCCCGTGCTGATTGAGCAATTTTTTCACGACGTGAAAAATTCCGAGCTGATATAAGTACTTGGGATCTGAAAATTGACTTTTCAGTTATCGACGCTATACGTTTAGAAATACCATGAAACGTGGAGATTTCTTGGTCCCGTGCTGATTGGGCAATTTTTTCACGACGTGAAAAATTCCGAGCTGATATAAGTACTTGGGATCTGAAAATTGACTTTTCAGTTATCGACGGTATACGTTTAGAAATACCATGAAACGTGGACATTTCTTGGTCCCGGGCTGAATGGACCATTTTTTAAAAACATGTAAAATACGCAGATGATATAAGTACTTGGGATCTGAAAATTGAGTTTTCAGTTATCGACGCTATACGTTTAGAAATACCATGAAACGTGGACATTTCTTGGTCCCGGGCTGATTGGGCAATTTTTTCACGACGTGAAAAATTACGAGCTGATATAAGTACTTGGGATCTGAAAATTGAGTTTTCAGTTATCGATGCCATACGTTTAGAAATACCTTGAAACGTGGACATTTCTTGGTCCCGGGCTGATTGGGCAATTTTTTCACGACGTGAAAAATTCCGAGCTGATATAAGTACTTGGGATCTGAAAATTGACTTTTCAATTATCGACGCTATACGTTTAGAGATACCATGAAACGTGGACATTTCTTGGTCCCGGGCTGATTGGACCATTTTTTAAAAACATGTAAAATACGCAGATGATATAAGTACTTGGGATCTGAAAATTGAGTTTTCAGTTATCGACGCTATACGTTTAGAAATACCATGAAACGTGGACATTTCTTGGTCCCGGGCTGATTGGGCAATTTTTTCACGACGTGAAAAATTACGAGCTGATATAAGTACTTGGGATCTGAAAATTGAGTTTTCAGTTATCGATGCCATACGTTTAGAAATACCTTGAAACGTGGACATTTCTTGGTCCCGGGCTGATTGGGCAATTTTTTCACGACGTGAAAAATTCCGAGCTGATATAAGTACTTGGGATCTGAAAATTGACTTTTCAATTATCGACGCTATACGTTTAGAAATACCATGAAACGTGGACATTTCTTGGTCCCGGGCTGATTGGACCATTGTTACACAACTCGAAAGATACCGGGATGATATAAGTACTTGTGATCTGAAAATTCAGATTCCAGTTGTCAACGCAACACATTCAGAAATGCCATGAAACGAGGACATTTGTTGGTCCCGGGCTGATTGGACCATTGTTTAACAACACGTAAAATACGGAGCTGATATACGTACTTGGGATGTGAAAATTGATATTTCATTTATCGACGCCATATGCTTAGAAATGCCATGAAACATGGACATTTCTTGGTCCCGAGTTGATTGAGGAATTTTTTCATGACGCGAAAAATTCCATATTAATATAATTACTTGTGGTCTGAAAATTGAGATTCCAGTTATCGACGCCATACGTTTAGAAATACCATGAAACGTGGACATTTCTTGTTCCCGGGCTGATTGGGGAATTTTTTCACGGCGCGAAAAATTCCGAGCTGATATAAGTACTTGGGATCTGAAAATTGACTTTTCAGTTATCGACGCTATACGTTTAGAAATACCATGAAACGTGGAGATTTCTTGGTCCCGTGCTGATTGGGCAATTTTTTCACGACGTGAAAAATTCCGAGCTGATATAAGTACTTGGGATCTGAAAATTGACTTTTCAGTTATCGACTGTATACGTTTAGAAATACCATGAAACGTGGACATTTCTTGGTCCCGGGCTGAATGGACCATTTTTTAAAAACATGTAAAATACGCAGATGATATAAGTACTTGGGATCTGAAAATTGAGTTTTCAAGTTATCGACGCTATACGTTTAGAAATACCATGAAACGTGGACATTTCTTGGTCCCGGGCTGATTGGGCAATTTTTTCACGACGTGAAAAATTACGAGCTGATATAAGTATTTGGGATCTGAAAATTGAGTTTTCAGTTATCGATGCCATACGTTTAGAAATACCTTGAAACGTGGACATTTCTTGGTCCCGGGCTGATTGGGGAATTTTTTCACGGCGCGAAAAATTCCGAGCTGATATAAGTACTTGGGATCTGAAAATTGACTTTTCAGTTATCGACGCCATACGTTTAGAAATACCATAAAACGTGGACATTTCTTGGTCCCGGGCTGATTGGACCATTTTTTAAAAACATGTAAAATACGCAGATGATATAAGTACTTGGGATCTGAAAATTGAGTTTTCAGTTATCGACGCTATACGTTTAGAAATACCATGAAACGTGGACATTTCTTGGTCCCGGGCTGATTGGGCAATTTTTTCACGACGTGAAAAATTACGAGCTGATATAAGTACTTGGGATCTGAAAATTGAGTTTTCAGTTATCGATGCCATACGTTTAGAAATACCTTGAAACGTGGACATTTCTTGGTCCCGGGCTGATTGGGCAATTTTTTCACGACGTGAAAAATTCCGAGCTGATATAAGTACTTGGGATCTGAAAATTGACTTTTCAATTATCGACGCTATACGTTTAGAAATACCATGAAACGTGGACATTTCTTGGTCCCGGGCTGATTGGACCATTGTTACACAACTCGAAAGATACCGGGATGATATAAGTACTTGTGATCTGAAAATTCAGATTCCAGTTGTCAACGCAACACATTCAGAAATGCCATGAAACGTGGACATTTGTTGGTCCGGTGCTGATTGGGGAATTTTTTCACGACGCGAAAAATTCCGAGCTAATATAAGTAATTGGGTTCTGAAACTTGTGATTCCAGTTGTCGACGCGATTTTTTTAGAAATGCCATGAACCGTGGACATATGTTGGTCCCGGGCTGAAGGAATTTTTTCACGGCGCGAAAAACTCCAAGTTGATATAAGTACTTGTGGTCTGAAAATTGAAATTCCAGTTATCGATGCCATATGCTTAGAAATGCCATCTAACGTGGACATTTGTTGGTCCCGGGCTGATTGGACCATTGTTTCACAACACATAAAATACGGGATAAAATACGGAGCTGATATACGTACTTGGGATGTGAAAATTGAAATTTCATTTCTCGACGCCATATGCTTAGAAATGCCATGAAACATGGACATTTGTTGGTCCCAGACTGTTTAGACCTTTTTTCCACAATACCAAAAATACCGAGTTAATATAATTACTTGTGGTCTGAAAATTGATATTCCAGTTATCGTCTCCATACGTTCAGCAATGCCACGAAACGTGGACATTTATTGGCCCCGAGCTGATTGGACCATTGTTTCACAACTCGAAAAATACCGAGATGATATACGTACTTGGGATGTGAAAATTGATATTTCATTTATCGACACCATCTGCTTAGAAATGCGATGAAACGTGGACATTTGTTGGTTCCGGGCTGATTGGACCATTGTTTCGCAACACGTAAAATACGGAGCTGATATACGTACTTGAGATGTGAAAATTGATATTTCATTTATCGATGCTATATGCTTAGAAATGCCATGAAACGTGGACATTTGTTGGTCCGGTGCTGATTGGGGAATTTTTTCACGACGCGAAAAATTCCGAGCTAATATAAGTAATTGGGTTCTGAAACTTGTGATTCCAGTTGTCGACGCGATTTTTTTAGAAATGCCATGAACCGTGGACATATGTTGGTCCCGGGCTGAAGGAATTTTTTCACGGCGCGAAAAACTCCAAGTTGATATAAGTACTTGTGGTCTGAAAATTGAAATTCCAGTTATCGATGCCATATGCTTAGAAATGCCATCTAACGTGGACATTTGTTGGTCCCGGGCTGATTGGACCATTGTTTCACAACACATAAAATACGGGATAAAATACGGAGCTGATATACGTACTTGGGATGTGAAAATTGAAATTTCATTTCTCGACGCCATATGCTTAGAAATGCCATGAAACATGGACATTTGTTGGTCCCAGACTGTTTAGACCTTTTTTCCACAATACCAAAAATACCGAGTTAATATAATTACTTGTGGTCTGAAAATTGATATTCCAGTTATCGTCGCCATACGTTCAGCAATGCCACGAAACGTGGACATTTATTGGTCCCGAGCTGATTGGACCATTGTTATACAACTCGAAAAATACCGAGATGATATACGTACTTGGGATGTGAAAATTGATATTTCATTTATCGACACCATATGCTTAGAAATGCGATGAAACGTGGACATTTGTTGGTTCCGGGCTGATTGGACCATTGTTTCGCAACACGTAAAATACGGAGCTGATATACGTACTTGAGATGTGAAAATTGATATTTCATTTATCGATGCTATATGCTTAGAAATGCCATGAAACGTGGACATTTCTTGGTCCCGAGCCGGTTGAGGAACTTTTTCATGACGCGAAAAACTCCGAGTTGATATAATTACTTGTGGTCTGAAAATTGAGATTCCAGTTATCGACGCCATCCGTTCAGCAATACCATGAAACGTGGATCTTTCTTGGTCCCGAACTGATTGAGGAATTTTATCTTGACGCGAAAAATTCCGAGTTGATATCAGTACTTGTGATCTGAAAGTTCAGATTCCAGTTGTCAACGCAACAAATTTAGAAATGCCATGAACCGTGGACATTTGTTCGTCCCGGGCTGACTGGACCATTGTTTCGCAACACGTAAAATACGGAGCTGATATACGTACTTGAGATGTGAAAATCGATATTTCATTTATCGATGCCATATGCTTAGAAATGCCACGAAACGTGGACATTTCTTGGTCCCGAGCTGATTGAGGAATTTTTCCATGACGCGAAAAATTCCGATTTAATATAATTACTTGTGGTCTGAAAATTGAGATTCCAGTTATCGACGCCATCCGTTCAGCAATACCATGAAACGTGGACATTTCTTGGTCCCGAACTGATTGAGGAATTTTATCTTGACGCGAAAAATTCCGAGTTGATATCAGTACTTGTGATCTGAAAGTTCAGATTCCAGTTGTCAACGCAACAAATTTAGAAATGCCATGAAACGTGTATATTTTTTGGTCCCGGGTAGATTGTGGCATTTTTTCAAAACATGGACAATTCTTAGCTGATATAAGTTCTTGGGATCGGAAAATTGAGATTCAGTTATCGTCGCCATACGTTTAGAAATACCATGAAACGTGGACATTCGTTGGTCCCGGGCTGATTGAACCATTTGTCATAACACGAAAAATATCGAGTTGATATAAGTACTTGTATTCTGAAAACTGATATTCCAGTTATCGATGCCATATGCTTAGAAATGCCATGAAACGTGGACATTTGTTGGTCCCGGGCTGATTGGACCATTGTTTAACAACACGTAAAATACGGAGCTGATATACGTACTTGGGATGTGAAAATTGATATTTCATTTATCGACGCCATATGCTTAGAAATGCCATGAAACATGGACATTTCTTGGTCCCGAGTTGATTGAGGAATTTTTTCATGACGCGAAAAATTCCAAATTAATATAATTACTTGTGGTCTGAAAATTGAGATTCCAGTTATCGACGCCATACGTTTAGAAATACCATGAAACGTGGACATTTCTTGGTCCCGGGCTGATTGGACCATTTTTTAACAACATGTCAAATACTCAGATGATATAAGTACTTGGGATCTGAAAATTGACTTTTCAGTTATCGACGCTATACGTTTAGAAATACCATGAAACGTGGAGATTTCTTGGTCCCGTGCTGATTGGGCAATTTTTTCACGACGTGAAAAATTCCGAGCTGATATAAGTACTTGGGATCTGAAAATTGAGTTTTCAGTTATCGATGCCATACGTTTAGAAATACCTTGAAACGTGGACATTTCTTGGTCCCGGGCTGATTGGGCAATTTTTTCACGACGTGAAAAATTCCGAGCTGATATAAGTACTTGGGATCTGAAAATTGACTTTTCAATTATCGACGCTATACGTTTAGAGATACCATGAAACGTGGACATTTCTTGGTCCCGGGCTGATTGGACCATTTTTTAAAAACATGTAAAATACGCAGATGATATAAGTACTTGGGATCTGAAAATTGAGTTTTCAGTTATCGACGCTATACGTTTAGAAATACCATGAAACGTGGACATTTCTTGGTCCCGGGCTGATTGGGCAATTTTTTCACGACGTGAAAAATTACGAGCTGATATAAGTACTTGGGATCTGAAAATTGAGTTTTCAGTTATCGATGCCATACGTTTAGAAATACCTTGAAACGTGGACATTTCTTGGTCCCGGGCTGATTGGGCAATTTTTTCACGACGTGAAAAATTCCGAGCTGATATAAGTACTTGGGATCTGAAAATTGACTTTTCAATTATCGACGCTATACGTTTAGAAATACCATGAAACGTGGACATTTCTTGGTCCCGGGCTGATTGGACCATTGTTACACAACTCGAAAGATACCGGGATGATATAAGTACTTGTGATCTGAAAATTCAGATTCCAGTTGTCAACGCAACACATTCAGAAATGCCATGAAACGAGGACATTTGTTGGTCCCGGGCTGATTGGACCATTGTTTAACAACACGTAAAATACGGAGCTGATATACGTACTTGGGATGTGAAAATTGATATTTCATTTATCGACGCCATATGCTTAGAAATGCCATGAAACATGGACATTTCTTGGTCCCGAGTTGATTGAGGAATTTTTTCATGACGCGAAAAATTCCATATTAATATAATTACTTGTGGTCTGAAAATTGAGATTCCAGTTATCGACGCCATACGTTTAGAAATACCATGAAACGTGGACATTTCTTGGTCCCGGGCTGATTGGGGAATTTTTTCACGGCGCGAAAAATTCCGAGCTGATATAAGTACTTGGGATCTGAAAATTGACTTTTCAGTTATCGACGCCATACGTTTAGAAATACCATAAAACGTGGACATTTCTTGGTCCCGGGCTGATTGGGCAATTTTTTCACGACGTGAAAAATTACGAGCTGATATAAGTACTTGGGATCTGAAAATTGAGTTTTCAGTTATCGATGCCATACGTTTAGAAATACCTTGAAACGTGGACATTTCTTGGTCCCGGGCTGATTGGGCAATTTTTTCACGACGTGAAAAATTCCGAGCTGATATAAGTACTTGGGATCTGAAAATTGAGTTTTCAGTTATCGATGCCATACGTTTAGAAATACCTTGAAACGTGGACATTTCTTGGTCCCGGGCTGATTGGGCAATTTTTTCACGACGTGAAAAATTCCGAGCTGATATAAGTACTTGGGATCTGAAAATTGACTTTTCAATTATCGACGCTATACGTTTAGAAATACCATGAAACGTGGACATTTCTTGGTCCCGGGCTGATTGGACCATTGTTACACAACTCGAAAGATACCGGGATGATATAAGTACTTGTGATCTGAAAATTCAGATTCCAGTTGTCAACGCAACACATTCAGAAATGCCATGAAACGTGGACATTTGTTGGTCCGGTGCTGATTGGGGAATTTTTTCACGACGCGAAAAATTCCGAGCTAATATAAGTAATTGGGTTCTGAAACTTGTGATTCCAGTTGTCGACGCGATTTTTTTAGAAATGCCATGAACCGTGGACATATGTTGGTCCCGGGCTGAAGGAATTTTTTCACGGCGCGAAAAACTCCAAGTTGATATAAGTACTTGTGGTCTGAAAATTGAAATTCCAGTTATCGATGCCATATGCTTAGAAATGCCATCTAACGTGGACATTTGTTGGTCCCGGGCTGATTGGACCATTGTTTCACAACACATAAAATACGGGATAAAATACGGAGCTGATATACGTACTTGGGATGTGAAAATTGAAGTTTCATTTCTCGACGCCATATGCTTAGAAATGCCATGAAACATGGACATTTGTTGGTCCCAGACTGTTTAGACCTTTTTTCCACAATACCAAAAATACCGAGTTAATATAATTACTTGTGGTCTGAAAATTGATATTCCAGTTATCGTCGCCATACGTTCAGCAATGCCACGAAACGTGGACATTTATTGGTCCCGAGCTGATTGGACCATTGTTTCACAACTCGAAAAATACCGAGATGATATACGTACTTGGGATGTGAAAATTGATATTTCATTTATCGACACCATCTGCTTAGAAATGCGATGAAACGTTGACATTTGTTGGTTCCGGGCTGATTGGACCATTGTTTCGCAACACGTAAAATACGGAGCTGATAAACGTACTTGAGATGTGAAAATTGATATTTCATTTATCGATGCTATATGCTTAGAAATGCCATGAAACGTGGACATTTCTTGGTCCCGAGCTGGTTGAGGAACTTTTTCATGACGCGAAAAACTCCGAGTTGATATAATTACTTGTGTTCTGAAAATTGAGATTCCAGTTATCGACGCCATACGTTCAGCAATACCATGAAACGTGGATATTTCTTGGTCCCGAACTGATTGAGGAATTTTATCTTGACGCGAAAAATTCCGAGTTGATATCAGTACTTGTGATCTGAAAGTTCAGATTCCAGTTGTCAACGCAACAAATTTAGAAATGCCATGAACCGTGGACATTTGTTGGACCCGGGCTGACTGTACCATTGTTTCGCAACACGTAAAATACGGAGCTGATATACGTACTTGAGATGTGAAAATCGATATTTCATTTATCGATGCCATATGCTTAGAAATGCCACGAAACGTGGACATTTCTTGGTCCCGAGCTGATTGAGGAATTTTTTCATGACGCGAAAAATTCCGATTTAATATAATTACTTGTGGTCTGAAAATTGAGATTCCAGTTATCGACGCCATCCGTTCAGCAATACCATGAAACGTGGACATTTCTTGGTCCCGAACTGATTGAGGAATTTTATCTTGACGCGAAAAATTCCGAGTTGATATCAGTCCTTGTGATCTGAAAGTTCAGATTCCAGTTGTCAACGCAACAAATTTAGAAATGCCATGAAACGTGTATATTTTTTGGTCCCGGGTAGATTGGGGCATTTTTTCAAAACATGGAAAATTCTTAGCTGATATAAGTACTTCGGATCGGAAAATTGAGATTCAGTTATCGTCGCCATACGTTTAAACATACCATGAAACGTGGACATTCGTTGGTCCCGGGCTGATTGAACCAGTGCTCATAACACGAAGAATACCGAGTTGATATAAGTACTTGTGTTCTGAAAATTGATATTCCAGTTATCGATGCCATCTGCTTAGAAATGCGATGAAACGTTGACATTTGTTGGTTCCGGGCTGATTGGACCATTGTTTCGCAACACGTAAAATACGGAGCTGATAAACGTACTTGAGATGTGAAAATTGATATTTCATTTATCGATGCTATATGCTTAGAAATGCCATGAAACGTGGACATTTCTTGGTCCCGAGCTGGTTGAGGAACTTTTTCATGACGCGAAAAACTCCGAGTTGATATAATTACTTGTGTTCTGAAAATTGAGATTCCAGTTATCGACGCCATACGTTCAGCAATACCATGAAACGTGGATATTTCTTGGTCCCGAACTGATTGAGGAATTTTATCTTGACGCGAAAAATTCCGAGTTGATATCAGTACTTGTGATCTGAAAGTTCAGATTCCAGTTGTCAACGCAACAAATTTAGAAATGCCATGAACCGTGGACATTTGTTGGACCCGGGCTGACTGTACCATTGTTTCGCAACACGTAAAATACGGAGCTGATATACGTACTTGAGATGTGAAAATCGATATTTCATTTATCGATGCCATATGCTTAGAAATGCCACGAAACGTGGACATTTCTTGGTCCCGAGCTGATTGAGGAATTTTTTCATGACGCGAAAAATTCCGATTTAATATAATTACTTGTGGTCTGAAAATTGAGATTCCAGTTATCGACGCCATCCGTTCAGCAATACCATGAAACGTGGACATTTCTTGGTCCCGAACTGATTGAGGAATTTTATCTTGACGCGAAAAATTCCGAGTTGATATCAGTCCTTGTGATCTGAAAGTTCAGATTCCAGTTGTCAACGCAACAAATTTAGAAATGCCATGAAACGTGTATATTTTTTGGTCCCGGGTAGATTGGGGCATTTTTTCAAAACATGGAAAATTCTTAGCTGATATAAGTACTTCGGATCGGAAAATTGAGATTCAGTTATCGTCGCCATACGTTTAAACATACCATGAAACGTGGACATTCGTTGGTCCCGGGCTGATTGAACCAGTGCTCATAACACGAAGAATACCGAGTTGATATAAGTACTTGTGTTCTGAAAATTGATATTCCAGTTATCGATGCCATATACTTAGAAATGCCATGAAGCGTGGACATTTGTTGGTCCCGGGCTGACTGGACCATTGTTTCACAACACGTAAAATACGGAGCTGATATACGTACTTGGGATGTGAAAATTGATATTTCATTTCTCGACGCCATATGCTTAGAAATGCCATGAAACATTGACATTTGTTGGTCCCAGAATGTTTAGACCTTTTTTCCACAATACCAAAAATACCGAGTTAATATAATTACTTGTGGTCTGAAAATTGATATTCCAGTTATCGTCGCCATACGTTCAGCAATGCCACGAAACGTGGACATTTATTGGTCCCGAGCTGATTGGACCATTGTTTCACAACTCGAAAAATACCGAGATGATATACGTACTTGGGATGTGAAAATTGATATTTCATTTATCGACACCATCTGCTTAGAAATGCGATGAAACGTTGACATTTGTTGGTTCCGGGCTGATTGGACCATTGTTTCGCAACACGTAAAATACGGAGCTGATAAACGTACTTGAGATGTGAAAATTGATATTTCATTTATCGATGCTATATGCTTAGAAATGCCATGAAACGTGGACATTTCTTGGTCCCGAGCTGGTTGAGGAACTTTTTCATGACGCGAAAAACTCCGAGTTGATATAATTACTTGTGTTCTGAAAATTGAGATTCCAGTTATCGACGCCATACGTTCAGCAATACCATGAAACGTGGATATTTCTTGGTCCCGAACTGATTGAGGAATTTTATCTTGACGCGAAAAATTCCGAGTTGATATCAGTACTTGTGATCTGAAAGTTCAGATTCCAGTTGTCAACGCAACAAATTTAGAAATGCCATGAACCGTGGACATTTGTTGGACCCGGGCTGACTGTACCATTGTTTCGCAACACGTAAAATACGGAGCTGATATACGTACTTGAGATGTGAAAATCGATATTTCATTTATCGATGCCATATGCTTAGAAATGCCACGAAACGTGGACATTTCTTGGTCCCGAGCTGATTGAGGAATTTTTTCATGACGCGAAAAATTCCGATTTAATATAATTACTTGTGGTCTGAAAATTGAGATTCCAGTTATCGACGCCATCCGTTCAGCAATACCATGAAACGTGGACATTTCTTGGTCCCGAACTGATTGAGGAATTTTATCTTGACGCGAAAAATTCCGAGTTGATATCAGTCCTTGTGATCTGAAAGTTCAGATTCCAGTTGTCAACGCAACAAATTTAGAAATGCCATGAAACGTGTATATTTTTTGGTCCCGGGTAGATTGGGGCATTTTTTCAAAACATGGAAAATTCTTAGCTGATATAAGTACTTCGGATCGGAAAATTGAGATTCAGTTATCGTCGCCATACGTTTAAACATACCATGAAACGTGGACATTCGTTGGTCCCGGGCTGATTGAACCAGTGCTCATAACACGAAGAATACCGAGTTGATATAAGTACTTGTGTTCTGAAAATTGATATTCCAGTTATCGATGCCATCTGCTTAGAAATGCGATGAAACGTTGACATTTGTTGGTTCCGGGCTGATTGGACCATTGTTTCGCAACACGTAAAATACGGAGCTGATAAACGTACTTGAGATGTGAAAATTGATGTTTCATTTATCGATGCTATATGCTTAGAAATGCCATGAAACGTGGACATTTCTTGGTCCCGAGCTGGTTGAGGAACTTTTTTATGACGCGAAAAACTCCGAGTTGATATAATTACTTGTGTTCTGAAAATTGAGATTCCAGTTATCGACGCCATACGTTCAGCAATACCATGAAACGTGGATATTTCTTGGTCCCGAACTGATTGAGGAATTTTATCTTGACGCGAAAAATTCCGAGTTGATATCAGTACTTGTGATCTGAAAGTTCAGATTCCAGTTGTCAACGCAACAAATTTAGAAATGCCATGAACCGTGGACATTTGTTGGACCCGGGCTGACTGTACCATTGTTTCGCAACACGTAAAATACGGAGCTGATATACGTACTTGAGATGTGAAAATCGATATTTCATTTATCGATGCCATATGCTTAGAAATGCCACGAAACGTGGACATTTCTTGGTCCCGAGCTGATTGAGGAATTTTTTCATGACGCGAAAAATTCCGATTTAATATAATTACTTGTGGTCTGAAAATTGAGATTCCAGTTATCGACGCCATCCGTTCAGCAATACCATGAAACGTGGACATTTCTTGGTCCCGAACTGATTGAGGAATTTTATCTTGACGCGAAAAATTCCGAGTTGATATCAGTCCTTGTGATCTGAAAGTTCAGATTCCAGTTGTCAACGCAACAAATTTAGAAATGCCATGAAACGTGTATATTTTTTGGTCCCGGGTAGATTGTGGCATTTTTTCAAAACATGGACTATTCTTAGCTGATATAAGTTCTTGGGATCGGAAAATTGAGATTCAGTTATCGTCGCCATACGTTTAGAAATACCATGAAACGTGGACATTCGTTGGTCCCGGGCTGATTGAACCATTTGTCATAACACGAAAAATATCGAGTTGATATAAGTACTTGGGTTCTGAAAACTGATATTCCAGTTATCGATGCCATATGCTTAGAAATGCCATGAAACGTGGACATTTGTTGGTCCCGGGCTAATTGGACCATTGTTTAACAACACGTAAAATACGGAGCTGATATACGTACTTGGGATGTGATAATTGATATTTCATTTATCGACGCCATATGCTTAGAAATGCCATGAAACATGGACATTTCTTGGTCCCGAGTTGATTGAGGAATTTTTTCATGACGCGAAAAATTCCAAATTAATATAATTACTTGTGGTCTGAAAATTGAGATTCCAGTTATCGATGCCATACGTTTAGAAATACCATGAAACGTGGACATTTCTTGGTCCCGGGCTGATTGGGGAATTTTTTCACGGCGCGAAAAATTCCGAGCTGATATAAGTACTTGGGATCTGAAAATTGACTTTTCATTTATCGACGCCATACGTTTAGAAATACCATAAAACGTGGACATTTCTTGGTCCCGGGCTGATTGGACCATTTTTTAACAAAATGTCAAATACTCAGATGATATAAGAACTTGGGATCTGAAAATTGACTTTTCAGTTATCGACGCTATACGTTTAGAAATACCATGAAACGTGGAGATTTCTTGGTCCCGTGCTGATTGGGCAATTTTTTCACGACGTGAAAAATTCCGAGCTGATATAAGTACTTGGGATCTGAAAATTGACTTTTCAGTTATCGACTGTATACGTTTAGAAATACCATGAAACGTGGACATTTCTTGGTCCCGGGCTGAATGGACCATTTTTTAAAAACATGTAAAATACGCAGATGATATAAGTACTTGGGATCTGAAAATTGAGTTTTCAGTTATCGACGCTATACGTTTAGAAATACCATGAAACGTGGACATTTCTAGGTCCCGGGCTGATTGGGCAATTTTTTCACGACGTGAAAAATTACGAGCTGATATAAGTACTTGGGATCTGAAAATTGAGTTTTCAGTTATCGATGCCATACGTTTAGAAATACCTTGAAACGTGGACATTTCTTGGTCCCGGGATGATTGGGGAATTTTTTCACGGCGCGAAAAATTCCGAGCTGATATAAGTACTTGGGATCTGAAAATTGACTTTTCAGTTATCGACGCCATACGTTTAGAAATACCATAAAACGTGGACATTTCTTGGTCCCGGGCTGATTGGACCATTTTTTAAAAACATGTAAAATACGCAGATGATATAAGTACTTGGGATCTGAAAATTGAGTTTTCAGTTATCGACGCTATACGTTTAGAAATACCATGAAACGTGGACATTTCTTGGTCCCGGGCTGATTGGGGAATTTTTTCACGACGCGAAAAATTCCGAGCTGATATAAGTACTTGGGATCTGAAAATTGAGTTTCCAGTTATCGACGCCATACGTTTAGAAATGCCATGAAACGTGGACATTTGTTGGTCCCGGGCTGATTGGACCATTTTTCCACAATATGAAAAATACCGAGCTGATATAAGTACTTGTGGTCTCAAAATTAAAATTCCAGTTTTCGATGCCATATGCTTAGAAATGCCATGAAACGTGGACATTTGATGGTCCCGAGCTGATTGGACCATTGTTTCACAACTCGAAAAATACCGAGATGATATAAGTACTTGTGATCTGAAAATTCACATTCCAGTTGTCAACGCAACACATTTAGAAATGCCAGTAAACGTGGTCATTTCTTGGTCCCGAGCTGATTGAGGAATTTTTTCACGGCGCGAGAAATTCCCAGTTGATATTAGTACTTGTGGTCTGAAAATTGAAATTCCAGTTATCGATGCCATATGGTTAGAAATGCCATGAAACGTGGACATTTCTTGGTCCCGAGCTGATTGAGGAATTTTTTCATGACGCGAAAATTGTCGAGCTGATATAAGTACTTGCGATCTGAAAATTCAGATTCCAGTTGTCAACGCAACACATTTAGAAATGCCATGAAACGTGTATATTTTTTGGTCCCGAGCTGATATAAGTACTTGTGATCTGAAAATTCGGATTCCAGTCATGAACGCAACACATTTAGAAATGCCATGAAACGTGGTCATTTCTTGGTCCCGAGCTGATTGAGGAATTTTTTCACGGCGCGAAAAATTCCCAGTTGATATTAGTACTTGTGGTCTGAAAATTGAAATTCCAGTTATCGATGCCATATGGTTAGAAATGCCATGAAACGTGGACATTTGTTGGTTCCGGGCTGATTGGACCATTGTTTCGCAACACGTAAAATACGGAGCTGATATACGTACTTGAGATGTGAAAATCGATATTTCATTTATCGATGCCATATGCTTAGAAATGCCACGAAACGTGGACATTTCTTGGTCCCGAGCTGATTGAGGAATTTTTTCATGACGCGAAAAATTCCGATTTAATATAATTACTTGTGGTCTGAAAATTGAGATTCCAGTTATCGACGCCATCCGTTCAGCAATACCATGAAACGTGGACATTTCTTGGTCCCGAACTGATTGAGGAATTTTATCTTGACGCGAAAAATTCCGAGTTGATATCAGTACTTGTGATCTGAAAGTTCAGATTCCAGTTGTCAACGCAACAAATTTAGAAATGCCATGAAACGTGTATATTTTTTGGTCCCGGGTAGATTGTGGCATTTTTTCAAAACATGGACAATTCTTAGCTGATATAAGTTCTTGGGATCGGAAAATTGAGATTCCGTTATCGTCGCCATACGTTTAGAAATACCATGAAACGTGGACATTCGTTGGTCCCGGGCTGATTGAACCATTTGTCATAACACGAAAAATATCGAGTTGATATAAGTACTTGTGTTCTGAAAACTGATATTCCAGTTATCGATGCCATATGCTTAGAAATGCCATGAAACGTGGACATTTGTTGGTCCCGGGCTGATTGGACCATTGTTTAACAACACGTAAAATACGGAGCTGATATACGTACTTGGGATGTGAAAATTGATATTTCATTTATCGACGCCATATGCTTAGAAATGCCATGAAACATGGACATTTCTTGGTCCCGAGTTGATTGAGGAATTTTTTCATGACGCGAAAAATTCCAAATTAATATAATTACTTGTGGTCTGAAAATTGAGATTCCAGTTATCGACGCCATACGTTTAGAAATACCATGAAACGTGGACATTTCTTGGTCCCGTGCTGATTGAGCAATTTTTTCACGACGTGAAAAATTCCGAGCTGATATAAGTACTTGGGATCTGAAAATTGACTTTTCAATTATCGACGCTATACGTTTAGAAATACCATGAAACGTGGACATTTCTTGGTCCCGGGCTGATTGGACCATTGTTACACAACTCGAAAGATACCGGGATGATATAAGTACTTGTGATCTGAAAATTCAGATTCCAGTTGTCAACGCAACACATTCAGAAATGCCATGAAACGAGGACATTTGTTGGTCCCGGGCTGATTGGACCATTGTTTAACAACACGTAAAATACGGAGCTGATATACGTACTTGGGATGTGAAAATTGATATTTCATTTATCGACGCCATATGCTTAGAAATGCCATGAAACATGGACATTTCTTGGTCCCGAGTTGATTGAGGATTTTTTTCATGACGCGAAAAATTCCATATTAATATAATTACTTGTGGTCTGAAAATTGAGATTCCAGTTATCGACGCCATACGTTTAGAAATACCATGAAACGTGGACATTTCTTGGTCCCGGGCTGATTGGGGAATTTTTTCACGGCGCGAAAAATTCCGAGCTGATATAAGTACTTGGGATCTGAAAATTGACTTTTCAGTTATCGACGCTATACGTTTAGAAATACCATGAAACGTGGAGATTTCTTGGTCCCGTGCTGATTGGGCAATTTTTTCACGACGTGAAAAATTCCGAGCTGATATAAGTACTTGGGATCTGAAAATTGACTTTTCAGTTATCGACTGTATACGTTTAGAAATACCATGAAACGTGGACATTTCTTGGTCCCGGGCTGAATGGACCATTTTTTAAAAACATGTAAAATACGCAGATGATATAAGTACTTGGGATCTGAAAATTGAGTTTTCAGTTATCGACGCTATACGTTTAGAAATACCATGAAACGTGGACATTTCTTGGTCCCGGCCTGATTGGGCAATTTTTTCACGACGTGAAAAATTACGAGCTGATATAAGTACTTGGGATCTGAAAATTGAGTTTTCAGTTATCGATGCCATACGTTTAGAAATACCTTGAAACGTGGACATTTCTTGGTCCCGGGCTGATTGGGGAATTTTTTCACGGCGCGAAAAATTCCGAGCTGATATAAGTACTTGGGATCTGAAAATTGACTTTTCAGTTATCGACGCCATACGTTTAGAAATACCATAAAACGTGGACATTTCTTGGTCCCGGGCTGATTGGACCATTTTTTAAAAACATGTAAAATACGCAGATGATATAAGTACTTGGGATCTGAAAATTGAGTTTTCAGTTATCGACGCTATACGTTTAGAAATACCATGAAACGTGGACATTTCTTGGTCCCGGGCTGATTGGGCAATTTTCTCACGACGTGAAAAATTACGAGCTGATATAAGTACTTGGGATCTGAAAATTGAGTTTTCAGTTATCGATGCCATACGTTTAGAAATACCTTGAAACGTGGACATTTCTTGGTCCCGGGCTGATTGGGCAATTTTTTCACGACGTGAAAAATTCCGAGCTGATATAAGTACTTGGGATCTGAAAATTGACTTTTCAATTATCGACGCTATACGTTTAGAAATACCATGAAACGTGGACATTACTTGGTCCCGGGCTGATTGGACCATTGTTACACAACTCGAAAGATACCGGGATGA
Source organism: Perithous albicinctus (assembly GCA_964016905.1). NCBI lineage: Eukaryota > Metazoa > Arthropoda > Insecta > Hymenoptera > Ichneumonidae > Perithous > Perithous albicinctus. Next base: position 2,370,293 of record OZ024693.1, read on the forward strand.
TATAAGTACTTGTGATCTGAAAATTCAGATTCCAGTTGTCAACGCAACACATTCAGAAATGCCATGAAACG